>OY283141.1:47350882-47948382 GCA_958299785.1 Medicago lupulina | reverse complement strand
CATTTACTTTTCTAGTTAGAGACCAACGTCTTGGAGCTAATGTAGGATCTGCTCAAGGACCTACCGGTTTAGGTAAATATTTAATGCGTTCTCCGACCGGAGAAGTTATTTTTGGGGACAAAAACAATAATTTTTTATTTTCAACTTCATTTTTTATATTTTTTATCGAACTCGAAAAATTTAGAATTTTCCATATCTAAATGATTTTCCCATAAAAAGTATAATAATAATAACAAGAACATAAAGATTAGAATATTCAAAAAAATATCATCCATATTACATATAACTATCATTCTCATGTGATATGCCCCGCTATATATATATATATATATATATATATATATATATATATATATATATATATATATATATATATCGGGGTGGGGAGGGGGGATGGTTAAGAAAGTAGTTTGAAGCATGCCAGTAGTAGTGCTAACTGGGTTGATCAAATGAAAGATTTGACATTAAAAGGAGTTTTGGACTTCCTAACTGGAAGAATTCATGGCTATTTGGGGATTTAGTTAAAAATTGACTAAAATGTTTTTTTTTTTAAATGCACCGAAGTCCAAAGTCCAAAGTCTACGCTCTCAAACTCTCCAAAAAGAGTTAGAAGAGAAGAAGGCAGGGTTGAGTAGAATCAGCAGGGATAAAAGTTAAATAAATAATAAATTTCTAAAATTTTACCAAACTAGAAATCCAAATTCAAATGGGAATGCAGAGTACAAATTTAGAAAAAGAAAAATATACAAAACAAAATTGAACCCACAAACCTTATAAATACATCCGACAGAGCATTTGGACCGGGTGGAACATGAACCATGTGGCTACTATCATTATTGTCTACAGCTGCAAGGAGTGCTTCCAGCTTCTATGTCTTCCCCTCATCTTCTTCTCCAAAGTTGACAATGTCAAGTGCAACACTATTCTTTTTCAACTTTCTCCCAATCATCTCCAACATTTTCTTCTCATGCTTGACAGAACTATAATAAAGCACCAAATTAGATTATGGGGGAGAATCGGTTACAAAAAGAATAAACTTCAAACAATGAAGAATAAATAGTTGTTCATACCTTCCACAAAAGACGACAATCCTTTGCTGCTGCTTCTTATTCTGCCGATGCTTAAGAGCCAACTGTGCCACCTGAATGGCAGCAGCTAGGTTTATCTCACCGCCTATTTCTAGACCTGAGGAAGAAAAATGAATAAACTCTTACATCAAAAGATGAATCCAATAGGATGTAAACTTGTATCACTTGCTCAGTATATACAAAAATGAGTTAGATGAAAGTTTAATCTTTCTAATAGCCACCCCCAGATGACAGTTTAATCTTTGTAATAGCCATCCCCATGACAGCGTGGCACTTGCCATACACATAGCTTCCGAAAGAAACTATTGTCCCATTTGGATGAACAACTCAATTAAGCACTTATAGCATAAGCGCTTATCATACAAGTGCATATGTATAAGTTATTTCTATAACAAAATATAAAATCAAATTGAATTGTTTTCATAAGCTATCATGGAGAGTATAATAAATAAGCTGAGTTATGATCATGTTATAAGTTGTTTCGACAAGATATCTCAACCTATCTCATAAGTGCTTATACCAGCCGATAAGCTCAAATTAGTCAATCAAAATAGACCCTAGATAGCAGAACCTGACAAACTTCCACAACCTAAAAATCCAATTCACATAGAATTTACTTAGACAACCTTGTACTTAATTGTACAAATGAATAAATAACACTTGGGGCCTGCTTGGATTGCCTTATTTATTTGAGCTTATCTACTAGCATAAGCACTTGTGAGAGTGTTTGGGAAAACTTATAAAAACAGCTTGTACTTACTTGTACAAATGAATAAAAAAACACTTAGGGTCCGATTGGATTGGCTTATTTGAGCTTTATCTACTTACATAAAAAATTGCTTAGAATCGGAATCACTGATAATAAAGTAAACGAATTAGGCGTATGTTCAGAGTTATCCATAATGATAAGTGTCGCCTATTAAAATCAAAGATTGATTAGTATAAGAATAATGCGATTAAAGAAAACCCTAATTGATCGAATTGCAGTGGAGGAATTGAATCGATGAAGATTAGAGGATGAGAAAATCGGAGAGGTTACCTCGAGCACCATTGTTGGAAAGTTGAAGAAATTCGGAAACGAGATTTGAAAGAGTAGAGAATACTTTTTTTTCTTCTGAAAGATGAGAGAATTGAATTGAAGGTGCTTGCGAAGGAGGTTCTCTACTTAAAACGATTTTTTATTGGAACAATACAATTGTTGTACAAGTTATTTTAATATTAAACAAAAAGTGATTTATTTAAAACAAGGCTTAAATATGCATTTCATCCCTGTAATTAGGGGTTATCCCTGTAATTAGGGGTTGTTTGAAATTTCATCTCTGAGCTTACTAATCCTCCCATTTTGCCCCTGCAATTATTAATCATTTGAAAAATGGTCCTAATTACATCTCATTAGTTATTTTAGGGACGAAAATTCAAATGACATGTATTTGCAGGAACGAAAGATCTATTTAAGTCAACCACCTCGCCCAATCATCACTTGCCACATGGGCACCACGTCGCTAATGACAATCCACCTCATCAAAAAAACTTAATTAGGACCAAAAGTCAAATGATTAATATTTGCAAGGGCAAAATGGGAAGATTAGTAAGCTCAGGGATGAAATTTCAAACGACCCCTAATTACAAGGATGAAATGCATATTTAAGCCTTAAAACAAAATCAGATTCATTTTAGAATGACAAAATGAGTTTCTTTTAAACAAATATTATTTAGAAGATTTGATGTGATTTTTTTTTTGAAGAGTTAATGTGAAAAATATGAATATATTTTTATATTAAATTTCATATTATTTTTATTTAAAAAAAGTCTTATCGTATTCAAAATAATTCCAATTTCAAAAAATTGAATTTTGATGGATTTTGTGGAATTTTTCTCTATTCTAAAGTAGATGTGGCATTGTTATGGGATAGTTCACATTTAATGCTAATCAAATTCAATTCTTACTAATGCTATCTTGAATACCCTTTGACAAAAGAAAAAAAACGGATAGTTGAATATGAGCACGTCATTAAATTTGCCTCAAATGGTCAATATTGCTATTAATTATTTTATCAATTCTCCTTATATTCCTTTATATTCCTTTAATGTTAACCATTTAGAGGTATCAAGGCATAATATTATTAAGTGTCCATATATACCGTCAATATTTACAAGGACATTCAACTTGTTTTTGTTTATGCAAAGAGTATTTCCCTCAAATTCCATGGTCTCGAAAACGGAGTATACGTCTCTATAATAACCCAAAGGCTGACTATATCATAAAAATAAAATCTATAATTGTTTATTTGTAAATGGTAGACTAACATGAAATTTTTATGTAGACAATGAAATGGCATCAACAAATAAAATCTATAATTGTTTATTTGTAAATGGTAGACTAACATGAAATTTTTATGTAGACAATGAAATGGCATCAACGCTTGAAATGAAAAACATTAATATGGTTAAATTTGCTAAATAATTACTTACTCAGCTCAGGAATTAGTTTGCTTTCGTATGTTCCAAAAGTTAGTGAAGAAGATGATTTGATGAAATTGACAATGAGGACAACTATTGAAGATCTTGAAGATTATTCGGTGACAACAAACAACTAATGGACCATGATAATAGCTAAACTTTTATATTTCTTCATTACAAATATATGAATGTGGTTCAATTTAAAGTATATGTAATTATCCAAATTTTAGTCTCATTTCATTATATTTGTTGAAATTGGCATAATTTATTGCTCTTAATCGCTATTCTTCTATGTTTTCATTTATTCTTATTCTTTTGGCACAACTAAATCCTCCTTTTCATAACTTGATTTTGTTCCATGTTTTTTTCCTTTGACTTAAAATGTAAACTAATTCCGACTCTAATTTTTTTTCTTTCAATTTTGAGCCTCAAATATAATTATAATAAATTATTATGATAGGAAAATGAAATTAGAACACAAGAGTAAAGTAATAAGAAAAAACTTGGCGGTAGAGAACTATATTTAAAATTTGAATCATTTGATTCCAAATCCTTGACAAAACCATTATATGTGACATTTGTAATTTGTTTATGGGTCCTGTTAACCGATGTCTGCCGAGGGCACTGATTAAGCATACCATAAAAGGGAATTATTACTATAAAAGGAAACTGTTTTTGACTTTATTATAGTTTAATTACACAATTTCAATGCATTAACTACTATATAATTTCCTTTTTCATATCCTTAACCACTGCTCTGGGGCACCAGTTAGCATTTTCCTTTGTTTATTATCCCATCATACGGAAGTTAATTATTTAGTTATAAATCGAAGAATAGCGATTACATGGACAATTTAGATGAATTTTTTTTTGTGGAAAACTAAGAATGAATTAAAATAACACTTACTACCTTTTTTTCTCTCTTAAAATAACTTTTATCTTACATTTTTATTTTTGTTAATATTTAATAAAAAAATCCTAAATAAAAAAACTTTTTTTCTTTGGAAACTTTCCTCTTTGATTTAAGAACATTTAAGGTGTTAAAAACAAAACTTTAATCAATATTTTTATGAGAAACCAAGGTAGTTAGTGTTATTTTATTACATTCTTAATTAGTTTTCCTTTTATGTCCTTTAATTTACTATTTGTTTTGTGCGGTAGACGCTCAAACAAATTGCTCTGTGCATAGTCATATGAAGATGAGTATTCATCATAATAATACCGCATTAAACTCATTTTTACCGAGTATTGCTAAATCAAGCGAGAAAAAGCATGGTAAAAAATTTGTCAACAAAAAAAAAGCATGGTAAAAAAGTAATCAACCAATTATAAATTAAGAAAGTCGTAGGGAAAGGTGGAATTCAAAGAAAACTGCTCATCAATGAATGAACTTCGTGATATTCTTGCGAGACTATAATTCGTTTGATATAGCATTTTTCATTTTTATTTTATCTATTATATTTTTAACGTATGTGTTTGTGTTTTATTTTTTCCAAGTGATAATTATCAAATGCAATACATGATTTCAAAACCTGAGAATTGAGATAACTTTACCCCGGTAGAAATACGAGGATGAGTGGTACCGTTAATGGGATGAGAATTTAGGAATAAGTGAGTGATGATCAACAAAAAGTTAAACATTGGGATAATATCAATTTTCAACAAATATTTATTTTAAGGGAAATTTGTTTCGGTAGAGGTCTAGAGGAATCAAACATGTTGACAATTTTTTTGGTCTCGAATCAAATATGCAATTTGTTTGTTTGCTTTTTGGTTAGTAATGATTTTTTAACATAAGAGAAGTCATATTTTCTAATCAAAATATTTTTTCTCCAATACTCTTGAGATAAGCCATGAATCCTAACCCACACTTGTGGAGAAGTGTTTAATTGTGTTTTAGGGCTAAAATCACTTGACCAGGGAAACAACTTAAGATTACGAGGGTTAAGGTTCCATGATGAAACCGACCTCACCCTCCTGAGATCTTCTAGGTTAGTAAATGTAAATCCAAAATAACCTTTACCTATTATTTGGACTCCCCTATCTCTTAAGATCCTTCGAGATCAAAGCTAGCTTCCCTTTCAAGGCACCAACAAACAAGGGTA
This sequence comes from Medicago lupulina, assembly GCA_958299785.1. Lineage (NCBI taxonomy): Eukaryota > Viridiplantae > Streptophyta > Magnoliopsida > Fabales > Fabaceae > Medicago > Medicago lupulina. Next base: position 47,942,729 of record OY283141.1, on the reverse strand, counting down.
AGGAACCCTTAGGCCAGAGTACTCTACCATGAAGATTGTATTTGCATGTGTCCATACCTGAAAAATATTCCTCCTCAGGAATCTGTATAGCTAAGCCATTGCCCTTGAGGGAGCTGAGACAATGGAATCTCGCAAAGGTTTGTTAGGGCTTGCGCGAAAGATTTGGTTGGTTTAGGGTTGGAGATGATTGGTGTGGATGGTTTGGAGTCAAGATCGAGACATTTCCAAGGGATGTTGAAGGGTTTCATGATGATTAGATGAGTGTAGAAAAAGGCGGTTTAGGGTTTGGAGGTTCAAGAAGATGGTGAATAGTGCTCAAAGAAAATCTCGAGACTTTCTCTCTCTAGATGCATTTCTAGATGCATATTCTCTCTCTCTCTCTCTCTCTCCCTCTCCCTCTCCCTCTCCCCCCTCCTTCCCTCCCTCCCTCCACAGAAGTCATATGTTCAATTTGTAGGATAGGGAGTAAAAAAATAAAAGGGAAAAAAAGCAAGAGACTCAAATAGTGTATTACTACATTTACCTAAAAAAACATAAATGGTTTAATCTCCCTTATTTACCATTTGATAAAATGAGCATTCTAATGAGCATAATGATAAATATATGATAAATGATAAGAAACGAGGGAGGTCGCTTTTACTCGTTCGAGAATGAACCGTCGTGGATGTGTTTAGCTTAGATTTTTTCGGATAAATTAAGTTTTTGTTTATGCTAGGCTAAATTCAACTATTCAAGTCGTCTATGTTAAAATGCAATATTCTCTTTGGCTGTAGAAATCAAGTTCTAAATAGTGAAATAATGTAATTTTTCCGGATGCTCATTCCCACACCTATTGATTGATGTGGGTCTAATTGGACCAAGCTACGATTAGTTAATGACTATTTTCATGAGATATAAAGAAGATGTTTTTATAAGCTATCTCCTTCCTAGAGGAGCTAATGAAAGCAAAATGTGCCATAAATCGTATTGTTTTTATAAACTATAGAAATAAATGACTCATAAGTGTTTACTAAATCTCAATCAAGACAATCCTAACATACCGAAAATAAGTTTAGATGCATGTGTTCATTCAAGCAATGAATTGTGAATTAAAATTATTCAAGTGACTTCTCTATTCATGACTAGCCAGGACCCATCCTCGCCCCCACCAACTTTTCCACCCTCCTGAGCATCGCCGCTGCGCCTCCACCCATTGTCGACCATCACACACAATGATTTAAAGAGGAAGGTAAGCATCAGAGATAAAATGGGTTGTGAAAAGGGAAGAATAATAATCTCATAAATGGGTATATCAATTTCCTTTTACATTGAATCTTAATTTCCCGGTCATCTATCATGTAACATGCTCGGGGAGTGTTCTAGGAGCAATAAGATAAAAAGATAAAAAAGAAAATGGGTAGAATAAAAAGATAAAACATTTATTTAATGTTTTCCGCTTGCAGTGGAAGTTGTTGACGACCAGCATAAGACGTCGCCGGCGAAGAAGATGGGTAGAAAGATTGGGACGTTAAGCTTTTGTGGCTGAGCATTTGGGAGGATTCCATGAGGACATGGACGCGGGTGATTGTGGTACCTTTGAGATCATTTTGGTAGGCATTCATCATATGCTTGTTTTACTTGGTTTTTCTACTATTTAATTTTAATTTTAACTTATCTTATTAGACTTAACTTTTATTATTCCTAGGTTCTTAATACAATTCCATTTTCTTGAAATATTTTCTTTTCCTAGGCATCATTAATTAATTATTCCTAGGCATATTATTTTTGTTTTCGCTGATTATGATACAAGTAAGAAAGATAAGTTATTTTCTTTTAAATGTGTCCATTATGACCGTCCAAACTAATGAATACTTGGAGACTTGAAGACTAATGACCGCCCAAACTGGGCCAACCTTTTAAAAGGCTCTACATGCACATACTCTTAAACGAGGACGAAACCCAGAACGCATTAGTTTGATAAACAAAATATTACAAATCCATACAAAGTAGCAAAATGAAGAAAGACACAACTACTGAAATCAGAGAAAAGCAAAAAGTAAATAAGTCTCCCCAAAAAGTAGATATTACAAATAAAGAGCCAAAAAACTACACCTCATCCACCAGCTCGCCATCCTTGACGATCTTCAAAGAGTCCAGACCTGATATATATATCAAGTTTAGGATAAAAGTGCAACACTTGGGTTTTAGCCCTCTCGAAGCCTTCCTTAAAGAAACTCGCCAGCGCCATCCTACCCTCTCGACTTCATTTTTCGTCTTGCCCAAATCTTCTTCCAACACACCAACTTTATCTTCAAGTCACTCTTATCCTTCAACCACACCGTAATTAAAATAAATCTAGCTAAAAAAAATCGGGCTCTTACAACCCCCCCCCAAAAAAAAGAATTTTCGCCCTCGAAAATTACCTGAAGGAAACAACTCCGGATACGAAACCTTCATCCTACTCTCCGGTTCCCAAGTGGCACTCTCACCGGTCGGTCCAACCCAAATCACTTTGACCAAAACGACCTCCTTGCCACGCAAACGCTTCACTCTCACCAGTCGGTCCAACACCGGTCACATGATTCACTCTCAAAAATACATGATCACCAACTTGAAACTCAATATCCTTCCTCCTCTCATCATGCATTCTCTGTTTGCCCTTATCAGCTGGGGCACTATAAGGCTTCGGGCGACTCTGCTGCCCCTTACCTCTATGGTCATTCATCACCTTGTAGTGAGCTTTAGTGTCCTCTTCATATATCCTACAACTGCTCACCAACTCAGAAAAGTCTCTGATCTTCTGATAGCCAATGGCCCGCTTGATATCAGCTCGCAGACCATTTTCAAACTTAATACATTTGGAGAACTCAGCAGTCTCCGCAGCATAATGTGGATAGAACTTGGCAAGCTCCACGAACTTAGCAGCATATTCCGTAATGGACATGTCTCCTTGCTTCAGCTCAAGGAATTCTATCTCCTTCTTACCTCGGACATCCTCCGGAAAATACCTCCTCAAGAACTCTCTTCTGAACACAGCCCATGTAATCTCAGCTCCTTCAGTTTGGAGAATGGGTTGAGTGCTTACCCACCAGTCGTCAGCCTCCTCTGCTAACATATGCGTGCCAAACCGCACCATCTGAACATCATTGCACTGCATTACCCGGAAGATCCTCTCGACCTCCTTCAGCCAGGTCTGTGCTCCATCGGGGTCGTACCTTCCCTTAAAGGTTGGTGGATGATTCCTCAAGAAGGTTTCAAGCATCCTTACACCTTCACCAGCCCCACCAGCACCTTGCTGTTGTCCAACAACTTGAGCCATTGCTTGCAAAGCAGCAGCAAGAGCAGCATCATTTCTTCCGGCCATCTCGATAGTTCTACACAACAACAAGAATTATAACAACAAAGACAGTTTAAACCTGTCACGCAACTCTACATGGCTCGACACGACTCTACTAATGGTCTGACGGACCAACCAGGCTCTGATACCAATTGTAACACCCCGTTTCCCAAAAAGACGTAATAATAATATTATCATTAAAACATAATCAGAGTTATCAACATTCTACGGAGCATTACACTACTTTTTCAAATTTCATTTAAATAGAATATAAAAACTATTTAAAAACATCAACACATTTCATCATATTAAAATTCTGCAGCGGAAAATCTTTAATTAGAAATTATATTCAACAGCTACATCATATCCTTGGCACTAAAGGCCATCAACATAGTAAAATTATTCAACAATTAAATCTCAACAACATCGTCTTCAAAAGAAATGATACATAAAGGAACGCAAGACAAGACAACGATTCCCCATCCCTACTATGTATCAGAGCCCTAGACGCAAGAGCCAACATCACTAGTCTTCGTTACCTGCACTTGCCCACGAGGCGGCAATTCCAGCAGAAGGGGTGAGTTCACAAATCAAAAGTAATATACAAATATATGAATCATCAAAGTAAATTGGAACAACAACAATTCATAACAACTCTCAGCAACAACATCATCAATATTATCTCAACTTTATAATTTAAATTCATCTTTGATTAACATCAACAACAACAACGCTTGTGGCAACATCTCACCAACAACAATTCCAACAGGACAACTCACACCTACAACTAATGCAAGACTCCATCAACATCTAATGCATTATGCATGTGGTACCATACTACGCGCGTTGAATGCTAAGCATTCCAGGGCAATAAGCCCCCAACAGTTTGGATGGTTAAAGCATCCCAGGGCAATAAGCCCCCAACAGGTGAACGATAAAGCGTTCCAGGGCAATAAGCCCCCAACAGGTGAATGATAAACATTCCAGGGCAATAAGCCCCCAACAAATGCAAATGAGTATGAAAGACTCTATGGTGTATATCTGCATACAACCCAACATCTTAATGGAGCATATCAGCATGCAACCAACAACAACAACAACAACGACTTAAGATACCCTCCCCAACTGGACAATACCACTCAACATCAACAAGGCAATTCAACTTAGCAAGTATAATTATTTGCACATAAACATACATAATTCCATCTTAATCATCGTCATAATATAGTTTTTGCCATCTAAACAATTCTTAATAAATCTAATAAACATCTTAGAAAGCTTAGGTTTGGGTTTAGAACACTTTGGAAAATCACACAAAATGGTCGTTCAGGACCAATCTCGCTTAAGCGAGCAGCATCTCGCTTGAGCGAGTCAAATGACGAAAGTCAGGTTGTTCCTCGCTTGAGGCTCGCTTGGCGTTCGCTTGAGCGACGCTCACAAACTACAGGTTCTGGGCAGATTTCGCTTGAGCGACGGGAATTTCGCTTGAGCGACGCAAATGACGAAAGTTGGGATTTCGCTCGCTTGGGGTTCGCTTAGCGTTCGCTTGAGCGAATGGACGCGAAACGATTCTGGACAGGGAAAAGTGCCGCTCGCTTGAGCGACGGCTATCTCGCTTAAGCGAGAATTCATCTGGGCAGAATAAAAACCTACGATTTCACAACTTCTAACTCATCCAAAACCCTTTTTAATTCCCCAATCATCCCAAAACGATTTAGAATGAAGTTTATGGGTTCAATACACTTTTAAGGCATCAAAAACACATCAACCACATCATTAACAACACAATTCATCAAAGGTAAGCAATTCATCATGTTCATAAACCTAGTTCCAAAACTACCAATTCCAATCCAAATTCATGAAATCATATACATATATATTAACAATTGAATCATAAACCCACCCTTACCTTAATTCAGCAAATTCCTACAGCAATTGGACAGGTTCTCCCTTCCTAGCTCTTCCTCTTGGTTCTTCTCTCAAAAGCTCTTGTTTTTCTTTTGTTTCTACTGATACGTGTTCTGTTTCTTATTTCCTTTTACTGACTTTTGCTATTCTATCCCTAACAAAGTATAACTCCCTCTTTCTATCTTAACTCCCCACTAATTTTCTATTAATTCCTCATTAACCCTCCTTAATTCTAATAATTCTAAATAACTATTATTCTCCTTAATTCAAAATAATATTATATTACTCCTAATCCACTTAAATAATAAAAATCATTACTAATTTTCACATGATAAAATATAATAAAATAACAAACACCAATAATTCATATAAATCAACATAGATAATTTTAAAGCACATAAAACACACAAAAATCAACTAAAATAAATAAATAACAACTAGGGCGTTACACCTTCAACTGCCTTGAAGCATAAGCCACAACCTGACGATTCTGCATAAGTGTAACGCCCTCTTTAATTATTTTATAGAGTTTAGAGTCCACTTTGATGATTTATGTGATTTTATATGATTACGTGATGTGTTGATATTTTAAAGACTTATTTTATTATTTACTATAATAAGATTTGAAAATAAAATAAATATTGAGATGTGGGGCTGTTTTGGAATTTAGAAGAGTTTAGTGGAAATAGAGAAAATAAGATAAAATGGATTGAGGAGAGATATAAGGAGGAAATTAGGTTTAGAAAAGTTTTTAGGTGAAACAGCTTTTGGAGAAAAAGGGAGAAAACAAGAGAAGAGAGAACCAAGAGGGAGACAGACCGCCGATCATCAATACTAAGGTAAGGGTGAGACTAACCTTCTTTAATCATAAGTTGTAATTCTGAAAAAGGGTTTAACCTTGTAGTTCTTAATAGGTTTTGATGTTTTAGAATTAGGGTTCGAAAACTAACGTTGATTGTTGAAAGAGTAGGTAAACCATTGAATTAACGTAAGGGGGGAGTCTATCTTCACCACAAGAGCTGCATGAACATATGGGTAGTGAAGGGTGTTGTTTCTTATTATTTATCATGATTCTTTTCATAAATTCATGTTGTGATTTTGGATATATTATTGTGAATTCATTACTTTCATCTGCTAAATTCATGATCGAAATTTAGTTTCTAATTATGTGTTAAGAGCGGTTGCTGTATATATGATGCTCTCGTAAACCGTTATGAAATTCCATGCTTTCTTTTAGTTATTTTGATTTTCTCCTATATGTTTGTACTATCTTTTATTATATTTTTCTCAGATACTCTATTTCGACAAAGATTCGTGAATTTGTAATTGTGATTTGTCCTGCATAATTTTAAACTACAACCTATTTAGATTGTTGACCTTGGTGTAGTATAGGTATAGTTTTAACTTTAAGAGGCTGTGAGTGGAATGTGTTGTTGTAAAGGCCATTAACTATGGTATTTCTTTTAGGGTTATAATATGGTATACATTGTGTTGACAAATATTATAGTCAAGTGCCTTTAAAAAAAATGAATGAATTCGGCTACTTTAATTAAGGAACTCTTAGGTAGGTTAATGCTTTTCCTCCCATCTTAGGTTGACCATGATATATATAACTCTAAAAGTATTAAGGTAGGGTATGGTTATAATGAAGGGTTGATTATTATCTAGGAGGTGGTGATATGAATTAATCATGAAAGAAATATGACAATGAATTAAGTTTTCAGAATGGTTACTTTCTCTTTGATGATGCATATTTGTCTCATTATAGTAAAAGTCTTGCCCGTATAAATAGCTATTTTTTCCCATTAATTGACTAAGCGTATTTTATGATATTTGAAAATTTGAGTTAAAGAAAAACGATAAGGTTAGAGATAGTTTGTTATATTTTTTTTGATGATGTCGATGCTTCCTTGTAATTTGACCTTTTGTGAAATTAGATTTAATGCTTTTGACAAATAAAGGTTGTCCGGTTTATCGGTTAACTCTAAAACTAAATTGATATCAATCTTATATGATAAGTTTTGGATTGTGAACTGAATATATGTGTATATGCCCTTCGAGTCACTAGTCCTATATATATGTTCCTTGTGTCCTTTATATGTCCTTCATTTTACTCTACTATGAGTTACTCTTTATCAATGGTCATACACTGTTTCGGTATTAGAAGCTATATACCTTATATATTTTCAAGTAGCTATCATGAGATTCATGTATTAAATGCAGCCAATTATTAATTATTATTACCTACTCTTTGAATATATGGATAAATAATTGTGACTAGTTGTTACTTTGTATTCCAAGTGCATTATCTTGTATGCATATACGCCTATGTCGTTTGACTTATTACCTCCTTCTCTGAGTTTTGTTCTACTAATAAGTTGATTGATTTATTATTTATATTTTAAACTAGAGTAATGATTTGTTGGCATGATTTTAGAAAGATACCGATTTACATACTGTATATACATACACACATGTTAATCAAGGAATTTCTATTATAGCTAAGAATAATATCTTCTAATTTTAAAGTGGTTTTATAAAGATAATTGTTATAAATAAATTTATTTCTACTATTTTAAAGGTGTTTTTAATAATAAGTTTTAGACAAATTATCTGATGAAGTGTAAATGATGAATTATTTGATTGAGTGCAATTTATGAATTATGCAATGATTGTCAAATTGATGTGATAGTTGAAGATGATTATATAATGATGTTATTAAATGAAGATGTGACGATATGATGTTGATTAATGACGAAAAGATGATTAAAGTTGTAGATTAGTGTGAAACATATATGTACTTTATGTGGAGAATATTTGATGTTTAAGTTGTGTTGATTATCATTTGATATTGTTATATCTTTAGATGTTTATGTGCTGCCTGTGTTGCTGTTGTATATCTATTAAGTTGCGAATGTCGGTATAAGTTGTGAAGTTGTAAGATAATGATCCAAAGTATTGGAGTCATATAAGATGTCAATGTTGTCCATGTTGTAAGTCGTTGAGTCCATGCATACTCATTTAAGTTGAGGGCTTGATGCCCTGTAATGTATATTTATACATATTATGTTGAGGGCATGATGCCCTGTAAGTTGAGGGCTTGATGCCCTATGAGCCTATTTACGCTTATACGTTGAGGGCTTGATGCCCTGGTTGGTACCACATGCATGATTAAGAGGTCGTAGTTGCATTTTGTCGAGATGGTCTAAGATGAATAAGAAGTCTAAGTTGCATTGTTAAGTTGAAGTTGTGTCGTTGTTGTTAAGTTGTTATTTAACCTTGAGTTGTTGATGAAACTTTATATGAAGGACTATTATTAGTCAATGATGATGTCTAAGATAATAAGTGAAGTAGTAAATGAATAATTATGTGAGATAACATTATTAAATGAAGCTGAATTAAGTTGTTAAATGCATTTTTTTTGTATTATATGCTTATTATTATTGAATGTGAAATCTCACCCATTCTGCTTGAAAATGTTGCTCTTCGTATGAGTAACTTGCAGGTGATCGAGAATAAGTAGTTGTTGATTGATGTCGTGAGGGGTTATCTCTCACTGTGTCTTTAGGTGCTCTGATACGTAACGGGATGGAAACTTTTGTGGCTATTTTCTATTCCTTACGTAATGCTTATGATTTTACATGACTATGATTTAGTTTGGATTTTTATGAGATGTTATGATGAAGCCTTCGTGCCAAAGACTATTTTAGTTGTTGAATTTAATCCGCTGCGAAGTACTAATTATTATGTTGATTATATTTTGAAGGATTATTAGTTAATTATTTCATTTATGATTTTTAAGAAGTGTAGCATTCCGTTTATGTGGAAAACTCTGATTATTTGTTATGAAATTTTTATGTTGGGAAAACGGGGTGTTACAATAAGCACACCACCAAGACTCATCTTAGAAGCATCACAATACACACAACAAATGATTCCTTCGAATTCGACAAAATTAACACTGGAGCTGAAGTCAACCTCTTCTTCAACTCTTGGAAACTCTTCTCACACCTAGCATCCCAAACATAAGTTTGTCCTTTCCGAGTCAACTGCGTCAATGGCAACGCCAACTTAGAGAATCCCTCAATAAACCTCTCATAGTAACCTGCCAAACCAAGAAAACTTCTAATCTCAAAAACGGACTTAGGAGATTCCCACTACAACACGACATCGACTTTCGACGGATTCAAAGCAAAGACCTTTCCCGCCGCCTTCTTTGGCTTGGTACACTTAGTACTAATATGACCCTTGTAACACCCCGTTTTCCCAACTTAAAAATTTCAAACATATAATCAGAGTAAACAACATATAACGGGATATCACACTTCATGAAAATCATAAAACAGATAATTAACTAATTATCCTTCAGCATGAAACATCAACATAATTGCAGCGGATCAAATTCAACGTCATAATAAAGTCTTGGCACACAGGCCACATTAAATCATCATATTAGTTCAGTTAGACAACTTATTAAAAACATATACGCAATGGAAAGAGAAATAATCATAAAGGATCCCCTCCCGTTAGGTATCAGAGCAACCTAAGACTCAGTGAGGAAGGTCACTCACGACAGCAAACACCAGCAATCTACTCTCGATCACCTGCAAGTTACTCATACGAAGAGCAACAATTCCAAGCAGAAGGGGTGAGATTTCACAAAACAATAACATTAAGTAATATAATTCAATAATCATATTTAACAACATTTAAACATCTTAAATTCAGCATGGATAGTAATATATCATTCTTCATCTTCAATCATATAGAAATCACAACTTAAATCATCATCATATCAACTTAGCATCTTAGACTCGACAATGTGACTATGCAACTTAGACCTCTTATATGCATGTGGTACCAATTCATCATTATAGTATTAATATACTGTCAGGCATAAGCCCTCATCGTGGTTGAGCTAAAGCTCCATCGTGGTGAGTACAAAGCTCCGGAGCAGTAAGCCCCCAACATATGTAATGCAAATGCATGGACTCGACATCTTAAAACATCTTAAACAACTTCTTAATTGTTCAATAATTTGGAACATCATCAACATCAACGTGGGTTTACATCATGCAACTTAAATTCAACAGCAGCAGCAACAATATGTGCAATCATCATGATATAACAATAACGATAAATTCATCAATTCACAACATCAACGTAAATCATACAATGTATATACATTTATATAACATTAACAACATTCTTCGTTTATACATTTTAGGCTCACTGGAACATCAACAGTAAGCTAGGCAACTCAGTTCTATCATCCAGGGTCAGCTCACAACCACTCGTACAACAAGAAATCCCATCTAACCTAACAAGGCATGCTGGACATGGGTGGCTCGCGAGGCGAGAGCCTTTGCTCGCCATGGCGAGTACGGTTCAGTCTCAAGGAAATCCATTTCTGTTATTTTCTAGGTCCAATCTCGTGCTACAACCTTTCCTAATCATTATTAGACTTATTCAGGCACTCAAAACCATCTAAGGGTCATCTCAAAAGTCAAAAACATGGAATCTGACATCCTCTCTGGTCTTGCTCGCTACGGCGAGTAGGGTTGCTCGCTGTGGCGAGCTGTGTCACACAACTCGCGAGGCGAGGGAAATTATTCGCGAGGCGAGCGATGAACATTCATCACTCGCTGTGGTGAGCATCATTGCTCGCGAGGCGAGCGATGAATGTCGCTACGGGTCAGGTGCAGTTTCTCGCAAAAAGTCATTAATTCACATGGTTCTAAGCCTAATCTTGATTCCATAATTCATCCTAAACATTATCTAGGGTCTAGGGTCGTTCTCTGCATCATTCTAACAACTTCTCACCGTTCAGTCATCAATTTGCTCAATTTGACCTAATTCTCGAATTCTCCCAAAACTCATCCTAATTCATGTTAAACCTAACTATTGCATCATATTCTTAATGAGATTGTAGAGTTAGTCTCACCCTTACCTTAATTTGAAGAAATCGCAGCTCTTAGGTCTTCTCCCTTCACTTGGCTTTTCTCCCTTTTCCAAAAGTTGTTGTACGTACAATAGATTTTCCTAGAATTAGGTCTTTCCTATTTATATCTCCCAATTATCTTATCTTATTTCACTTTCTCCCCCAAAACTCTCTAAAATCTCGAAACAACCCCCAAACTCAATATTTATTTATTTTCCAAATCTTATTTTATTAAACAATAAAATAAGTCACAACCCCTCATAAATCGCATAAATCACCTCAATCACATAATTATCTCAAAATCATATAAATCACATAAATATATCAAAATATATTCTAAACTCCTCTAAATAAATTCTATGCTCAATTTAAATAATTAAATAATTAGAACGGGCGTTACAACCCTTCCCAACTTATAAGATTTTCGTCCTCGAAAATTACCTCATGCAAACAACTCTGGATAAGACTCCAGCATCTTACTCTCTAGCTCCCACGTCAAGCTTTCACCAGTCGCTCCGTCCCAAACGACTCTCACAAGGGGTATCTCCTTGCCTCTCAACGTCTTCATCTTACGATCATCAATCCTTACCGGCAAGGTCTCTACCGTAAGGTTATCTCTAACTTGCACATCATCGCTTTGAATCACGTGAGATGGATCCGGAACATACTTTCGAAGTTGCGACACATGAAAAACATCATGCAAATTCGAAAGGTGCGGTGGTAAACCCACTCGATAAGCCACCGTCCCCACTCTTTCCGATATTTGATACGGACCTATAAACTTCGGGGTCAACTTCTTCGACTTCAAAGCACGTCCTACACCAGTCATAGGAGTGACTCTCAAAAATACGTGGTCTCCCTCTTGAAACTCAAGATCCATCCTACGCTTATCATGGTAACTCTTTTGTCGACTCTGCGACGCTTTCATTTTCTCTTGAATCATCTTAACCTTCTCAGTTGTTTGTTGAACAATCTCTGGTCCTAAGACCACTCTTTCACCCGACTCAAACCAACACAACGGAGTTCTGCATCTCCGACCATACAAAGCCTCATAAGGTGCCATTCCAATACTAGAATGATAACTATTATTGTAGGTGAACTCGATCAACGGAAGATGACTATCCAAAGTTCCTCCTTGCTCAAGAACACAGACTCTCAACAAATCCTCTAGTGACTGAATTGTCCTCTCCGACTGACCATCTATCTGCGGATGATACGCCGAACTCAACCTCAACTTCGAACCCAAAGCCTCTTGCAAACTCTTCCAAAATCTAGAAGTAAATCTTGGATCTCTATTTGATACAATGCTCGAAGGAACACCATGCAACTTCACAATCTCTCGGATATAAATCTCCGCCAACTGAGCTACGGGAAAACTAATATTAATCGGAAGAAAATGAGCCGACTTCGTTAATCTATCAACAATCACCCAAATCACGTCATTCCCTTTAGGAGTATTCGGCAAACTCGTCACGAAATCCATGGATATACTATCCCACTTCCACTCCGGTACATCTAAAGGCACCATCATACCAGCAGGTTTCTGATGCTCGACTTTCGACTTCTGAGAGATCAAACAAGAATACACGAACTGTGCAACATCACGTTTCAATCCAGACCACCAAAATATCTTCTTCAGGTCATGATACATCTTCGTAGCTCCCGGGTGAATACTCAAGCTACTTCTGTGACTCTCTTCAAGAATCATCTTCTTAATCTCTTCATCGTCTGGAATACAAATCCTACCATGAAACCTTAACACACCTTGATCATTTACCTTGAAATCACCATCTTCAGTCTAATTACTAGCGACCAATAAGTCCACAAACTTAACATCAACTTTATGTGCTTCTTTAATATTTTGCAAGAATTCATTATCGATCTTTAACATTCCTAGCTTCACGCTCTTGGATGACATTTCACATACTAAACTCAAATCTCTGAACTGTTCAAGTAGCTCGAACTCCTTAATCATCATAGCGGACATATGCAAAGTCTTCCTGCTTAAGGCATCTGCAACAACATTAGCTTTACCTGGATGATAATTCAAACCAAAGTCGTAATCCTTCAATAATTCAAGCCATCTTCTCTGCCTCATGTTCAACTCTTTCTGATCGAATAGATACTTCAAACTCTTCAAATCTCGAACCATACAAGTAATGTCTCCATATCTTCAATACAAAGACTACAGCAGCTAACTCCAAATCATGCGTAGGATAGTTCTTCTCATGAACTCTCAACTGTCTCGAAGCATAAGCAACCACTTTACCATCTTGCATAAGCACACCACCTAAACCCAGTTTGGACGCATCACAATATACCACAAAAGGTTCATCGGACTTCGGCAAAATCAAAACCGGCGTTGTCGTCACCAGAAATCACATGTCCAAGAAAACTGACCTCTTTTAACCAGAATTCGCACTTTGACAATTTCGCATAAAGTTTCTTCTCTCTCAACACTTGCAAAACCGTCTTCAAATGCTCAGCATGTTCTTCTTCAGACTTGGAGTAAATCAAAATGTCATCGATGAAAACAACCACGAAACGATCCAAAAATGCATGAAAGATGCGATTCATGTACTCCATAAACACTCCAGGTGCATTTGTAACACCAAAAGGCATAACCTTGTACTCGTAATGTCCATACCGCGTCCTAAAAGTCGTCTTCTGCATATCTTCATCTTTCACTTTTATCTGGTGATAACCCGATCTCAAATCTATCTTGCTGAAAACACGTGCACCCACCAACTGATCCATCAAATCATCGATTCTCGGAAGTGGATACCGATTCTTGATAGTTACTTTGTTCAACTGTCGATAATCTATGCATAGCCTCATACTACCATCTTTCTTCTTTACTAACAAAACAGGCGCTCCCCAAGGTGAAACACTTGGTCGTACAAACTTCTTCTCAAGAAAATCTTCAAGTTGTTTCTTCAACTCAGCTAATTCAGATGTTGACATTCGATAAGGTGTCATAGACATAGGCTTCGTTCCAGGAACAAGATCAATAGAAAACTCGACTTCCCTCTATGGAGGCACATCAGGAATTTCATCAGGAAAGACTTCTGGAAAGTCGCACACCACTTGAAGCTTGTCGATCACTGCTTGATTCTCAATAGATAAAGACGCCATCAGGAAAACATCAGGATTCCATCGCGTTCTAACTGCTTCAGCTGCTTGGTAGACAAGAATTCTGCGCCACTTTCTTCTTCAGCAGAGGAGAAATATGTTGGAACAAAATGTGTTTAACAATAAACCCTAAAGAGTTTTGATGATAACAAAGGATTAAAAATTGACAATTGGTATTGCTAACATTTGTTCAAGTGTACAGGACCGTAAACAAAGTGATATATCTTAACAAGGTTCTAAACGAACAAATTAAGAACAAAGGAAGTATCTATTTGAAGCTTAAAGCGCTCCTGAAGACTAGCGCTCCTGAAGACTAGCGCTCCTGAAGAATTGCGCTCCTGAAGTGTATGACGTCATCAGAAGTTGAAGGTCTTCAGAAGCAACAGTATTTCACCAGAAGCTTTATATTTCAAGATTTCAAGATTCAAGTGTTGTATTTTTGGAGCGAAAATTTTATAGCATTGGCAGAAGACTAGTGGATTGATGCAACGGTTATTTCAAAAGGATTTGAAGTCATTTTGTTGCAAAGAGACAAGAAGCGTTAACATTGTACTCTGTACGAACTGTACAACCGCCTTCTCCACTACTCTGTTCTTTGTCTCAGCTAACAGACAAGAATAACAGCTCTCATGTACAACCAAGCCTGCATCCTTGTTCCCTCTACTCTGGAATGGATTTGAAATTAATCCTTCATAGGACATTAACTAAATCAGGCAAAGAATCACTGGTGAAAGATCAAGCTTCAATAACGATTCTTTTTGGATGTGTTGGCACTTACAACGTTCATTTCACACCTCTATATAAAGGAGTGAAGACTTGAAGAACAAGAAGACTCTACAATATTCAAAAAGCGCCAAAACTCTGTCAAATTGTCTAAGTATCCAAAAGTTCACTTAGAATTTCAGTTTTCAGGTTCATATCTTTGAAATTCTTATGTCAAGTGTTCAATCTCAAACATTTTCTGTGTAATATTGTTTGATAGAAGTCTCTTGCTTGTGTGCTTGAGCATTAGAAGTCTCTTGATTGTGTTCTTGAGCATTTGAAGTCTCTTGCTTGTGTGCTTGAGCATTTGTAATCAGATATTACTTTAGTGAACTCTCCTTGGAAGTGCAAGGGGGACAGGACTACTTCCGGTTTGTGGAAGGAACCTGTATAAATTTCTTGTGTCCTGCTTATTCTCTTTTCTCTCTGTTTTTCATTCCGCTGCATACGCTCCTGAACAGTATCTTCAGAAGCTGTCTAATCTGCTTCTGATCATCCTTGTTCTGAGTTTAGAAAGAGAAAACGATTATTTGAAAACACAATTCAACCCCCCCTTCTTGTGTTTTTCTCCCCTTCAAAATACACTGACTTGCTAAAACAATTAATATGAACATGGTTGTACTCTAACGAGTTCATACCCAGAATCACATCCATACCACTCAAAGGCAGACAAACCAAATCAATCTCAAAATCACGATCAAACATAGATAACGGACATCTTAAACACACGAGAGAAGTAGTCACCGAACCCTTAGCTGGAGTTTCGACAACCATCTCTCCATTCATATCAGACATAGCAAGACCCAACTTAGCAGCACAATCAAGAGCAATAAAACAATGTGTAGCACCAGTATCAATAATAGCAACTAAAGGTGTATTATCAATAAAACATGTACCTCTCATCAAACGATCCTCATCCTTAGTCTGGGTGCTAGTCAAAGCAAAAACTCGCCCAGTCGTCTGCGCCTTCTTAGGCTTGGTAAGGAAAACAAATAAGGGGCGTGTGCTTTAACCTTGAAAGTATAACAAATGGATTGAGTTGCTTGCAATTTTGCAGGTATGTTGAAGGATTACGAGATTTTGGGATAATAATTATTTTACGAAAAAAATAGACTCAATTAAAAAACGTCACATCATTTTAAAATTTCTAATAAGTATATATTTTTGTAAACTAAAAATAATACAATTATCTTTTTCCATTGTGAGAATTCACAAAAGACCAAAGTCAAAGAATTTAAATAATGAATGTTGAATAAAAAAACCACGTGAATGAAATCCAATAACTAAAATTTAAGATAAAAAAGTTAAACAAATGACATATAAAAACTAACAAAATAATTCATCATGATTTTGGGACTTCTAGGGGATTCTACAGAGAGTTGATCACGAGAAACGAGAAACCTCACAAGTGAAATTGATATCATATCTTCGTCCAAAACCTTTAGGCATTAGTAGTCATCTCCCTTATATGATGTTCAAAATCTATTATTCCATCCAATACAAACTTTAATACACACTTGATACATTATCATCTCTTAGTCAAGTGTGCAACTATCCAGGTCCCTAATTATATGAATTAGATGATGTATTTAAATATGATCAAATGAAAGCACAAAATGTTCAAAAAGTTTGGTTGGCGGTGGTTATTTTATGGGTTTGTCGAAGGAATTCGAGATTTTTGGGTAATTATTTTAGCAAAAAATTAGATTCAATTAAACAAACATAGTCACATGATTTTTTTTAAGAAAAACGTTACCTGATTTTAAACACATTGACAATTTACCATTTTCACTTGCCATCAAAGTCCAAAAGTCCAAAAGTGAATGAATTGAAATAATAGACCTCGAATGAAAAAAAAATCATACGAAAGAGAATGCCATCTAAAAACTAAACTTTAAGATAAAAATTAAACAAATCACATCCAAAAACTAATAAAAAAAAACGATTGATAACAATATTATGATTTCTAAAAAAAATAAAAAATTGTGATTTTCTAGGGCACACTCAACACATTAAGACATAATACATCTTCATCCAATATTTTAATTAGCACCAATATTTTACCAATATTTTAATTAGCACGAAATTCTAGCAGGTGCCAACAGGGGTTTCCAAACTAGTTAAACACAAATGCTGACTTGATATGGCTTTTTAATGATTTGATATGGCTTTTTAATGATTTGATACGTGGCCTCCCTCCTTTGTACAACAAAAAGGTAAATTATAATTTGGTTTCTCTTGTTGTAAGTGTGAAAAATATTTAATATAATTATTCTATTAAAAGCGATCTCCCATTCAAGGAATACAAAGCTACAAAGCTCAAATATTGATATTGATGATATAGGTGAGTTATTGGCGGTTCTCGGTAGGGCCAACAAAACAAAATATTAGAGATAAAGCCGGAGATAAAGCCGGCACAAAAAAATTCAAATTGAAGGTTCAAAATACTCTCAAGAAAAGCTTGCAAATTGGGCGCTATAAGTGGAGGGAGGTGGCTTTTACTGGTTGGAGAATGAACCGTGTTTACCTAAGATTTTTTTTGGATAAATTAAGTTTTTGTTTAAATGGTATGCTAAATTCAACTATTTAAGTTAAGTTGTCTATGTGAAAAGCAATACTCAACAATACTCACTTTTGGGATTCTCATTGTGGGTGTAATTGCACCAACTTAATTGTTATACCCTCATTTTGGACCTAAAAATACTCATTCAAATTCCTCTGCTATTTTCTAATACTTTCAAATTCACCGTGTTTTCTACTGTGCTTCAACTGCATACGTTATTGCTTCAGTCCTTTTAATTTTTGCATAAAATCATACAAAAGGGTATTTTGGTCATTTCCTACAAAGGAACCCATTTTAGTCCCTACAATTTGTCCCTGAGCCTTTTCAATTTGTTTGCATGAATCATTAATCAAATTCTGTGCAAAAATCATCTTAGTTTTGCATCTGAGTCAGTCTGAGTCAGTTTGAGCCGTTTTTGCCCCCAGGGGCATTTTAGTCTTTTCACATCAAATAAATTTTGGGCAGAGAGGTATTTTAAAATACCTCATTTGTGGTAATTTGTTCGTTTTAGTCCGTTTTGTCAATTTTAATTGTTTCACTTTACGTTGCATTTCAAATTACATTTTTTAGCCAATTTTATTATTTTTACATTTTAGTCCAAACATTTTTAGAAATTGCAATTCAGTCCAAATATTATGTCTTTTTGCAAATTAGTCCCAACTCTTTTAAAAACAGTCAAATTCTTTAATTCTTTTAAAAACAGTCCATTTTTTTTTTAAATTGCAAAAAGGTCCTAGTCTTTTCAAATTTGCATTTTAGTCCGTTTTTTTTCAGATTCAGTCCACAGGTGCCACGCAAGCTGTCTAGTCCACGTGTCACTACCTCATTGGTCAGAATCACACATGGCAGGCTATAAATAGTACACAGTGTCAGAAT
Organism: Medicago lupulina; assembly: GCA_958299785.1. NCBI lineage: Eukaryota > Viridiplantae > Streptophyta > Magnoliopsida > Fabales > Fabaceae > Medicago > Medicago lupulina. The sequence goes on along the minus strand of OY283141.1, from coordinate 47,924,231 downwards.
CAGATACACATTCACACGCCACATCACAAACAGAATAATTTTTCTCTCTCTGATTCAGTTAGATCAAAATTGCAATCAATCCAGAAAATCAGAAGAACAAAAAGGAGTTTTCACAAACCCTAACCGTTTCTTGCAAGCAATTCAAGGTGAATCAATGGAGTTTTCGCAACTGCTCTCAGAGATTCACCAGAACCTTCATCACTGAGCAGTGAGCTTCTGCAATTCAAGCAATTCAAGATCCGTAGCACAAGGCCACGAACCCTAAACGCGATCACAGAAGCTACTGAGAAGAAGAAAGAAAGAAGAATTCAAAGGTTCTGAACCGGTTAAGGAGAGGAAAAGAAGAAACACCGATTTATTTTCGGATTTCGAATCAGAATCAGCAAAACAGAAGCAAATTCAAAGAGTTCCGAAGATTCCAATCAAAATCTCCGAATAAAACACAGGTAAGAATCAAAACTCACCTCTTCATACTCAAGTACCACAATGAACCTGAATCAACATAGATCCATAGGGTTTCGAACGAGTTCGGTTCAAAGGCTTTGAAACCCTAAAAATTTTCCAAAAAACACGAAAGAATTCATGGTTTACAAGGCGTAAAAACCGTGTGAACCTATGAATCTGTAGGGGTTTCACCAGAAAAGATTTAAAACCAAGAAATAGAACCAAGAAACGTTCGAAATCCGTGAAAAAGGAACCAAGATCCACGCTGATTCAGTGAATGCATGAAGCTTTCAACAACAGATTCATGTTCAGAACAACAATACCAAACGATTGAACCATGATTTACACGTTTCTGGGTTGATTTGAGTGAGTTAGGGTTAGGGTTCATAGCCTCGCTGGAGCGAGAAGAGAGAAGAGGGAAGAGAGAAGAGTGAAGAGAGAGAACGGACGTAGGAAAGTGAAGAGGAACCGGGTTAGGACCTTTTATATAAGGCGCTGGACCGGGTGGGTTTTGACCCGATCCAGCGCTCCGTATTTTGGACCTTTAGATCTAGAGCCCATTAGATCCGGATCAATCCAACGCCCCTGATGCGTTCTGGAGATCCGCATCCACGGATCCGCGTGGGTATTGGGCTGAGTGCTTGGGCCTTTGGTTTTCTTTTCAGTTTCTTGTGTTTTTTTGCTATTTTCGTTCCTATTCTCGCTACTTGGACCCTTGTGCCTTTTAATTGTCTCATAAAAAGGTTCACAAAAAATCTGTGCGTTTCTTGATGTATTTGTGACTATTTTACGATACTTCACACGTTCAAAGCTGATGAAAGAGTAGGTGCCAATTTCTTTCATTGATTTGGGTACTTTGGATATTTTTTGTGAAATTCCTTGTGTAACTGTTGATCCAATTTTGGCCATATGATTTTGTTACTTGGTATGCGACTTTGTGGTATATTTGTCCCTGATCTCATGTCGATTCCTCCAATTTTACAATGTTACTTGCTAATTTTGCTAGTTAGTTGCTAGTTTATGGCTCTACCATGTTGATTGTTGTTTTCTTGGTTTAATTGACTAGTTTCTTGCTTTACGAGTTCACATGTTAGCCCATAATGGTGTTAGTGCAATTGTTAGCTTATAGCTTTACAATGTTGATTTTTGTTGTTCTTAGTTTAATTGATTAGTTTTCTTGTTTTACAAGTGATGTGAATTTTTGTTCATTGGTCCATAAAGTGTGAGGTATGCTTGGGATGTGTATGTGTTAGGTGTGGATATATGGCTTGTGATTTCTCTATAATTCTTGAAATAATCTCCTCAAAGGGGGCTGCCTTGGTGGGAGTATAGGTCTTGGGGTTTAGCTTAAATTTCTTGGGCTAGGTTTTGTGTTGTTTCCACTACCTTTTGGCACTTGTGTTGTGCAATTTGTTCGATACTTCTTGCCATGATCATTACATTTATTATGCATCACTACTCATACTATCATTTCTCACTTGCTTACTAACCATTTTGTTTCATGCAAGCATTGCATCACTCTCTTTCTTCCTTCTTTTAATCACCTTTATGCTATTTGCTACGTTAATTTCTATGTAATATTTTAGGTTAGTTTTTTCTTTCCTTTAAATTCTTGCAAGACCGTAGCATGTAAACTAGGACCCAATGTAAAGGACTATGGACTATAATGATGTACACCGACACACGCACCGACACGCACACACGTTGCATGAGCTAACGCTAGGTGTATGCTTAGGATGCGCGATACTTAGAGAAAATTAATCTTTTAAAAACAAATAACTTCCATCACTTCAAATATTTTCCAAATAAACCTTGGAGCCAAAACTCCAAAGGATTTTTCCCTTTATTTTCTTAATCAAGTCAAAATGCAATTAATTTCCAACTTTAACCGTTTTCGTTAACAATTGAACCAACCAAATGCTTTCTTTTTCTTTTCAATTCTAACGCCTACACGGCCTCTTTCCCTTCTTCAAAATCTTTTTCAAACTTAAAAACAAACAAAACTCACAAAAACATTTTGGAAGAGAACTACATGGAATTTTGATCCCTTAAAAGGGTATGTAGGCAAGAGACTCAAAATCTCTCCAAGTCCAATAAAATAAAATCCAATCTTCTCCCTCTCATTCTTAAAATCAATCCCTTTTTTACAAATAGCAATAAAAGCAAAGCGTACACGTAAAGCATAGTAAAACGGTTCCTATAGGATACTATAGTCATTGCGGGTGCCTAACACCTTCCCGTAATGAAATCAGCCCCGAACTTAGAATTTCTAAGGTTTTTCTCGATTTTACCTTCCCCAAAAAAAATAGAGATATCAATGATTGAAAGGTTCAAATCTAATCAATGATTTGACACCCGAAAATCGCGATAACAGAAATGGCGACTTCACTGGGGAATTTAGGGCTACGCCTAGTTTTTCATGCTTTATGTTTATGCCTTGCTTTATTGTTACATGTAAAATTTTCTTGTGTACGTGTGGGGTGAGAATATCAAAAGCCTTATACCCGGGCTGAGTGAACCTAAGATTAGGAAGAGATATAATCGACAATCCATTCCGGGGGTTGCCTCGTGCATTGGATTACGCGATCAATCTCACATAGCTGAGGCATTTTGGAGGTGATGTTGTCGGCGTGTGTTGTCATGCTTAGACACTTTACTTCCAATTGACCGATGAAGGCTATGAACCGTAGTTACCAAACCCATCTTTGGCCTTTCTTAGGACGTAGTGCGGTGGCTAAACCGAGCGTTGTCTCGAAATTTAGTCGTCACGCGATACTACACCCAAACTAGACCTTCTTACGGATAATCATGGACAAGCGTTGCTTTGTACTACCATGATATACGCAAGAGAGGTTGTAGTTTGGGAACTTTGTAGAACCTTGGTTACTACTATCAGAGCCTTAGTTTCACCGGACGCCGTGTCCACTTGTTACTTTAGCCCACCGTGCTTTCTTTGTTAAAACCATGCATACATGCATTCATGCATAAAATTTTTACATGCATTTATCAAAGGGTGAAAACAAACTAAAATTCTTTGCAAATATAACCAGGCATGAAGAGGACTAAGTCTTATAAGTTCAAAGAGGTTGATTTGGCTAGCCTAAGGGAGTTGGCACTCAAAGTTAAGAATCCAACTGGGTTTCATCTCCGATACGGTGGTTTGCTTGGTATTCTCCGGACTAATGTAGAAGAGAAGTTGGTGCACACTCTGGTGCAATTCTATGACCCAGTTTTCCGTTGCTTCACTTTCCCGGATTTTCAGTTGGTTCCTACACTTGAGGCTTATTCTTGTTTATTGGGTTTACCTATAGCCGAGAAGACACCTTTCACAGGCCCAGGATCTTCTCTTACTCCACTGGTTATTGCTAAGGATCTTTACCTCAAGACTTCCGAGGTGTCTAAGAATCTCGTCACCAAGTCTCACATCCAGGGTTTCACTTCAAAGTACTTACTTGAGCAGGCTAATCTTGAAACTACTTGTCAGGACACCCTTGAGGCCATTCTTGCACTACTCATCTATGGGCTCGTTCTCTTTCCGAATCTCGACAACTTCGTGGACATGAACGCTATTGAGATCTTCCACTCCAGGAACCCAGTTCCTACTTTGTTAGCTGACACATACCATGCCATCCATGATCGGACTCTCAAGGGTCGTGGATTTATTCTTTGCTGCATACCTCTTCTATATAGGTGGTTTATTTCTCACCTCCCGAGTTCTTTCCATGCCAACACGGAGAATTGGTCTTATTCACAGCGGATTATGGCTCTTACTCCCGATGAGGTGGTTTGGATCACTCCAGCAGCTCGCGTCAAGGAGATTATCACTGGTTGTGGAGACTTCCTCAATGTACCTCTTCTCGGTACCCGGGGAGGAATCAACTACAATCCCGAGTTAGCCATGAGGCAGTTTGGTTTTCCTATGAGAGCGAGGCCCATCAACCTTGCTACATCTCAGGAGTTCTTCTATTATTCCAATGCCCCCACCGGGCAAAAGAAAGCTTTTACAGATGCTTGGTCTAAGGTTCGAAGAAAGGATGTGAAGCATTTGGGTGTGAGATCCGGTATTGCTCATGAAGCCTATACTCAGTGGGTAATAGATCGAGCCGAGGAGATTGGCATGCCTTACCCTGCTATGAGGCATGTATCTGCATCTACTCCGTCTAGACCCCTACCGTTGCTTCCCGCGACTCAGGAGATGTATCAGGAGCATCTAGCTATGGAGAGTGAAGAGAAGCGAGCATGGAAAGCCCGTTACAGCGAGGCTGAGAACTTGATCATGACTTTGGATGGCAGAGACGAGCAGAAGGATCATGAGAACCGAATGCTGAAGAAGGAACTAGCCAGAGTTAGGAAGGAGCTTGAGGAGAAGGATGATTCATTGAGGAGAGACTCCAAGAGAGTCAGAGGTCGTCGAGATTTCTTCGCCAGTTATTGTGGTCCAGCTTTAGACTCGGATTCCGAATACTACCCAGTTACTCCTTAGTTCTGGAAAATAGGATTACTATTGGTTATGTTGTTTGTTCAGCTTATGTTTCAGAAGCCTACTCCCTTGGCTCAATGTATCAAAACAACTTGCTTTGAATAATTTGTTAGTCCAATAATGTTTGCAAAGAATTCTAATTTGTCTAAAAAACCCTTTGGTAATAAAAAGAGTCATTTTTGCATCTGCATTTGCACATATCATGCATCATATGCATCATTCATCGGTCACAAAAAAAACTTCCAAGTGCTCATTGCCTCCTGGTTCTTCTGCCGCAGTGTGAAAAGTGGCTCGTGCTCGAAGGACAGATCAACCTACCAGAGTACATCAGACTAGACAATACAGAAGGAGGAATCAAGTAGCTATGGAAGAAGAGAATGCACAGCTCCGCACTAAACTAGCTTCTGTGAGAGAAGAGTTAGCCAAAGCTCTCGACGCCATGACTGCTCTGATAGCCGCTCAAGAACAACCGGTCGTGTCCACTCAGGCAACTACCGAAACGATTCCCGCCGCATCTCTTGCTATGCCGAGGGGATACCCCTATGGGCTCCCATCTTATTACTCTCCCAATACTGCAGCCGGTGTTTCAGGGGCCGCGACTTCAGGTGCTGCTAATGTTGGTCAAATACCCCCACCAGATCCCACATCTCTTCATACTACCTTGCCTCAGTCGACCGTCTACACAGACCCGATTGTGCACTCTACGCCTCAGGGCGCCAATGCTAATGATTATCATGGAAAGACTCCTGTGTTGGGAACTGTGGAAGAAAGAATGGAGGAACTTGCCAGAGAACTCCGTCACGAGATCAAGGCCAACCGCGGGAGCAGTGACCTCATCAGAACCCACGATCTTTGTTTAGTGCCGAGGGTCGATGTCCCCAAGAAATTCAAGGTCCCGGAATTTGACCGCTACAACGGGCTGACTTGCCCCCAGAACCATATCATCAAATACGTCCGGAAGATGGCTAACCATGCAGATAATGATTCACTTATGATCCATTGCTTCCAGGACAGCCTAATGGAGGATGCCGCGGAGTGGTATACCGGTTTGAGCAAGGATGATATTCGTACTTTTGATGATCTGGCTACTGTTTTTAAGAGCCACTATGGATTCAACACCAGGCTCAAGCCGAATAGAGAATTCCTCCGGTCCCTTTCTCAGAAAAAGGAGGAAAGTTTTCGCGAATACGCACAGAGGTGGAGAGGGGCAGCTGCCCGTATCACTCCCGCTTTGGACGAGGAAGAAATGACTCAAACATTCTTGAAGACCCTGAAGAAATATTATGTTGAGAGAATGATTATTGCTGCCCCAAGCAACTTCTCTGAGATGGTCACTATGGGAACCCGCTTGGAGGAAGATGTCCGAGAGGGGATTATCGTGTTTGAGAAAGGTGAATCCTCGAATGCACCGAAGAAATACGGCAACGGTCACCATAAGAAAAAGGAATCAGAAGTTGGAATGGTGTCCGCCGGAACCAATCAATCTGCCACTGCCGCTCCTGCCAATGCTACGCAGCTGCCTCAACAGTATCAGTACCTACAGTATGCCCAGCATCCGTTCTATCCGCCGTTCTACCATCAATACCCTCCACTACCGGGCCAGCCTCAGGTCCCTGTTAATGCCATCGCCCAACAAATGCAACAACAACCACTAGCTCAACAACCGCAACAACATCAAGGCCCTCAATCTAGACCATCTTTCCCGCCGATGCCGATGGCGTACGCTGAACTACTCCCATCTCTGTTACATAAGGGGTATTGCACCACTAGACCTGGCAAGCCTCCGCCAAACCCATTGCCTCCCAGGTTCCGCTCCGATCTCAGATGTGATTTCCACCAAGGCGCCCTAGGTCATGATGTAGAAGGTTGCTACGCCCTGAAATACATTGTGAAGAAGTTGATCGACCAGGGAAAATTATCTTTTGAAAACAATGTCCCACATGTGCTCGATAATCCACTCCCCAACCATGCCGCTGTGAATATGATCGAAGTATGTGAAGAAATCCCTCGTCTCAATGTCCGTAATGTTGCTACACCCCTAATGCCACTACATATCAAGCTGTGCCAAGCTTCCTTGTTTAGCCACGACCACGCTGCCTGCTGTGAATGTCTTCAGAACCCTATGGGTTGCAGCATAGTCTAGACTGATATCCAAAGATTGATGAATGACAACTACCTGACTACCAGTGATGTTTGTATGATAGTGCCGATCTTCCACGATACTCCGGTCAAGAGCACACCCGCCAGGAAGGACGTTGAACCGTTGGTCATACGGTTGCCTAGTCCAGTGCCATATACTTCTGCGAAAGGCATCCCGTACAAGTACAGTGCGACTATGTTGGAAAACGGGAAGGAAGTACCTTTGGTGGCCTCAAGCACAGTAGGCAGTATCGCTGAAGTGACGGCTTTGAGGAGCGGCAAGGTCCGACCTCTCTTGTTTCAAAAGAAAGATGATGTGCCAGTTGTGATTCCTGCTGATAAGACTACTCCATTGTTAACCCCTCTTGTTGTTGAAAGTACCAGCCGTCCAGGCCATTCCATTGAAGATTCCAATCTGGATGAGATTTTGAGGATAATCAAGAAAAGCGATTATAAGATCGTTGATCAGCTGTTACAGACTCCTTCGAAGATATCCATCTTGGCCCTACTCCTCAGTTCAGAGGCTCACAGGAACGTATTGTTGAAAGTATTAGAGCAAGCATATGTTGACCACGAAGTCACAGAAGACCAATTTGGTGGAATAGTGGCTAACATCACTGCTTGCAGTAACCTTTGGTTTGGTGAAGATGAACTTCCAGAGGCAGGGAGGCACCACAACTTGGCTCTACACATTTCCATGAACTGCAAAACAGATATGCTGTCCAACGTGTTGGTAGACACTGGGTCGTCGTTGAATGTGATGCCTAAGTCGACTTTGGATCAGTTAAGTTGTCAAGGAGTTCCTTTGAGAAGGAGTACTTTCCTAGTCAAGGCTTTCGATGGTTCCCGTAAAACTGTGCTTGGAGAAGTAGATCTCCCCATGACTATTGGTCCTGAAACATTCATGATTACTTTCCAGGTTATGGACATAGATGCCTCTTACAGTTGCCTTCTCGGGAGACCGTGGATACACGAGGCCGGGGCAGTCACTTCTACCCTCCATCAGAAGCTAAAGTTCGTAAGGAATGGTAAACTTGTGACAGTGCATGGGGAAGAAGCTTATCTGGTCAGTCAGTTATCATCCTTCTCTTGCATCGAAGCTAAATCTGCCGATGGAACTGCATTCCAAGGTTTGACTATCGAGGGTGCAGAACCCAAGAGGGCTAGTGCGGCGATGGCTTCGTTGAAAGATGCGCAGAAAGCCGTTCAGGAGGGTCAGGCCGCTGGTTGGGGCCAATTGATACAGTTACTGGACAACAAACACAAAGAGGGTCTCGGTTTCTCTCCGACGTCAGGCGTGTCAACTAGAACGTTCCGTAGTGCCGGGTTTGCCAATGCAATTCTTGATGGTGCTGCTGAAAGAGGGGTTAGGCCCGCATTTGTGATACCAGGAGGCATTGCAAAGAACTGGAATGTTATCAATCTCCCTGTGTTTGTGCATGATTCTAAGTGATATGTCTTGCTGTTTAGGCTTTATTTTCAAAATAACAATCCTTCCGTCCTGCCCGAGACGGAAGTGACACTTTTGTAAAGGGCATGTTTGTTCCGACATCACCATTATCAATAAAAAACGTCGTTTCTTTCACGACTCTTTTTCTTTCTTTAATGTTTTCCCCTTGGAAATAATGGTAATGCCAGAAAAAACCAAAACATTAGTATTTTCGTATTAATTTCAAAGATCTGCATGAAAACTATTTTCTAAAAATCATCCAATCATGTCACGCAGATCGAACCAAAATGAACCCGTTGAACACAGTGACCCTATGTTTCTCCAAACTGTTGAATCCCCGGTGTTTGAGGCCGAAGATGAGGATAGTGATGATATACCAGATGAGATTGCCCGATTGCTTGAACAAGAAGAGAAAACCATTCGGCCTCATCAAGAGGAGATCGAGCTAATCAACTTGGGTACTGAGGATAACAAAAGAGAGATCAAAGTCGGCGCTGCATTAGAGGAAGGTGTCAAGAAAAGGATCTTCCAGCTTCTCCGCGAATACTCGGACATTTTTGCATGGTCGTATGAAGACATGCCAGGTTTGGATCCTCAGATTGTGGAACACCGGATACCGACTAAACCAGACTGTCCTCCTGTCAGGCAAAAGTTGAGACGGACTCGGCCAGACATGGCTCTGAAGATCAAAGGTGAGGTGCAGAAACAGATCGATGCGGGTTTTCTCATGACAGTTGAGTATCCCGAGTGGGTTGCTAACATCGTGCCAGTGCCGAAGAAGGATGGTAAGGTTCGGATGTGTGTTGACTACAGAGATTTGAATAGAGCAAGCTTGAAAGACAATTTCCCACTGCCTCACATCGATGTGCTTGTTGACAATACTGCCCAGTGCAAGGTGTTCTCCTTCATGGACGGTTTTTCTGGCTATAACCAAATCAAGATGTCACCCAAAGACAGGGAGAAGACGTCGTTCATCACTCCGTGGGGAACTTTCTGTTGTAAAGAAATGTCGTTCGGTCTAATAAATGCTGGTGCTACCTACCAAAGGGGGATGACCACTTTGTTCCATGACATGATTCACAAAGAGGTTGAAGTGTACGTGGACGACATGATTGTCAAGTCAAGCGATGAAGAGCAACACGTCGAGTATTTGGCTAAGATGTTCGAAAGGTTGAGGAAGTACAAGCTTCGGCTGAACCCAAACAAATGTACGTTCGGTGTTAGGTCTGGGAAATTGCTAGGCTTCGTTGTCAGCCAGAAGGGCATTGAGGTAGATCCCGACAAAGTCCGAGCTATCCGCGAGATGCCGGCCCCGCAAACCGAGAAGCAAGTCAGAGGGTTCCTCGGGCGTTTGAACTACATTTCTAGATTTATATCCCACATGACTGCGACCTGCGGGCCGATTTTCAAACTACTCAAGAAGAATCAACCTGTGGTATGGAATGATGAATGCCAAGAAGCTTTCGACAACATCAAGAGTTATTTGCTAGAACCTCCTATCCTCGTTCCGCTGGTGGAAGGAAGGCCATTGATAATGTATCTGTCAGTGTTGGAGGAATCCATGGGATGTGTGCTCGGTCAGCAGGATGAAACCGGAAAGAAAGAGCATGCAATCTACTATTTGAGCAAGAAATTCACCGATTGTGAGACTCGGTACACGATGCTCGAGAAAACCTGTTGTGCACTAGCCTGGGCTGCCAAACGCCTGCGTCACTACTTGATAAATCATACAACTTGGTTGATATCCCGGATGGACCCAATCAAGTATATCTTTGAGAAACCGGCTGTCACTGGAAAAATCGCACGTTGGCAAATGTTACTGTCAGAGTATGATATCGTGTTTAAAGCTCAGAAAGCCATTAGAGGGAGTATCCAGGCTGACCATCTCGCTTGCCAACCACTGGATGAGTATCAACCTTTGAAGTTCGACTTCCCCGACGAAGAGGTCATGTTCTTGAAGTCAAGGGACTGTGAAGAACCACTGATCGGTGAAGGTCCAGACCCTGATAGCCAGTGGGGATTGGTCTTTGATGGTGCTGTTAATGCCTATGGCCGAGGAATTGGCGCAGTAATTGTGGCTCCGCAGGGGCATCACATCCCTTTTACAGCCCGGATTGTGTTTGAATGCACCAACAACGTGGCCGAATATGAAGCGTGCATCCTGGGAATTGAAGAAGCCATCGATATGAGAATCAAGCACCTCGACATTTATGGAGACTCTGCACTAGTCATCAACTAGATAAAGGGAGAATGGGAGACCCATCATGCTAATTTAATCCCTTACCGTGATTATGCGAGACGTCTGTTGACGTATTTTACAAAGGTCGAGTTGCACCATGTCCCCCGAGAGGAGAACCAAATGGCCGATGCTCTTGCTACCTTATCCTCCATGCTTCAAGTGAACCATTGGAATCACGTGCCAATGATCAAAGTACAACGCTTAGATCGGCCCGCTCATGTGTTTACTGTCAGTGATGCAATTGTACAAACCGGTTCAGGCGGAGTCGACAGCAAACCCTGGTATTATGATATCAAGCAATTTTTGCAAAGCCGTGAGTACCCGCCGGATGCTTCCAACAAAGACAAGAAGATGCTGAGCAGGCTGGCTAGCAAGTTCTTGCTGGATGGTAATGTCCTGTACAAAAGGAATTTCGATATGGTGTTGTTAAGATGTGTTGATGAATGTGAAGCAGAACAGCTAATGCACGATGTGCACGATGGCACCTTTGGGACCCACGCATCGGGGCATGCTATGTCTAGAAAGCTGTTGAGAGCTGGTTACTACTGGATGACCATGGAGCGCGATTGCTATCAATATGCCAGGAAGTGCCACAAATGTCAAATATATGCTGATAAGATCCATGTGCCTCCGCACGCTCTCAATGTTATGTCTTCTCCATGGCCTTTCTCTATGTGGGGCATTGATATGATCGGAAGAATTGAACCAAAAGCTTCGAATGGTCACCGTTTTATTCTGGTAGCAATCGATTATTTCACCAAATGGGTCGAGGCTGCATCATATGCCAACGTGACTAAGCAAGTGGTGGTCAAATTCATCAAAAACAATATCATCTGTCGGTATGGTGTCCCTAGCAAGATCATCACTGACAACGGTACCAACCTGAACAATGACATGGTACAAGCCTTATGCGAGAAATTCAAGATTGAACACCACAATTCTTCTCCTTACGGACCTCAGATGAATGGTGCAGTTGAGGCCGCCAATAAGAACATCAAGAAGATTGTGCAGAAGATGGTAACAACATACAAAGACTGGCATGAGATGTTGCCCTATGCGTTACACGGCTACCGTACTACAGTCCGTAGTTCAACCGGGGCAACGCCTTTTTCTCTTGTATACGGCATGGAAGCAGTCCTCCCATTGGAAGTGGAGATTCCGTCTCTCCGTGTGATTATGGAAGCAAAGTTGTCTGAGGCTGAATGGTGCCAGAGTCGGTACGACCAGTTGAATTTGATTGAGGAAAGACGTCTAGATGCTTTGGCTCATGGTCAGATGTATCAAACAAGGATGAAAAATGCTTTTGACAAGAAAGTTCGTCCTCGGGTATTCAAAGAGGGAGAACTCGTATTGAAGAGAAGAATGAGTCAGCAACCCGACCTAAGGGGCAAATGGACGCCTAACTATGAGGGACCTTATGTTGTCAAGAAGGCTTTCTCTGGCGGTGCTTTGATTCTCACACACATGGATGGGGTAGAACTTCCGAATCCGGTGAATGTCGATATAGTCAAGAAATACTTTGTCTAGATGTGAAAAGAACAGCGTGGTAGGTCGAAAACCCGAAAGGGCGGCCTAGGCAAAAATGCGCTTCCCGGTGGATCGAAAACCCGAAAGGGCGGTCCAGGCAAAATAAGGGACAAGAAACAAAAATGTAAAAGCTCGCTGAGATTACATGTAATTCAGGCAAAAATGAGCGTCTCGATGAGCCGAAAACCCGAAAGGGCGGTTCATGCAAAAATGAGATTGAAATAAAAGACAATTGACTATATCTGGCAAGTTACCATTCCCCTTGGGATCTTTGCGACTGATGATTGGCTGTTCTTATCCGAGGTTCCGACGCCTGTGGATTCAAGAGTTTTAGATACCATAGTAGTTACTGTGTTCAATGTACCACCAACTAACAAAATTACCATTTTCCAAGCTTTGTAAATCCGTGGAGTCACGCCTTCGGCTGACTACCACCCTTATACATCGATTTGAGCCTATGCTTTTGTTTGGCATTCTATTTTTCTATTCTATCTTCAAAGCTTTATACAAAAGATTTTTTCTATGTTAATAATGATGCATGTCTGGGATGAACATTCTGAAAATTGAAAATTTTTGAAAATTTTGAAAGCAAGCCTAAGCAACTAGGTACATTCAAATGAACATGCATGAACAAATCTACATTGATATCAGTTCCAATTCAAGTTACTAGCAAGCCTTCCCCCAGCGACGGTCTGTGGTCAATGGCAAGAATGAAAAAACAGAATGAAAAGCATGAAAAATGAATATGCTCGCTAAGTCGAAAACCCGAAAGGGCGGCTTAGGCAAAAATGAGCACCCCGATGGATTGACAACCTTCAAAGGCAATTCAGGCAAAAACAGGGGCAACAAAAAAAAAAAAAACAAACAAACAAACCATTCCCCGGTGGGTCGAAAACCCGAAAAGGCGATCCAGGCAAAAATGGGATGATGAAAAGAAAAAACACACAAACATGCAAAAGCATTGACCACAGATGCGATGTCCGAAACATTTTACGTAACTGTTCCAACAAGCAGCAATACCATTCAGTTTGTCTTCCTCTACAATTTTACAGCTTCCTGCCTTCAGCGATGGTCTCGATGTATCTTCGAACGACTGCCTCCCCAGAAAAGGAACTTTTGCAAGTATATGTCCGAGCACGAGCCATTACGTGCCCAATATTCCAATGTTTAGTCTGTCTCTGCGAAGCTGGGTCTACAAATTGCCAATCATCATGCATTCCCAAGCATTCATACATGCATAATCATGCATCCTATATGTTCATGCATTTGATAAAATTGTCATGCTATTTATATGCATCTGCATTCTCAATCTCTATGTTAATCTCAATCAAAATCAATCGTGTCAACTTCAAATTCCTTCTGCTAACAACAAATGTCTACTGTCATGTCAATTTCAAAGTTCAACAGTCTTGCCAACATTCCTGTCAAATTCAAGCTCCTGTAGTTATGTCAATCAAATTCAGTTCTTTTTCAAATACAATTTATTTCTGTTAACGGCCAAGTGGCTGGTTCGCGTCCAAGAACAGCTTGTGCCTGTCAATTCACTCTTGTTATCGGTCAAGCAGCAAGTTCGCATCCGAGAACAGCTTGTACCTGTTGATTTGTTTCTGTTATCGGTCAAGTAGCAAGTTCACACCCAAGAACAGCTTGTACCTATCCTCTTGATATCCGCCGGGCGGCCAGTTCGGATCCAAGAACAGCTCGTGCTTTCTATTTCGTTTCCTGTCAGCCAAGTAACCAGTTCGTGTCCAAGAACAGCTTGTGCTTCCTACTTTTCCTTTCAGCCAAGTAACTAGTTCGTGTCCAAGAACAGCTTGTGCTTTCTGTATTTTCTTTCAGCCAAGTAACCAGCTCAAATACAAGAGCAGCTTGCGCCCTTTGTTGTCGATATTCCCGGTCAAGTGGCCAGTTCGCATCCAAGAACAGCTTGTACCTGTCAAATTTGCTTTCGAGTCTCCCCAGTGAGTCTTGTTATCTGCTACCTTGTTAATGTCAACCAGTCCCGCAATGGATACGACATACTCCGTTTTTGCTATTCTGTTAATGTCTACCAATCCCGCAATGGATACGACATACTCTTGTTAAAATCAATTCTCAGTTTGTCTTGCATTCATAATCAAAATGTTGCATGGCATACACAACAGTTACAAATGTATTTTTACGCCCAAAATCAGTGCTACTGTCGATATTTAAGTATCTTCGTCGCGTCAAGCCAAAGACTCCGTCTCTTGACTCTCCAAACGAAGAAACTTAAATAGGGGCAGCTGTTATACCCTCATTTTGGACCTAAAAATACTCATTCAAATTCCTCTGCTATTTTATAATACTTTCAAATTCACCGTGTTTTCTACTGTGCTTCAACTGCATACGTTATTGCTTCAGTCCTTTTAATTTTTGCATAAAATCATACAAAAGGGTATTTTGGTCATTTCCTACAAAGGAACCCATTTTAGTCCCTACAATTTGTCCCTGAGCCTTTTCAATTTGTTTGCATGAATCATTAATCAAATTCTGTGCAAAAATCATCTTAGTTTTGCATCTGAGTCAGTCTGAGTCAGTTTGAGCCGTTTTTGCCCCCAGGGGCATTTTAGTCTTTTCACATCAAATAAATTTTGGGCAGAGAGGTATTTTAAAATACCTCATTTGTGGTAATTTGTTCGTTTTAGTCCGTTTTGTCAATTTTAATTGTTTCACTTTACGTTGCATTTCAAATTACATTTTTTAGCCAATTTTATTATTTTTACATTTTAGTCCAAACATTTTTAGAAATTGCAATTCAGTCCAAATATTATGTCTTTTTGCAAATTAGTCCCAACTCTTTTAAAAACAGTCAAATTCTTTAATTCTTTTAAAAACAGTCCATTTTTTTTTAAATTGCAAAAAGGTCCTATTCTTTTCAAATTTGCATTTTAGTCCGTTTTTTTTCAGATTCAGTCCACAGGTGCCACGCAAGCTGTCTAGTCCACGTGTCACTACCTCATTGGTCAGAATCACACATGGCAGGCTATAAATAGTACACAGTGTCAGAATCAGATACACATTCACACGCCACATCACAAACAGAATAATTTTTCTCTCTCTGATTCAGTTAGATCAAAATTGCAATCAATCCAGAAAATCAGAAGAACAAAAAGGAGTTTTCACAAACCCTAACCGTTTCTTGCAAGCAATTCAAGGTGAATCAATGGAGTTTTCGCAACTGCTCTCAGAGATTCACCAGAACCTTCATCACTGAGCAGTGAGCTTCTGCAATTCAAGCAATTCAAGATCCGTAGCACAAGGCCACGAACCCTAAACGCGATCACAGAAGCTACTGAGAAGAAGAAAGAAAGAAGAATTCAAAGGTTCTGAACCGGTTAAGGAGAGGAAAAGAAGAAACACCGATTTATTTTCGGATTTCGAATCAGAATCAGCAAAACAGAAGCAAATTCAAAGAGTTCCGAAGATTCCAATCAAAATCTCCGAATAAAACACAGGTAAGAATCAAAACTCACCTCTTCATACTCAAGTACCACAATGAACCTGAATCAACATAGATCCATAGGGTTTCGAACGAGTTCGGTTCAAAGGCTTTGAAACCCTAAAAATTTTCCAAAAAACACGAAAGAATTCATGGTTTACAAGGCGTAAAAACCGTGTGAACCTATGAATCTGTAGGGGTTTCACCAGAAAAGATTTAAAACCAAGAAATAGAACCAAGAAACGTTCGAAATCCGTGAAAAAGGAACCAAGATCCACGCTGATTCAGTGAATGCATGAAGCTTTCAACAACAGATTCATGTTCAGAACAACAATACCAAACGATTGAACCATGATTTACACGTTTCTGGGTTGATTTGAGTGAGTTAGGGTTAGGGTTCATAGCCTCGCCGGAGCGAGAAGAGAGAAGAGGGAAGAGAGAAGAGTGAAGAGAGAGAACGGACGTAGGAAAGTGAAGAGGAACCGGGTTAGGACCTTTTATATAAGGCGCTGGACCGGGTGGGTTTTGACCCGATCCAGCGCTCCGTATTCTGGACCTTTAGATCTAGAACCCATTAGATCCGGATCAATCCAACGCCCCTGATGCGTTCTGGAGATCCGGATCCACGGATCCGCGTGGGTATTGGGCTGAGTGCTTGGGCCTTTGGTTTTCTTTTCAGTTTCTTGTGTTTTTTTGCTATTTTCATTCCTATTCTCGCTACTTGGACCCCTGTGCCTTTTAATTGTCTCATAAAAAGGTTCACAAAAAATCTGTGCGTTTCTTGATGTATTTGTGACTATTTTACGATACTTCACACGTTCAAAGCTGATGAAAGAGTAGGTGCCAATTTCTTTCATTGATTTGGGTACTTTGGATATTTTTTGTGAAATTCCTTGTGTAACTGTTGATCCAATTTTGGCCATATGATTTTGTTACTTGGTATGCGACTTTGTGGTATATTTGTCCCTGATCTCATGTCGATTCCTCCAATTTTACAATGTTACTTGCTAATTTTGCTAGTTAGTTGCTAGTTTATGGCTCTACCATGTTGATTGTTGTTTTCTTGGTTTAATTGACTAGTTTCTTGCTTTACGAGTTCACATGTTAGCCCATAATGGTGTTAGTGCAATTGTTAGCTTATAGCTTTACAATGTTGATTTTTGTTGTTCTTAGTTTAATTGATTAGTTTTCTTGTTTTACAAGTGATGTGAATTTTTGTTCATTGGTCCATAAAGTGTGAGGTATGCTTGGGATGTGTATGTGTTAGGTGTGGATATATGGCTTGTGATTTCTCTATAATTCTTGAAATAATCTCCTCAAAGGGGGCTGCCTTGGTGGGAGTATAGGTCTTGGGGTTTAGCTTAAATTTCTTGGGCTAGGTTTTGTGTTGTTTCCACTACCTTTTGGCACTTGTGTTGTGCAATTTGTTCGATACTTCTTGCCATGATCATTACATTTATTATGCATCACTACTCATACTATCATTTCTCACTTGCTTACTAACCATTTTGTTTCATGCAAGCATTGCATCACTCTCTTTCTTCCTTCTTTTAATCACCTTTATGCTATTTGCTACGTTAATTTCTATGTAATATTTTAGGTTAGTTTTTGCTTTCCTTTAAATTCTTGCAAGACCGTAGCATGTAAACTAGGACCCAATGTAAAGGACTATGGACTATAATGATGTACACCGACACACGCACCGACACGCACACACGTTGCATGAGCTAACGCTAGGTGTATGCTTAGGATGCGCGATACTTAGAGAAAATTAATCTTTTAAAAACAAATAACTTCCATCACTTCAAATATTTTCCAAATAAACCTTGGAGCCAAAACTCCAAAGGATTTTTCCCTTTATTTTCTTAATCAAGTCAAAATGCAATTAATTTCCAACTTTAACCGTTTTCGTTAACAATTGAACCAACCAAATGCTTTCTTTTTTTTTTCAATTCTAACGCCTACACGGCCTCTTTCCCTTCTTCAAAATCTTTTTCAAACTTAAAAACAAACAAAACTCACAAAAACATTTTGGAAGAGAACTACATGGAATTTTGATCCCTTAAAAGGGTATGTAGGCAAGAGACTCAAAATCTCTCCAAGTCCAATAAAATAAAATCCAATCTTCTCCCTCTCATTCTTAAAATCAATCCCTTTTTTACAAATAGCAATAAAAGCAAAGCGTACACGTAAAGCATAGTAAAACGGTTCCTATAGGATACTATAGTCATTGCGGGTGCCTAACACCTTCCCGTAATGAAATCAGCCCCGAACTTAGAATTTCTAAGGTTTTTCTCGATTTTACCTTCCCCAAAAAAAATAGAGATATCAATGATTGAAAGGTTCAAATCTAATCAATGATTTGACACCCGAAAATCGCGATAACATTAATCTTTGCAATTTTTTTCGTTTTTTTGGTAATTATACTCTCTGAATCAGGATAGGAAGGGAACAGTTACACCCACTAACCCTTATCCACTCCCTTATACCACAAATGTGAAAGAAGGAGGCGCCAATGGAAGGACTCGTCAATGGAAGGACTCCACCCAAACTCTTGACAGCGCCATACATCACCTTCAGGCCAATGGAAGGACTCGCCAATGGAAGGACTCCACCCAAACTCTTGACAGCGCCATACATCACCTTCACGCCTATAGCGCCATCACTTTTAATAGACAAAAAGGAATAAGATGAGAACATATGCTTAGACTAGTGTATGTGTATATGAAATTGAAATCAATTTTTTTTTTTAATGGTCATAGCTTATTTAAGAATTGAATAGCTTATTGAAGAATGAAGTATGTATGAGAAAGAAATTATTCTTTACAATGATGAAATCTTCATCATCTTGCTATCTAGGAATGGAGGTTCATTAATATAATTAATATGGATGGACCAATTTAAATATTTCTTTTTATGACAACTGTATTTTAGCACTAATCTTTGTTAATCATTAATCATTAGTGGGTTAATGTTCTAGCATTCTGTTAGTTGTATTAGAAGACACTTTAGACTGTGTTTTCTAGTTTATCTTAATTATACTATTATTTTAGAAGTACAATATGTTTATCCATTTGTTAGCAGCCCACATGGATGCACACACATGAAGCAAGCATTTTAATTGTTTAGAGTTGCACATGAAGCAAGCATTTTAATTGAAAATTGTTTAGAGTTAAAGGGTGTACAAAAATAATGTTTGGTAATTGATTAAAATGCAATAGCATGATGGGATGGATGATGGTGATGGTGCTAGAGCAAAAGGTGAGGATGGTAGGGAGGATGTAAATAATGAGCACGCCTCTCTATATTAAATGTCTATTTTAAATGATGAGGAAGGAATATTTGTAACAACAAGGAAAGGAATTTGCCAGCCAAGCATTACTCCTATCCTATCTACTTCAAATAGATTATTGGTAATAATTGAAAGGATAAGATAAATATTCAAAACAATAAATATTCAAAACACATGCCATTAGTGCATCAAAATTAGTGCATCAAAAATAATCAAAAATAAGAAAAGTCAACCACTTCGCAAAAAGGGCTTCCGAGAGTCCCCAACAATAGGCTTCCAGAGTCGCCAACAATAAATTACAAACTTTTCAATCCGTCTGTACCAAATGATTCCATATCCATATCCACGAAGTTGCCATGAAGGATGACCTTGGAAGAATCAAGCTCGTCAACCTTTGCTTGAGGATTGAAAAATATCACCTGCTCTCTGGCACGTTGGAAACCCTTATCAAAATAAACTCCCAGAGCCCGCCTTCCATCTTCTACAGCTGAATTGGCTTCATCCAAAGCCCGCTGAAGTCTAGTTACTTCATCATTTTGGGCTTGGCTTTCTTTCTCTACAGTTTCCTTCGCCTCCTTCATGTGGCCATGCTCTTTTTCCGCAGCTTTTTTCTCTTTTAAGGCATCCCTGAGACAAACTTTCAAAGAAGTGGCTTTGTCCTTCCACTTTTCCACATCCTTAGTGGTATCCTTGTATTGCTTTTCCACATCACGATGCTTCAACTCCATTGCATGGCCAATCAGCAGGATGCGCAGAGCCGCCAACCCAGTATGAGCCACTAAGTCGCTAAACTTTGCCTTCAAACCAGCGTGAACTTCAGCCAAGGGTACTTGTTCCAATATATAGCTATAAAGACAAACAACCATTTTAGATAGATAAAGGAGAGAGTTAACCAACATCAATTTGGAAGAAATGAAAACCTACTTTAGAAAATCAAATTCTGAGTGCGAGAAAGACTCTCTGGCCTCAACATTCATACCACCCAGATTACTGTGAGACCTCTTCAACTTCCTCACCTTCAAATGATAGATCAAAATAAAGCTAGTTTAAGGTAGTGTCTACCAAATGTCAATGGACAACACTAACACAACACACACTAACACAAGACACACTAACACACTAACGCAACAAGAGAGACAATTACAAAAGGGAGGCAGGAAGGCATTCCTGGACACACATATAAAAATGAATAAATGAAACATCAAAATCAAATGTGTGTTTGTGTGTTTGGTATTAGAACTTTTATTTTTATTCTTATTCTGCTCAAAACTTTTGAAAAGTGTGTAGTGTGCAAGGACAATGTGAGTGTGGAGTGTGCAAGGACAGCATTATATTATTCTATATAATCCCATTCAATATTGTGTCAAAAAAAAATTGAATAAAATATTAATTATATTTTTTAATTAGAAATTTTTAGACAAATAGTAGACCAATGGCAAAATGGTAATATGATTTTAAACATAGGGCCAACTTGGTATTTTTCACCCACTTCTCTTCTTTTCTTTGATATCTGACACCTACCATCTTCACCACCACCGACCTCACCACCTCACCCTCCTCATCCGACCACCACCATCCTTCTTGTCAATCACCACCACCACCGTCCTCACCATCACACCCTTCATCACACCCTTCGTTTTCAACACCACCACTCCATCACGCCGCCCTCACCACCGTTCGCCGTCATCCAACACTGACACGTCGCCATCATTTCGTCGCACCTTTCTCCATGCGTAATTTCCTCTCTCGCGTACGGTTATAAGGAATAGCATAAAAAATATTTAAAAAAATGATGTATATATGAACAGTGAAATACGGTATTTTGTCTAAAAATTTGTGTTTTGAGTTATCATTCTCTGTTAATAATACAATACCACATTCAACACTCTTTTTTCTTTTTCTGTTAGGATGTCTTTATAAGAAAGAAAGAAAAGAAAGAAACACTTACAACCATGGAATCAGAATCATAAACTTTATCCTTTAAGTCTTTATCAAAATCATCCAACCTAATCTCATTATCAGGGGTGAGAGCAAGAGCAGGTAAGGATCCTTCTCCCGGAGCATCTATAATCCAAGACAAGTTATTCTGACCATACTCATCAAGATCCATTTCCCCCCCGCCAAATATATGACAAATCATCATAATCTTCCTTCGGGAAAATCACCGGCCGTTCCTCCAAAGTAATACCCAACTGGGTAGGGTTTAGGGTTTCCGAAAATGAACTAAGGGTTGAAGATGAATCAGACATTAATCACAGATTTTGAAACAAGAGGGAAAAGCTAAGAAATTGGCCTCTTTCACTTTTACTCTCTTTCACTTTCTTCTCTCACCATTGCTCTTTCACTTTCACTCTTTCACTTTCACACTTTCACTTTTCACTGTGATATATATATCTATATGGTTGTTTAATGGGCCGGGCTTAAGTCACCGTAGGATCTACTATATTTATTATTTATTTTTATTAATTTAATTTATTTATTTAAAATAAAGTTAATGGCTGTTTTTTTACCATTTTACACAAATAGATAGGATATATATATATATATATATATATATATATATATATATATATACTCCCTCCGTCCTGAAATATAAGCAAAAAAAAAAAAATCACACTTATTAAGAAAACCAAAACATAAGAATTTGTAGTATAGTTTTTTGTGTTTTCTTTGAAAAAAGTTTTATAGGAAAGTGGAAAAACAATTTTCATTGGCTATAAGTTATTGAGAAAATGAAAGAGAGAGAAAATTAAATGTAATTTGCATTTAATTTTATGAGAATAAACAAAAGTTTTTCTTGAAAAAGATGATTTTTAGAAAAACAAGATTAAATAGGAGAAAAGTTTGTCTTTTTTGCTTATATTTTAGGACAAAGAAAATGAGTTTTTTTTGCTTATATTTCAGGACGGAGGGAGTATATATATGCCAAACCCCATTTTTTCTCTCATTTTCTCTCTACTCTTCCTCTCTCTAGAAATCAGATTCTCTTCCTTCTCTCTAAACCTCTCAAGCCTTCTCTCCTTCTTCCACCCCAATCTCTTGATCCTTTGGAACAATTTAAACGTTATTGCAAGATTAAAATTCTTCTTTCCTTTCCTCTTTTCTCTCCTAGCTGAAATCAACCAGAAGCTCACAAGTTTTGAACTCGTGCCATCAGATTGTTGTGGGGTATGTTTGAATTGATGTTTTAGTGTTTGGGTTAAAATTGAAGTCTTTAAAAGCAATAAGCTGTCAGTTAAAAGCTTAAGTTGGAATACAAGTTGTTGCAGGAAAGGTGGAATGGTTGTGTGTTCTTTATATTACCAATTTTATATTACCAATGCTATATTTAAGTTACCGTATGAGTAGTTGGTGAATAGTTGGTGAAGTGATAAACTATTTTGAGAGTTGACAGAATTGCTTAAATCATAATTGAGCTAATTGAGCTGTTTTAGAAGCTTACAGAAAGTGATTATGGAGGATTAGGGCAAGGGCATAAGTGGATAAATTGTAATTAGGCTTCTGATTGGGATACAAGCTAGGAATAAGCTGTTTTTTGGAAGAAGTTTGGTGAAACCCGTATTTGGGACACGGCTCCACTAAAACTCCCTGTAACTTGGAATCAAGTGATTTTTGATGCTATGGTTAGCTAATGAAATTCCAGACGTTTTGGTACCAGTTTCATTGATTTTGAAGTTGGGGGCAGAAGTAGGATTTTGTGCTGAACCATGAATATAAGTTGTTTTGATTTGCTAAAGTTTGGTATCACTTATTTTTAAGTTGCTAAGGAACAACTATGAATATAAGTTGTTTTGAAGTTTGGTATCACTTAACAAGCATCATTTGTTGCATTTTTATTTGTCAAATATCTTCATTTGTTAATTAATCCTAGCATGATGTATATTAAGATTTTTTAAGCTACTATGTTGCAGTTTTAGAGACCTAAAGCAATGAATATGATGTGTACCACTAAATTCATTAAGTTGAAATTGTGATTTATTTTACACAAATGAGTTTTTATTCTGTAAAAATAAAAAATAAAAACTGGGTAGGATATGAAACTTTGAACGCCGAAGTTCATGCTCTACATCAAATGTGAAAACATATTTGTCATCTACTTGTCTATTACAAATATGTTAATTTCATATTTGGTTTATTCTTTGGTATATTTTAGCTTTTATGATGTATCGTTTTTTTTGAAGAATTTGTGCATGTACTACGGCGACAAAGTACTGGATTTCCAAGAGGAAGTTCTAAATATAGAGGTGTGACTTTGCACAAATGTGGAAGATGGGAGGCTCGGATGGGTCAATTCTTGGGCAAAAAGTATACATTTGTATATCTTCTACTATAATCCTCATTTATTATACACTGTATTATTTTTCAAATGTTTGTTTCATGCTGTTTTTATGTGAATAGATAATAAAAATTTAATTAGATTACTTTGATTCAATTTACCAGGTATGTTTATCTGGGTTTGTTTGACACTGAGATTGAAGCTGCAAGGTATTATTGCCAATTTAATTTGTTGTTTTCCGCTTTCAATTTAAAGATTGTAGCCAAAATCAATAGAGTGCATGCTAGGGTTTTGAGTTTTTGTGGCTCATTTTGTTTAAGGGCATATGATAAAGCAACAATTAAATGCAATGGCAAAGAGGCTGTCACCAATTTTGATCCCAGCATATATGATAATGAACTTAATTCTGGTAAGCACTTTTAATTGGAAGTGTTTGTTTACATTTTAATTATTCAAATTCACTTATAGCTAATTAATAATTAATTGCATTATTAAATGACAGAATCATATCATGCAATGCTGCAGATCACAATTTGGATTCGAGTTTGGGAAATTCAAGTTCTACAAGGACACACAATATGTGTTGTCTATGCAATTATGATAATGGATATGAAAATTTTCATTGTTTTTGGTTCTAGGGTTGATGCTTTTTATACTTTAGAGTTGATTGGTTTGGGGTTTGTTTAGGGTTCCGCTACAACAAAAGGGGGGGTTGCTGAGAAAAGAAAAGGAAGAAGGGGTCTAGGGAGTGTAATTGGATCCAGGTTGTGTTTGTGCTTTCCTCACAATTTTCGGAGTTGGAGGAGCTGCTTTTTCTCAGCTTTGGAGACTTGGGTTTGTTGCAAGTTTCTGTACGAGGTTGAGGTTGAGTGACACAGTCTCAAGCGAGATAGGCAAAACATATGAAAAAACAACGTGAGTAGTTAACTCTTTCTTTTTTTGGATAGATATATGTTAGTTTCCAAGGATCAACCCTGAACTTCATACTTAGAACTCCATCGATGGATATCAAACTTTTTGTTCAATTTTGTAGCTTTGTTGCGCTGTTTGAAATTAAAGTAGAATAATTTGAAAAAAGGCTTGTGCTTTGCTACATTGTTTGTTAGCCTTTGCTTGGTTACTTCCATTCATGATTGTTTCATTGTGTTAAAAATTGGGTTGACATTCATTTGGTTGTGATTCCAAATTGGGATTCCCATGTGCAACAACATTAAGTTTTGAATTTTAGGCTTTGCATTGCTTTACTTTCAGACTTCAAGTTTGATTCCTGAAATTAAAGTATGCTAAACAATTGGTTTGTAACTTTTCTAGAACTTTGATAAACATGTTCAATGGCATGTTACATGGTTCATTAAACTGAATTAATCTTGATGATGAACCATGATTTGGAATTTTTGAAACCACTCACAATCATATTTTGTTCAAATGCACAATTTATTTGGATGAACTACGCTGTATCATGATATCAAATTTGAATTTTTAGTTAGTGGACTAAAGTGCCCAATATAATGGATTAATATTTTACTGAATAAGGGTTTTGAAGTTTGTAGGATTGATGGTTCAGTGAGATTGGAACTATGATATAAAAGTGCAGGTCAGTACTAACGTTTCATTTTTTTTTTCATGTGAAAACCATTTGTTTATTTCTCTAAAATACATGCAATGTGAACTTTTTTTAATCTCTTCAAAATTGTGTTTTTAAGATTTGATTTTTTCTTCCTTTGTGCATATTTAGAAGGATGGCAATTTTGACAGAACATTAAGTATAATGCTTCCATTTGAATCAGAAATTGTTGCCAAGTTTGAGTAGCGCTGAAGAAGATACATGGTGATATCATGTATGGAACATTAAGAAAGGATATAAATTGGTACTAAAGCAGCACAATAATCTTAAGGAGACAGAAAAAGGTACATAAATGTTTGAAACTTTGGATACTTTGGTAACCTTTTCCCAAAAAGTTTGTACTTTCTCTGAAGGACTAATAGATTTAGGTTTAATGAGTTATTTCAGTGGAATGAATTATATTGAATTGATTCTGTAGCGTTAGTTTTTGTGTTGATGATAATTGCCACGAACTTCTGATATAGTGCCGAGCCGCACATTGTGTCATGGTGGAGAAGCACATTTGAAATGTTTGCGGCGGAAAAGCTAGATAGGTTCAAGAAACAACAAGAGAAGTGTCAATCGACACTCTTGAGAATTGTGTCGAGCAAAGTTGGTAGCAGAAAACCTAATACTCCGGTGGTGGCTGCAAATGCATCTTCAAATGGAAGAAATTCAAAAACTTGTGTTAAATTCTCAAATGATACTAAGAGGCTTCAGCAGATTAATAATATATGTAAAGCCCCAGTTGGTGCTCAGATGAAGCGTGTTATTAATCTAGTGCTTGAGGTAATTTTGGCTTTCACATTCAATTGTTGTTTGTTTTTTTAATTATTGTTAGTTACTGGCGATTTTATTGTAGTGATTTTGATGCATGAGATGAGGGAAAAAAGGAATTTTATTAGAATGTATACACTCATTTTACATATTCTGTGAGAAGCCTAGCTGTTAAGTTTGAGGTTAATTGAGCTATTGTAGCTCAAAGTCACCAATTGCAAATTGAAACTAATATGTTTGGCTCAACGGTGAGTTAGGTGGAATCACTGTGGACCTGTGATTTTGCTTTTACGCACTGTGATTTTGTGAAACTCACCGCCCAGCCAAACATATTGAGAACTTCATTTAAGAAGCAAAAACGTTTTTTTTATTGTTTGCAAATTAGCCATGTTACTTAAGATAGCTTACCCATGAAAGTCCACAATTAGGAATTGATTTTTCAAAACCATATTGATTTGGTGTTTTGGTTTGCTGATAGACACGGCAAGCTTTTATACCAGAGCAAATAAATGAAGCATGCTATGTTGATATGAGGCTAACAAAGATGTTTTTGAGTCTGAGAAAAAAACCAAAAGTAGAATACGACCGGCAACGGTTCTCTTACAAGGTAACCTTTACGGTTTCATATATCTTAAACAGTTTTATATTTGAATACTCCTTTAGCAAATAACTTCTTCATTTGTTGTTTGTTTTTTGTGTAGCATGTTCTCATTTTCGTCTACATTATTTTAATGGCAAGATGGTTCTACCTACGTGGTTTTTTTTACCACTTCTGGAAGGAGATTTCAGGGCTGTTCTTCAGGGGAATGAAATTGAGATTTGTGTCCAAAGTGGTATGTAGTCAACACAAGACAATCATAAATTTGTTAGTATTTTTTGTTTGTGTAAATGGTGTGTGTATTCTCTGCATACAATGGTAAAACAAATCCCGGGAGTTGGGTAGGACCACAATGCCGAGACTCATGTATGTTATGTATGATTGTAGGATGTCCTGATGTGGAGGAATTTGATGGGACTCATTTGGTGTTTATTGGGGTTGGATCAGATCCTTATGAAGTTATAACAAATGCTGTCAAGTGAGTTTCACAATACATGCTTTACCTTTTCAATATACTCTTCCGAAGTGATATGAACTAAAACATGTTCCATTAGTGCAGTATTAAGACTTAACTAACTTATTGCTTAATTAGACAATTCCTAATTTGCAGTGATAAACTTTTTGTGCTTCTTATAAATGTGTTGTTAACTAGAACCATCAATTTTTCTTTGTTCAGGACTGTTGAGTCCGGTTGAATAACCTAATTTTATATCATTGTATTTACATCTTTTTATTTACATCAATTCTTATATCATTGTATTTACATCTTTTTGTTTGCTTTGTTTGGATTGATAGGAATGATGCGTTGTGGAACACCGATGGGTAAGGAGAATGCAGTTGCAGCATTGCTCGAGTTATGCCGGAGTGGAGGTTCAGCTGCAACTGAAAGGGTGAAAGGGTAGTTAAGGCACCAGCTATTGCCGGATTATTTCAAACCCTACTATTTACCGGGACAAAGCGAGCTAGACGTAAAGCCCCCTAGACGTAAAGCCGCTTCACTTGCTAGAGTGTTTCAGAGATGTGAAAATGCATCTCTACATTATGGTAGATTAGGTGTAGGCTATGCATTGGCTAGCAATTCAGCTCAAACTAGGGATTCAAGCTTTGCTGCAGAAGGATGTTTCAGTACGAATGTGCATCTCTGTACCTGTAATATAGTGATATAATACTTTTTCTGTATTTGTAATTGTTACGTTCACAATTTTTATTGGAAGTCTTTATAGATTCTTTCATTTGAAACTTTAAAAAGTCAAAAAAATGTCACAAATACCATATGTATTCTCTTCCAAGAGATACATGAATGTTGTTGACAAGTTAGGTTCATCACGTGTAACGTTGAGTTATATCAAAGACAGAAAAGAGAATGCTCTACAAAAGAGTTTTAGACCATTTCTTGGTTTCATGATTTTTTTCCTTTCTGCATATTAATCTTAATGGTCCCAGTTGAAAGGGTTTTCCCTAGAGTAGTAAAATCCCACTTAATGTTCACAATTGATTATTACAATGGGGCATAACTGTAAATATATGGGTATCAATCCTTTTTTGTTCCCACTTAAGCGACATATTGATTATTTTCTTGCATTGATTAGACAGAGACTTGTGTGCTATTGAAGACATTTATGTGGGCCATGTTATTATTACATTTACCACAAATTCACAAGCAATGTTGCAATATGCACTATTCTTTTTTTTTTAGGAAAGAATCTACACCATGCTTCTTGTCTTCTCAACACCAAATCTAGGCGCTTCAGTTAGGCAATCATTCACAATTTTAACCACGGAGTCTAATAGTTCAGATGCATTAGATTTGCAGAGAGTTTGAACATTTTCTTCAGCTACAATTGTGATATTTTCGCTTCCTAGACACTCAGATAATATCCAGCTCACAATAGGAAAGGAGATAATGGTATGTAATAAGTTAATTATGAAGATCATGATTTCAATTATGATTGCATCTTATTCAATTCAATACTAATCACAAATTGCTGCAATGAACTTACTATGGTTAAGTATGTTAAATGTAATTATCTTACTTTCTGCTTGCATTTCGTTATCCTTATAATCAACTAACTACATCTAATATTGTACTCTTTAGATATTAAGCTAAGACTAATGAAGTTTTAAAAATACAAAGTACACAAATTGGACCGTTATTTAAGGTAAACAAAAAATGATGTTGGCTGCACGGACATATATTTTACCAACTTGGGAATAAGACGGTTGGTGAATACAAATTAAGGGAAATATATTGATATAAGGTTTGTGAGGTTTTCCAATCATGATCTGTATTTTGAATAGATTACTTAACTCTAATTCTAGACTAGATTATGTTACTTATTTGCTTGATTTCATTCCATCTAAATATGGGTATCAATCCTTTTTTGTAACTCTATAACAATAACACTCTTTTTTATAATTTTGGATAATATGTAATCATAATTTACACAAATATTATGTTTGGGAGAATATATATAAGCTAACACAACTAGGAGCAATTCACATTCCAAATGTTTCCCCATGTAAGTTAAAGAGGAACCTATTGAGATTATTTTGGGCAATGAGGCTCACATTGAACAAAAGAATGATGAGGATGAAGCAAGAACTCGAAATGATGAACTAACTAAATTCAACCAAGGAGTCAACCCCAAAGACACAAGAGGGTGAAAAACGTTCTGTGTTCAGTATAAACGTCCAACGCTCGACGAGGGGAGAGTATCATTCACTTGGGTGAAATTAACGAACGACGAAAACGTGACGAGCATGTTTTGAGAGCACAACATGTTCGAGTGGATCGATATACGAGTGACGTTGCTGAGATCAACTAAATATATCATCAAAAGCTTGATTCCGCTCGAAGATCGTCATTAGTTAGGATAAAGTGCATTCCAACTGCAACAATTGGCTTACCTCTTAAATGGGGTAATTCAAACTTGCCAAACGTCCACGACTCAAGCATTTCGCTCAAATGCTCGACATTCATGTTTTTCCTTTGAAAAGATTAAATTCTTGTTAGGCTGGTTTAGATGAAGGTATTAAGTGTCAAGGAATAAACCTCATTTCGTTGGCACTTGAATACCATCATCTAAAGCAAGCCTAACAAAAATTTATTCTTTTCAAAGGAAAACATGAATGCGGGGTGAAATGCTTGAGTCTTGTTGTTTGGGAAGTTTGAATTGACCCGATTCAAAGGTAAGACAATTGTTGTAGTTGGAATGCACATTCCAAACAGCAACAATTATCTTACTCTAGATGGGGCAATTCAAACTTGTTAAGGAATGCACCTCATTCTTTTGACACTTGAATACGAGTGTTCAAGATGCTAATCGAATACTCAAGTCGTTCAAGATGCTAATCGAATACTCAAGTCATGTTGGTTAGCAAGTTTGAATTTGCCCCGGTAAGATAATTGTTGTAGTTGGAAGGTACATTCCGGGATGTAATGTAATGTAATACAATGTAATGTGATAACATATATTTTGTTTTTAATAGAACAATAATTATCTTATTTATTTACTTTCCGAATTTATTTATTCATTACGCAATTTTAATTAGTTGAATTCACCTTAGATTTAATTAGTTTTTATTCGAATACGCAATTATTCAAAAGCGACTTTAATCAAAATTATTATAAGAATTCAATAAAAGTTCTCTAACAATTCTAATAATTCTAACCTAAACTATCCTAACATATCATAAAATCAACAAATCAATATAATCGGACCTATATAATTCGAAATTCAACAAACAAAAAAAACTAAACAATTGGACAATAAACAATAGGATTAAAAAAAAAGTTACTTTGTGATTGAAATTAGCTATGAATACCAATTCTCTTACCATTAAATATATTTTTTGGGAGTTATTGGGTCCTTCATTCTAAGGTAAGGGTGTAACGCCCTAGTCGTTAATTTAATTATTTTTGGGAGTTATTGGGTCCTTTATGTGGTTTTATGTGGTATATGTGATTTATGTGGTGTGAATAATTTTATTATATGAATTATTTTAATATTAATTAGAATAATGTGAGAATAATAATTAGTTTTGGGCTTGGGGAGATAATTAGAATTTATTAGAATTAAAGGGGGTTTAATGAAATTAAGGGAAGTTACAATTTGGGTAGTTAAGAAAAGAGAAGAGGAGAAAACAGTTTTACGTGAAACATCAGCTTTTGGGAAAAAAGAGAGAGAAGAGCAAGTAGAACCAAGTTCATCGTTGCTGTGCATTTTTCTTCTGCAATTCTAAGGTAAGGGTGAGGTTTACTGCAATTGTGGATTCTAAGGTCTGAATTTGAATTTAACAGGTTTTGGTAGGAAATTGGGGATTTTAGGTTTGGAGTGAATTGATGGGGTTTGAGTGTGTAGATTGCTGTTTTGGTGTTAGAAATAGGTTATGAGTGTAAACAGTAAACCATTTCATATCTGTAAACTAATTTGGGGAGTGGAATTGAGGAAAATGGGATTTTTGGGGAAAATCTGAATTCTGGCCGTACTGAGATTGATCGCTCGCCTCGCGAGTGGCATGTGCTCGCCATAGAGAGTGAGCAATCTTCATCGCTCGCCTCGCGAGCAGATTACTCCCCATAGCGAGTGAGTGTGAGCAAAACCTTGATTTTCAAATGTTGTTATAAGCCATGAATTGGATAGTTTTGAGTACCTAGATGATTTTAGAAAGGCCTGGGACAATTTTTAGATTAAAAAGAGGAATAGGGAGCTTAAAAATGAAGTTTTAGTGGGAAAAATGTCAAACACCCGAGAGCAGCCTTGGTTGCTCGCCTTCAACTCGCCATGGCGAGTAGATGTTTTCCTGGAGCTCGCCATAGCGAGCAGGGGCACTCGCGAGGCGAGTAGCCCAGTAGGTTGAGTTGTTGTTCTGTTTGTTGGTTGGTCGATTGTGAGCGATGCCTAAGTAGATTTACTGTAAATGGTGCATTTTCTGGAGTGTCTTGGATTGTTGATTACAATTGCTGTAACTGTAAATGTATGCTTCTATTTAATAAGAATATACATGATGATGCATTTTGAGGTGGTGAGTCATATACATATATATGCATTGGTTAAGTCGTATGTAGATATACGCAAGTGGGTCAGTTGCATAAGCATAAAAGTGGGAGAGCTTCGGCTCTGGAATGCCTTGTCGTTCAAAGCGGTGGAACACTAGTTGTTCAAAGCGGTGTTTAGTGGTGAGGACCTATGTCCTGAAAATGAATGCTTTAACCATTCTAAAAGCGGTGAGAGCCACGACTCTGTTATGGTACGACATGCATAGTAGTGGAGTCTTAAGTGGAGTTGTGGAGTGTTGCATGAGTCGATGTTGTAGGTCTTAGTTACCTTTATTGTTGCTGATATTGAGGATAATAATTATATGTTGATGTTGTTGTTGATATTGAGGAATATAATTGTATGTTGATGTGGTTATTGATATTGAGGATGATTTTATATGTTGATGAAATGAATATATGATAGGGTGTTAGATTCAATTGATGATTTTATTATCTATATTTTGTTGTGAATCTCACCCCTTCTGCTTGAAAATGTTGCCCTTCCTATGGGTAACTTGCAGGTGATCCTGAGTAGTCGGTGGTGGCTCAAGTGTCGTGTCTAGGGCTCTGATACGTGGGATGGGAAATATTCTTGTTATTGTTTTCTTTCCTATGTATCTCATTTTGGAACTTTATGTTATAGCCCTATGATGGATGAACTATGTAGTTAAGGCTTTATGCCGAGATATTGTTTGGAGAATTTAACCGTTGTTGTTGTTGCTATTAAATGCAAACATTTCCGCTGCATATTTATTGTTGAATTTTTGGAGAATGAATTTGAATAGTTTTATATACTATTTATTAAGATTTTGAAATGTAGTGTGACATGCTCGTTTGGTGGAATACTCTAATAATTATTTATATTTAATTACGTTTTGGGTAACGGGGTGTTACTAATGTGCCTGGTATGTTCATGGAGTATATGAACCGAATTTTCCATGCTTTTCTTGATCAATTTGTGGTTGTGTTTATTGATGATATCCTGATTTATTCTAAGACTGAAGAGGAACACGCACAGCATCTGAAAATTGTGTTGCAAATTCTGAAAGAGAAAAAGTTGTATGCCAAGCTGTCGAAGTGTGAGTTCTGGTTAAGTGAAGTGAGTTTTCTTGGCCATGTTATTTCTGGTAGTGGTATTGCAGTGGATCCTTCGAAAGTTGATGCGGTATCACAATGGGAGACTCCGAAGTCCGTGACTGAAATCCGAAGTTTCTTGGGTTTGGCTGGCTATTACCGCAGGTTCATTGAAGGTTTTTCGAAGTTGGCACTTCCGTTGACTCAGTTGACCTGTAAAGGGAAATCTTTTGTGTGGGATGCTCAGTGTGAGAGTAGTTTCAATGAGTTGAAGCGAAGATTGACGACTGCTCCTATTTTGATTTTACCGAAGCCGGAAGAACCTTTTGTTGTTTACTGTGATGCTTCAAAGTTCGGTTTGGGTGGTGTTTTGATGCAAGATGGCAAGGTGGTAGCATATGCTTCTAGGCAGCTGAGGGTACATGAGAAGAATTATCCTACGCACGGTTTGGAGTTGGCTGTGGTAGTTTTTGTTTTGAAAATTTGGAGGCACTACTTGTATGGTTCCAGGTTTGAGGTATTTAGTGATCATAAGAGTTTAAAATATTTATTTGATCAGAAAGAGTTGAACTTGAGGCAGAGGAGGTGGCTGGAGCTGTTGAAGGATTATGATTTTGGTTTGAATTACCATCCTGGTAAGGCCAACGTGGTTGCGGATGCATTGAGTAGGAAAACGTTACATATGTCTGCTTTGATGGTGAAAGAATTTGAATTGCTAGAAAAGTTTAGAGACTTGAGCCTTGTTTGTGAATTGACACCTCGATGTGTTCAGTTGGGGATGCTAAAGATTAACAGTGATTTCTTGAGTAGTATCCGAGAAGCACAACAGGTGGATGTGAAGCTTGTGGACTTGATGGTTGTAGGTAATAACACTAAGGGTGGTGACTTCAAAGTTGATGATCAGGGTGTGTTGAGGTTCAGAGGAAGGATGTGTATTCTTGATGATGATAGTTTGAAGAAGTTGATTTTAGAGGAAAGTCACAAGAGTAGCTTCAGTATTCATCCAGGAGCTACAAAAATGTACCATGATTTGAAAAAGCTGTTTTGGTGGTCTGGTTTGAAGCGTGACGTTGCTCACTTTGTGTACACATGTTTGACTTGTCAGAAGTCTAAGGTTGAACATCAGAGGCCTGCAGGGTTGTTGACACCGTTGGGGGTGCCGGAGTGGAAGTTGTTGAGGCAAAATCCCTAATTAATTTTAAAGATAATAAACTTTAATGATTAAGGATTAAATGGACTTTGATTAATTCCTTGGTATTTAACTTGTGCTCTTGAGTGTTTTTACTAAGACAAGAACAAGGTTTGAATCATACCAAGATGCATAAAATCAAAGGACATTGAATCCATGAACTAATTTTGAAGTTCATAAAGTTAGTTCAGAATGTTGATCAGAGAGTTGATCAGAACGTTTTGATGATAGTTCAGAAGGTTGTTCATCAGCAACCCAGATTCATCAAGAACGTGAAGAACATGCAAGAACACTTGACATGAATAAAAGGTCCAGAAAAGTACATCAGCATGGATGTATCAGCAATAAAGGCTTGGACAAGCAACAGTGTCAAAAAGGTATTCAAGGTTCATTCAAGACTATGAACACTTGAAGTTCTAGGAATATTCCAAGGAGGATATTATCCTAGAGGTTACTTTACTGCACTTCAGTTATGTCTCTACTATTAGGATTGATTACATGTCTTATAAATCATCCTAAAGTAAGAGCAAATGAAACATTCTGATGATCAGAATGTTCACCTCTGCACATGCTTCCAGCTATGAAGAGTGTAGTTGGTGAAAAGATGGAAAAGCTAGCAAAAGGAGATCTTGCATCAGAGATAACGTGTACTCTGATATGAATCTAGCAAATCTCCTTGAAGCATGGGTCTGAAGATTGCAAAACCACTATCCTCTCTTTCCTGCACAAAGTCCAAGGCAGATTTGAATCAACTTTTTCCTACTTTATCCAGCAACTTTTGATGCATATGGAGAAGTCACCTTTTGGTGGAAAAAGCCCAACAAATCTCAAGTCACGCCTTGAACAAACCCAGAAACTCATCTGGCATTCATCATTGAAGAACCCAGATGAAGAACATCATGAATATCAAACATTCTGATGAAGAACACATCAACATTCTGATGTTCATCCTGGGAACACAACAACATTCTGATGTTCAGAATGTTCACCCAGATTTTCAAGTAAAAGCTTGTGGGGCCCAGGACACGTGGCATAACACCATTGGGCACCTTACAACGGCTATATGAGCCCAAAGACTCTATAAATAGAGATCAAGGCATTAGCATTACTCGCACCATTGCAAAGCATACAAGAAAACAACTCTGATTTTGTTTGAAGCTTTTGCAAGTGAAATTGATCAATCTCTAAGGCTTTTGTTTCCTTAGTGCACATAAATACTCTTTGTTATCTCGTGCAAAGATAACTTTCTTCTTCCCCCTCCTCTGTTTGATTCTCAAACATTCAAACTCCACACAAATTGCAAAGCATACAAGAAAACAACTCTGATTTTGTTTGAAGCTTTTGCAATCTGAAATTGATCAATCACTAAGGCTTTCGTTTACTTAGTGCACATCAATACTCCTTGTTATCTGAAAGATAACTTCTTCTTTTTCTTTCTCATCTGTTTGTTTCACAAACATTCAACTTCCATTCAAATTGTAAACAAAGTCTCATCTAGCTTTAGGGGTACTAAAGTGTTAGTTTGAGCAAAGGGTGTAAAAGTCTAAGTGGGTAACTTAGCAAGAAGGTGCAAGCCTGCTGAGGCTTAGAGAATACAGATTTGTAAGTGTTCAGGTGAACACAGATTGTAAGGTGCAGGATTTGAGAGGTTATCTCAAGCATCATAGTGGAAAATCTCACAAGGTTGTGAGGAGTGGACTAGCCCACATTGGGTGAACCACTATAAATCTCTGTGTGTTCTTTCCTTCTTCTCTATACTCTTTTAATTACAGTATACACAAACACACACTTACACATTCACTTTATTAAACAGTTTCTGTTTATGAACTTCAGAACGTTCTGAAGTCACAAAGTTAACTTAACTATTCCAAGTAAACAACTTGAGAATTACTTTTAAGTTTCAGGATAATTTTTAAAGGGTCACAATTCAAACCCCCCCTTCCTTGTGACTATTTTATCTACTTCAATTTGCATCAGAGCCCGGTTATAAGGGTTTGAACACTTAAACAAGTGTTAGAGAAAAGATTCAGGAAGTATGTCTAAAGTCAAGTACATAGCTGAAGGAGGATCATCAAACAGACCACCACTTTTTGATGGATCAAACTACTACTTCTGGAAAGGCAAAATGGAACTCTTTCTCAGATCTCAAGACAATGATATGTGGACAGTCATCACAGATGGAGACTTTGTCCCAACAACCAAAGAAGGAGCTGTCAAGGAAAAAGTGCATGGTCAACAGATGAAAAAGCTCAGGTATTGTTAAACTCTAAAGCTAGACTCTTTTTATCATGTGCACTAACCATGGAGGAAAGTGAAAGAGTTGATGAATGTGAGAATGCTAAAGAGGTATGGGATACCTTGAAAATACATCATGAGGGTACATCTCATGTCAAAGAAACTAGAATTGACATTGGAGTCAGAAAATTTGAAGTCTTTGAAATGAGTGAAAATGAAACCATTGATGAGATGTATGCTAGATTTACTACAATAGTAAATGAAATGAGATCTCTTGGAAAGGCATATTCTACTGATGATAGAATCATAAAAATATTAAGATGTCTTCCAAGTGTGTGGAGACCTATGGTCACTGCAATTACTCAGGCCAAAGATTGAAAATCTATGAACCTGGAAGATCTCATTGGTTCACTGAGAGCTCATGAAGCTGTACTTCAAGGAGACAAACCAGTAAAGAAGGTAAAAACACTTGCCTTGAAAGCATCTCAGCAAACCTCATCAATAACTGATGATGATGTGCAAGAACCACAAGAATTAGAAGAAGTTCATGAAGAAGAAGCTGAAGATGAACTTGCACTAATCTCTAAAAGAATTCAAAGAATGATGCTGAGAAGAAATCAAATCAGAAAGAAGTTTCCAAATACCAACATCAGCACCAAAACTGAAGCTGACAAAAGTCAAGTCACCTGCTTTGGATGCAACAAAACTGGACACTTCAAAAGTGAATGTCCTGACATCAAGAAGGTTCAAAGAAAACCTCCCTTCAAGAAGAAGGCAATGATCACTTGGGATGACATGGAAGAATCAGACCCTCAAGAAGATGCAGATGTAGACATGGGATTGATGGCTCAGTTAGATGATGAGGAAGAGGTCCTGCCTCAAAGTGCAAGAACAAAACCATGGTACTTGGATAGTGGTTGTTCTAGGCACATGACAGGTGACAGGAACTGTTTTCTAACCTTTGAAAAGAAGGATGGAGGATTGGTGACATTTGGAAACAATGACAAAGGTAAAATCAGAGGTAAAGGTACTATAGGTAATCCTAACTCTGCTAAAATAGAAAATGTTCAGTATGTAGAAGGTTTAAAACATAATCTACTTAGCATAAGTCAATTGTGTGATAGTGGATTTGAAGTTGTTTTTAAACCTAACATATGTGAAGTAAGACAAACCTCCTCTAACAAACTTTTCTTCTCTGGATCAAGAAAAAGAAACTTATATGTTTTAGAACTTAATGATATGCCAGCTGAATCTTGCTTTATGTCTCTTGAAAAAGACAAATGCATTTGGCACAAAAGGGCTGGTCATATAAGTATGAAAACCATTGCTAAACTTTCTCAACTTGATCTAGTTAGAGGTTTGCCTAAGATTAGCTTTGAAAAGGACAAGATCTGTGAAGCTTGTGTTAAAGGAAAACAAGTAAAAAGTAGTTTTAAAACAATTGAGTTAATCTCAACTCAGAAACCTTTAGAGCTTCTTCACATTGATCTTTTTGGTCCAGTTCAAACTGCAAGTCTAAATGGCAAAAGATATGGTTTTGTTATTGTTGATGACTTTTCCAGATTTACATGGGTTCCATTTTTAAAACACAAGGATGAATTGTAACACCCCGTTTCCCAAAATGATATAATAATATCTAAATATCAGAGTTAATCAACGAACAACGGAGTATTACATGCACGTTTTAAAAATTATTCAAATAGAAAAATAAAACTATTTAAATATCCTCAATAATATCATCTTTATAAAATATCTGCAGCGGAATATTATTCGTTAAATTAACCAACAACAAAATTCAACATCCTTGGCACAAAGGCCTCATCATACTACAAAATGTTTCATAATAATAAGCCTCCAACAACATGTCCTTCAAATAAAATGATACATAAGGAATGAAAGAATTAAACATCAAAATCCCCATCCCGTTACGTATCAGAGCCTAGGACACAAGAGCCAATATCTACTAGCCTTCATTACCTGCACTTGCCCACAAGGCGGCAATTCCAGCAGAAGGGGTGAGTTCACAAAGCAAAAGTAATATATAAATATATAAATCATCAAATTGCATTGAAAAGAACAACAACAATAAGAATACCCATCATCAACATATTCATCAACAATCATCAAGGTATTTCAGCAATATGATTTCAGTTCATCCTTAATTAACAACATCAACAACAACACCACTTGTGGTGACACCTCACCAACAACAACTCACACCCTGAACAACTAATGCAAGACTCCATCAACGACTAATGCATTATGCAATGTGGTACCAACTACGCGCGTTGAATGTTAAGCATTCCAGGGCATAAGCCCCCACCAATTTGGATGGTTAAAGCATCCCAGGGCATAAGCCCTCACCAAGTGAATGACTAGCATTCCAGGGCATAAGCCCTCACCAATTGAATGTATAAACATTCCAGGGCATGAGCCCCCACCAATGCAAATGAGTTATGAAGACTCAATGGTGTATATCTGCATACAACCCTACGACAACTAGTGGAGCATAACACCATGCAACCAACAACACACCAACTAATACACCTCCCCAACTAGACACAATCACCCAACATCACCAAGAACAACTTCAAACTTAGCAGAGTACATTTTAAATTATGTAATCATACTTTAATGCATCATATTCATCTTCATATTATAGTTTTACCACTCCAATAATTCTTAATAAATCCAATAAACAACTTAAGAAGCTTAGGTTGGGGTTTGGAACACTTAGGAAAATTACACAAAATGGTCGCACAGGACCAATCTCGCTTAAGCGAGCAGCATCTCGCTTGAGCGAGTCAATTCACGTAAGTTTGGTTTTGGTTCGCTTACAGCTCGCTTCTGGTTCGCTTAAGCGAACAGGCCATTTCCAATATTCTGGGCAAAATCTGGCGTCTCTCGCTTAAGCGACGGGAATTTCGCTTAAGCGACGCAAATGACGAAAGTTGGGATTTCACTCGCTCCTGGTTCGCTCGTGGCTCGCTTAAGCGAGCGGCCAAAATTTCAGACTGGGCGTTGCAAAGAGTCGCTCGCTTGAGCGAAAGGCATCTCGCTTGAGCGAGTGCTCATCTGGGCAGAATTATAACCTACGATTTCTAACCCCATTTTCATCCAAAAACCCAATTTTTAATCCCCCAATCGCCCAAAATGATTTAGAAACAATGTTTATGGGTTTATGGCACAACAGAACAACGAAAACAATTCACATAAGCATCATCATCATCATATAATTCATCAATCATGGCATTTTCACATTCTTAAACCTAATCCAACAAACCACCATTTTTCAATTCAATTCATGAAAGCATACATTTATACATTAGCAATTGAATCATAAACCCACCCTTACCTCGAATAAGCAAATTCTACAGCAAAAATGGCAGCTTCTCCCTTCCTAGTTCTTCCCTCTTGGTTCCTCTCTCAAAAGCTCTTGTTTTTCTTTTGTTTCTACTGATACGTGTTCTGTTTCTTATTTCCTTTACTGACTTTTGCTATTCTATCCCTAACAAAGTATAACTCCCTTTTTCTATCTTAACTCCCCACTAATTTTCTATTAATTCCTCCTTAATTCTATTAATTCTAATAAATCCCTTTTTCAACCACACAAATATTATTTCTCCTATTTTCATAAAATACTACAAATAGTTATATAAAAAAATATATATCAAATAACAACACACCAATATTCACATAAATCAACATTTTCATATAAAATACACCAATCATATTAAAATCAACCAAAATTAGTAAAATATAAAATAGGGCATTACAACTCTCCCCAACTTAGATAATTTCGTCCTCGAAATATTACCTCAAGCAACAAACAACTCAGGATAGGACTCTTGCATCTTGCTCTCCAATTCCCAAGTCAAACTCTCGCCGGTTACACCGCCCCAAACAACTCTTACTAGAGGTATCTCCTTGCCTCTCAGTTGCTTCACCTTGCGATCATCAATCCTCAAAGGTAAAGTCTCAACAGTAAGATTATCCCTGACTTGCACATCATCCCTAGGAATAACATGCGAAGGGTCTGCTACATATTTCCTTAACTGCGACACATGAAACACATCATGCAAGTTCGATAGATGTGGTGGCAATCCAATCCGATATGCCACGGTTCCAACTCTCTCGGAAATCTGATAAGGACCAATGAACTTTGGAGTCAACTTCTTCGACTTCAATGCACGTCCTACACCCGTCATCGGAGTAACCCTCAAAAACACATGCTCACCCTCCTGAAACTCAAGGGCCTTTCTACGCTTATCATGATAACTCTTCTGTCGATCTTGTGATGCTTTCATCTTTTCTCTTATCATCTTGACCTTTTCCGTAGTCTGCTGCACTAACTCAGGTCCTAACACAATACTTTCACCCGACTCAAACCAACATAAAAGAGTTCTACACCTTCGACCATACAAAGCTTCGAACGGTGCCATACCAATACTCGAATGGTAACTATTGTTGTAAGTAAACTCTATCAACGGTAAGTGGCTGTCCCAAGCTCCACCTTGCTCAAGTACACACACTCTCAACAAATCCTCTAAGGATTGGATAGTTCTCTCCGACTGACCATCTGTTTGCGGATGATAAGCCGAACTCAATCTCAACTTCGAACCCAATGCATCTTGCAAGCTCTTCCAAAACCTTGAAGTAAACCTCGGATCTCTATCCGACACAATACTTGATGGAACACCATGCAACTTCACAATATCACGAATATAAGTCTCCGCCAACTGAGCTACCGGATAAGTCATATTAATCGGAATAAAGTGCGCCGACTTAGTCAACCTGTCGACCACGACCCAAATGGCATCATGCCCTCTTGGAGTATTCGGCAAACTCGTCACAAAATCCATAGAAATGCTATCCCACTTCCACTCAGGTACATCTAACGGAGTCAACAGCCCTGCAGGCTTCTGGTGCTCTACCTTAGACTTCTGGCAAGTCAAACACGCATACACAAACTGAGCAACATCTCTCTTCAAACCGGACCACCAAAACAATTTCTTCAAGTCGTGATACATTTTAGTAGCTCCAGGATGTATACTCAAACTACTCTTATGACTTTCTTCTAAAATCAACTTCTTCAAACTATCATCATCAGGAATGCAAATCCTTCCTCTGAACCTCAACACACCTTGATCATCAACCTTAAAGTCGCTATCCGAATTCTGATCACTAGCAGTCATCACGTCAACAAACTTAACATCAATCTTCTGGGCCTCCTTAATACTATTCAAGAAATCACTATTGATTCACAACATGCCCAACTTCACACTCTGAGGTGATCTCTCACAAACAAGACTCAAGTCTCTAAACTGTTCAAGTAGCTCAAACTCTTTCACCATCATAGCCGACATATGCAAAGTCTTTCTACTCAATGCATCAGCAACAACATTTGCTTTACCAGGATGGTAATTCAAGCCAAAATCATAGTCCTTAAGTAACTCAAGCCACCTTCTCTGCCTCATGTTCAACTCCTTCTGATCAAACAGGTATTTTAAACTTTTATGATCACTAAACACCTCGAATCTGGAACCATACAAATAATGCCTCCAAATTTTCAACACGAACACCACGGCTGCCAACTCTAAATCATGTGTAGGATAATTCTTCTCATGGACCCTCAGCTGCCTAGAAGCATACGCGACCACCTTGCCATCTTGCATCAAAACACCACCTAATCCCAACTTAGATGCATCACAATAAACAACAAAAGGCTCTTCTGGCTTCGGCAAAATCAGAATAGGAGCAGTCGTCAATCTTCGCTTCAACTCATTGAAACTACTCTCACATTGAGCATCCCACACAAATGCTTTACCTTTACAAGTCAGCTGCGTCAAAGGAAGTGCCAACTTCGAAAATCCTTCAATAAATCTGCGGTAATAACCAGCCAACCCAAGAAAACTTCTTACCTCAGTAACTGACTTTGGTGTCTCCCACTGCGACACAGCATCAACCTTCGAAGGATCTACAGCAATACCATTACCAGAAATAATATGGCCAAGAAAACTTACTTCATGCAACCAGAATTCGCACTTGGATAACTTGGCATACAACTTCTTTTCCTTCAGCACTTGCAATACAATCTTCAAATGCTCTGCATGCACAGCTTCAGTCTTAGAATAAATCAATATATCATCAATAAAAACCACAACAAATTGATCCAGATACTCATGAAAAATTCTGTTCATGTATTCCATAAACACACCAGGCGCATTAGTAACACCGAAAGGCATCACCTTATATTCATAATGACCATATCGTGTCCTAAAGGCCGTCTTCTGCATATCCTCATCCTTCACCTTTATCTGATGGTAACCTGACCTCAAGTCAATTTTGCTAAACACACGGGCACCCACGAGTTGATCCATCAAGTCGTCAATTCTCGGAAGTGGATACCTGTTCTTGATCGTCACTTTGTTCAACTGATGGTAATCAATACATAACCGCATGCTACCATCCTTCTTCTTAACCAACAACACCGGCGCTCCCCATGGTGAAACACTCGGTCTCACAAACTTCTTGTCAAGCAAGTCTTCTAATTGCTTCTTCAATTCAGCCAACTCCGAAGCTGACATACGGTAAGGAGCCATCGACACAGGCTTCGCACCCGGCACAAGGTCTATCGAAAATTCAACCTCCCTCTCTGGTGGCACATCTGGAATCTCATCAGGGAAAACTTCCGGAAATTCCTTCACAACTGGCAGCCCATCAATTACAGCTTGGTTCTCCACCGACAAGTACGCCAACAAGGAAAACACCAACACGCCATCTTGTTCTAGTCGCTTCATCTCTTTAGTGGATAAGAATTCTGCTCCACTCTCTTCTTCAGCAGAAGAAAACCGCACCGTCTTGGTAAAGCAATTAATCAGAACATGATTGTATTCTAACCAGTTCATTCCCAATATTACATCCATTCCCACCAACGGCAAACAAACGAGATCAACCTCAAAATCTCTACCAAATACAGACAACGGACAACTTAAACACACAAGGGAAGTAGTCACTGAACCCTTAGCCGGAGTTTCAACAACCATCTTCCCATTCATATCAGACATAAACAGACCCAATCTTTTAGCACAATCAATAGCAATGAAACAATGCGTTGCACCAGTATCTGATGACATTCTGTCATTACGTAATTTCTATGTATATTTTATCATTTTATGGAGTCACAAAGCAACTTAAGCAGCAAGAAACGCATGAAAAGCAAGAAAAAGCAAGAAAACTGAAGAATGGTGCAAGTCACAAAAACGTGTCACGCTTGCTAAAAAACGTGACACGTTTTCACAAGTCAGAGAGCATGTTTTGAGAAGAAAGAA
Source organism: Medicago lupulina (assembly GCA_958299785.1). NCBI lineage: Eukaryota > Viridiplantae > Streptophyta > Magnoliopsida > Fabales > Fabaceae > Medicago > Medicago lupulina. Next base: position 47,881,079 of record OY283141.1, on the reverse strand, counting down.
GAACGTGTCACGTTGGCAAAAACGTGACACGTTTTGTGAAACCCTAATTTGGTTACTTGCTACTGAAGGAAAAAAACGTGACACGTTTTACTTAAAACGTGACACGTTTTGGGCGAATTTCTGGGCCTATTTAAGCTGAAGTCTTTTCCGAAAACAGGGGTTACGAATCTTGGAGAGCAAAGTGCGATTTTGACATCAAGGCGACTGCAAGGAGGACGATTTCTTCATCCTTTTACCAGTTACATGTATGTTTTAATGATTCAATTGATTATGCTATTTGTAAACATTGTTATGAGTAGCTAAATCTCTTAGAGATTGGATCCGAGATGATTCTGTGTAAACCCTAGTTGATCTTATGTTGCTGTGATGAAACTCTATTCCTTATTAATGATTATTTAAGTCTTTATTCAATTCAATTGTTCTTAATGCTTTTTATATCCTGATCAAATATAAATATGTTTTCGTGAGAATGAATGACTACTGACCCTAGCTTTCAACTTAGACTTAATTGAATTGTTCTAATAAACATGGTTAGTCTAGGAATGGATAATCGTTTATTAGTGATATTAGGTTAACGTGTTTAAACCTTCAAGAATTATTAGACCACCTAAGGAATTAGGGGCTGTCGTTTAAGAAGAGGGTCCTAACTCAAGGGATTGATTAGGGCTATTTTGTTAACTATCGTGGGACTTAAAGAACCATTAATAGGAATAGAGTACAGTAACCAATTAGGGGAAACATAGAGGATTCGACGATCCGATCTCATCTCTCTCCATATTTTCTAAACAAACTTTATCATTTTGTTATTTTTGTTTTTAAAACAAACAAATCTACCACCTAGTGGCAAAACTATAATAACCTTTAAACATCCTATTGCATAACGAAATTAACTTATTGCGATTAAAAGCAATCCTCGTGGGATCGATATTTTACTACTTCGATAGTATTTGGTGCACTTGCCAAACGTCTATCAGTATCTATAATAGCAATTAAGGGAGTACTATTAAAGAAACAAGTACCTCTGATAAGTCGATCCTCATGATCAGTCTGGGTACCAGTCAATGCAAACACTCTCCCACTGGCCTGCGTCTTCTTAGGCTTAGTACACTGAGTGCTAAGATGACCCTCTTCATCACAATTGTAACAAACAATATCTCCACGCTTGCATTCAACAACAGTGTGGCCTTTCTTACCACATCGGAAGCACTTCTTTTCATCACGGTTGCAGGCATTACTCTTGTGGCCCTTAACACCACACTTATAACAAACCACCTCAGCAGGAGCATCTCTACGTGCGGGTCTCATCTCATCATGCATCCTCTTCTTGCCCTTATCAACTGGGGCACTATAAGGCTTCGGGCGACTCTGCTGCCCCTTCCCCTTGCGGTCATTCATTACTTTATAGTGGGCCTTCGTGTCCTCTTCATAAATACGGCAGCTGCTCACCAACTCAGAGAAGTCTCTGATCTTCTGATAACCTATGGCCCGCTTGATATCAGCCCGCAGACCATTTTCAAACTTGATACATTTGGAGAACTCAGCAGTCTCCGCAGCATAGTGTGGATAGAACTTGGCAAGCTCCACGAACTTAGCAGCATACTCCGTAATGGACATGTCTCTTTGCTTCAGCTCAAGGAATTCAATCTCTTTTCTACCACGGACATCCTCCGGAAAATACCTCCTCAGGAATTCTCTTCTAAAAACAGCCCATGTAATCACAGCACCTTCAGTTTCTAACACCGGTTGGACACTCACCCACCAATCATCAGCCTCTTCGGCCAACATATGCGTGCCAAACCGCACCATCTGAGCATCGGTACACTGCATCACCCGGAAGATCCTTTCAACCTCCTTCAGCCAGGTCTGTGCTCCATCAGGGTTGTACCTTCCCTTGAAGGTTGGTGGATGATTCCTTAGGAATGTCTCCAGCATCCTTACACCCTCACCAGCTCCACCAGCACCTTGCTGTTGTGCAGCAACCTGAGCCATTGCTTGCAAAGCAGCAGCAAGAGCAGCATCATTTCTTCCGGCCATCTCGATAATTCTACATAACAACAAAAATTAGCACAACGAGGACAGTTTAAACCTGTCACACTACCCTACATGGCTCGACACGACTCTACTAATGGTCTGACAGACCGACCTGCTCTGATACCAATTGTAACACCCCGTTTCCCAAAATGATATAATAATATCTAAATATCAGAGTTAATCAACGAACAACGGAGTATTACATGCACGTTTTAAAAATTATTCAAATAGAAAAATAAAACTATTTAAATATCCTCAATAATATCATCTTTATAAAATATCTGCAGCGGAATATTATTCGTTAAATTAACCAACAACAAAATTCAACATCCTTGGCACAAAGGCCTCATCATACTACAAAATGTTTCATAATAATAAGCCTCCAACAACATGTCCTTCAAATAAAATGATACATAAGGAATGAAAGAATTAAACATCAAAATCCCCATCCCGTTACGTATCAGAGCCTAGGACACAAGAGCCAATATCTACTAGCCTTCATTACCTGCACTTGCCCACAAGGCGGCAATTCCAGCTGAAGGGGTGAGTTCACAAAGCAAAAGTAATATATAAATATATAAATCATCAAATTGCATTGAAAAGAACAACAACAATAAGAATACCCATCATCAACATATTCATCAACAATCATCAAGGTATTTCAGCAATATGATTTCAGTTCATCCTTAATTAACAACATCAACAACAACACCACTTGTGGTGACACCTCACCAACAACAACTCACACCCTGGACAACTAATGCAAGACTCCATCAACGACTAATGCATTATGCAATGTGGTACCAACTACGCGCGTTGAATGTTAAACATTCCAGGGCATAAGCCCCCACCAATTTGGATGGTTAAAGCATCCCAGGGCATAAGCCTTCACCAAGTGAATGACTAGCATTCCAGGGCATAAGCCCTCACCAATTGAATGTATAAACATTCCAGGGCATGAGCCCCCACCAATGCAAATGAGTTATGAAGACTCAATGGTGTATATCTGCATACAACCCTACGACAACTAGTGGAGCATAACACCATGCAACCAACAACACACCAACTAATACACCTCCCCAACTAGACACAATCACCCAACATCACCAAGAACAACTTCAAACTTAGCAGAGTACATTTTAAATTATATAATCATACTTTAATGCATCATATTCATCTTCATATTATAGTTTTACCACTCCAATAATTCTTAATAAATCCAATAAACAACTTAAGAAGCTTAGGGTTGGGTTTGGAACACTTAGGAAAATTACACAAAATGGTCGCACAGGACCAATCTCGCTTAAGCGAGCAGCATCTCGCTTGAGCGAGTCAATTCACGTAAGTTTGGTTTTGGTTCGCTTACAGCTCGCTTCTGGTTCGCTTAAGCGAACAGGCCATTTCCAATATTCTGGGCAAAATCTGGCGTCTCTCGCTTAAGCGACGGGAATTTCGCTTAAGCGACGCAAATGACGAAAGTTGGGATTTCACTCGCTCCTGGTTCGCTCGTGGCTCGCTTAAGCGAGCGGCCAAAATTTCAGACTGGGCGTTGCAAAGAGTCGCTCGCTTGAGCGAAAGGCATCTCGCTTGAGCGAGTGCTCATCTGGGCAGAATTATAACCTACGGTTTCTAACCCCATTTTCATCCAAAAACCCAATTTTTAATCCCCCAATCGCCCAAAATGATTTAGAAACAATGTTTATGGGTTTATGGCACAACAGAACAACGAAAACAATTCACATAAGCATCATCATCATCATATAATTCATCAATCATGGCATTTTCACATTCTTAAACCTAATCCAACAAACCACCATTTTTCAATTCAATTCATGAAAGCATACATTTATACATTAGCAATTGAATCATAAACCCACCCTTACCTCGAATAAGCAAATTCTACAGCAAAAATGGCAGCTTCTCCCTTCCTAGTTCTTCCCTCTTGGTTCCTCTCTCAAAAGCTCTTGTTTTTCTTTTGTTTCTACTGATACGTGTTCTGTTTCTTATTTCCTTTACTGACTTTTGCTATTCTATCCCTAACAAAGTATAACTCCCTTTTTCTATCTTAACTCCCCACTAATTTTCTATTAATTCCTCCTTAATTCTATTAATTCTAATAAATCCCTTTTTCAACCACACAAATATTATTTCTCCTATTTTCATAAAATACTACAAATAGTTATATAAAAAAATATATATCAAATAACAACACACCAATATTCACATAAATCAACATTTTCATATAAAATACACCAATCATATTAAAATCAACCAAAATTAGTAAAATATAAAATAGGGCGTTACATGAATCTTTTGAAACATTTCAAAACTTTTGTAAAAGAGTTCAAAATGAAAAAGGTTCTAATATCATCATAGTAAGAAGTGATCATGGAGGAGAGTTTGAAAATGCATCTTTCAAAACATTCTTTGATGAAAATGATATTAAACACAATTTCTCTTGTGCAAGAACTCCACAACAAAATGGAGTTGTTGAAAGAAAAAATAGAACTTTGCAAGAAATGGCTAGAACAATGTTAAATGAATCAAATGTAGAAGATTATTTTTGGGCAGAAGCCATTAACACATCTTGTTACATTTTGAATAGAGTTTCAATAAGAAAGGTTCTTAACAAAACCCCATATGAACTCTGGAAAAACATTAAACCTAGCATATCTTACTTTCACACATTTGGTTGCTATTGTTACATACTGAACAATAAAGAAAAATTGGGTAAGTTTGATCCTAAATCAGATAAAGCTATCTTTTTAGGATACTCTACAACTTCTAAAGGTTATAGAGTGTACAATCTAAAAACCCAGACAGTTGAAATTAGTATGCATGTCATATTTGATGAGTATGATGAACATTCTAAGTCAAAAGAAAGTGAAGACACAGATGTGCCAGCACTTCAGAATGTTCCCATTCAAAACACTGAAAATTCAGTAGAAAAAGAAGATGATCAGAATGTTCAAGATCAGAATCTTCAAAGTCCACCTAGAAGTTGGAGAATGGTAGGAGATCATCCTGTAGATCAAATCATTGGAAGCACAACTGATGGTGTGAGAACCAGAATGTCTTTTCAAGATACAAACATGGCAATGATTTCTCAAATGGAACCAAAGTCAATCAATGAAGCTATTGTTGATGACTCATGGATTGAAGCCATGAAAGAAGAACTTTCTCAGTTTGAAAGAAACAAAGTCTGGAACCTAGTCCCAAATGATCAAGGCAAAACCATCATTGAAACAAGATGGGTTTTCAGAAACAAGCTTGATGAAGAAGGTAAGGTTGTCAGAAACAAAGCAAGGTTAGTTGCTCAAGGCTACAACCAACAAGAAGGTATTGACTATGATGAGAACTTTGCACCAGTTGCAAGGTTAGAAGCCATCAGAATTCTTCTTGCATATGCTGCACATAAAAGCATTAAACTCTTTCAAATGGATGTGAAAAGTGCATTTTTAAATGGTTTTCTGAATGAAGAAGTTTATGTAAGCCAACCTCCTGGTTTCATAAATAAAGAAAAACCAAATCATGTTTTTAAATTAACAAAAGCTCTTTATGGTCTTAAATAAGCTCCTAGAGCATGGTATGACAGACTTAGCTCTTTTTTAATTGAAAATGGTTTTTCAAGAGGAAAAATTGACACCACACTTTTTAGAAAAACACATAACTCTGACTTACTTATTGTTCAAGTTTATGTGGATGACATCATTTTTGGTGCTACTAAAGAAAAAATGTGTGAAGAATTTTCAATCCTTATGCAAAATGAATTTGAGATGAGCATGATGGGTGAACTTGGTTTTTTCCTTGGTTTACAAATCAAACAACATCCAAATGGAATTTTCATAAGTCAAGAAAAGTATGTCAAAGACATTCTTAAGAAATATAAAATGAATGAGGCAAAAATTATGGCCACCCCTATGCATCCATCTTCATGTTTAGATAAGGATGAAAGTGGAAAATCTATTTCTGAAAAAGAATATAGAGGCATGATAGGTTCATTATTATATTTGACTGCTAGCAGACCTGACATAGTGTTTGCAGTAGGTTTATGTGCTAGATTTCAAACTTGTGCAAAAGAATCTCATTTAACTGCAGTTAAAAGAATTCTTAGATATCTAGTAGGTACTACTGATCTTGGCCTTTGATATAGAAAAGGTTCTAGTTTTGATCTTGTAGCTTATTGTGATGCTGATTATGCTCGAGACAAAATTGAGAGGAAGAGTACAAGTGGCTCCTGTCAATTCTTGGGACAAGCATTAATTGGATGGTCTTGCAGAAAGCAAAACACCATTGCACTCTCCACAACTGAAGCTGAGTATGTTTCTGCAGCAAGCTGTTGCTCTCAGATTTTGTGGATCAGAAATCAGTTGGAAGATTTTTCACTAAGGTACACAAATATTCCTATTATGTGTGATAATACTAGTGCTATAAATCTTTCTAAAAATCCAATACAACATTCTAGGTCTAAACATATTGAAATTAAACATCATTTCATAAGAGACCATGTTCAGAAAAAGGATATTGTATTAAGCTTTGTTGATACTGAAAATCAACTAGCTCACATTTTTACAAAACCCCTTGTTGAGGATAGATTCAATTTTCTTAAAGAAAAATTGCAAATCATAAAAAATCCCAATAAAGATTGATCACTAATCATTAAGGGCCTTAGACTAAACCCCCTGATGTTGTCAGATATATTCACATCAATCAGAATGTTCATCCCTTCAGAATGTTCTTCAGAATGTTCATCAGAATGTTCTTCAGAATGTTCATCAAAATGTTCTTGAGGTCAGAATGTTTATCTGGTCAGTCTATTCATAAGATCAGAATGTTCAAACATTCATCTGGTTAGTCTGTTCCTGAAGGACATAATGTTTAACCTTTGGATTCTGGGTCAGAAAATCACACACGTAGGATTTAGTGTGTTGATTATCCAGAAATCTCTTGAAAATCTCAAGCATTAAATGCTTGATTAAGGTTTGTTATGTTTAAGCTATATCCATTAGACAAAAGCTTAAAAGAAAAAACATTTCAACCACTCCCCTTCCATCTTGTCAAACGGCTAGTTCTTTCTCTCTCCCACAACTTTTCAGTTTTTCATCTTTACCAATAAAACTGTCAACACTTTTCTTCACTTCTCCAACTGCACACGCGTGGTTGTATAAAGAAAGGGGATATCTCTTGTTCAGATTTTTCTCATCTCATCTTTCCTAAACCACCTTTTTCTCTGAAACAAAACCAAACATAAAACCACTTTTCTCATACTCTGTTTTTACGAACAATGGCTCGAACCAAAAATTCTTCTCGTGTTCGTTCCCAATCACCACCTAACGCTGCTAATGATCAATCCTCTGATCATTCTCCACTCAACGAAACCCCTCTTCGTACTATTCTACGAGATGAAGTCATCCCTGCGCATGACACTTCAAAACCATCCAAACCCAAATCTTCTGTAAAGCCAATCAGAAGATCTCAAAGGATGAGAAAAGGATCCTCGTCTAAACCAACCTCCACCCATGTTGATTTAGTATCTGATAATGAAGAGAAGAATGGAGTCTCTGATGAAGACAAACATGAGAAAGTTCAGGAAGAACTTTCAGAAAAAGGTAAAGGAGTTGCAGAAGAAAAGAGAGATCTGAGAAGACTGAAGAAACTCTCTTTGAAATGGCCAAAACTGCAAAGATCGTTTATCAAAGAAGGAAGCAGATTGCAAAGGAAGCCATGCCTCTGCCTGAAGAGAAAACCTCCTCTGAAGATGAACAACAAGTGGAAACAGAGGAAGAAGAATCTGTTCCTAGAAAAAGAGGAAAAGGCAAAGACATTTCCATTCTTGCATCCACCCTAAAGACTCAAAGTATTGAAAAGATGGCTAATAGACCCATCAGCAGAGCTAAATACTTTGACTTTGAAAGTCTTAAGACAAAAGGATGGAATCTAAATGAGTTCACAGATCCTCAAGGCTGGTCAAGCTTTGTCTCCACTCAATGTCAAACCTTTCCAGATTTGGTGAAAGAATTCTATGCCAACATGACTGTAAAGGAACTAAGTGAAGAAAAGTTCCTGGAATCCACAGTCAAAGGAGTGAGAATCCAAGTTTCTCAGAAGATTCTTTCAGATATTCTAAATATCCCAAATGAAGGTAATGAGATGTACAACTCTTGGTTCTCTAGTATAGGAGTCACTCGTGAACAACTTCTTGAAAATTATATCAAACCAAACGATGATGTTAACTCCACAAATCTTGAGGATACACCCAAGATTCTCCACAACATGATTAGGCATACTCTCCTTCCTAGATGTGGAAGCTTTGAGGTTATCACTGACACTGATCTGTGCATCATTCATCACCTCATAACCAAAACAAAGCTCAACCTGTGCTTTGTCATGCTCCAACACATGATAGATCAATGCTTCTCCTTTAAACAGAAAGTGGCTGGGTTGCCATATGGGATGCACTTGACACCCATATTTGAAGCTGCTGGAATTTCTCTAGACAAAGAAAAAGGTCAAAACATCTTTATGAGATTCACAGCCAAAACCATTAGTCAACTTCACATCACAACTTCAAACATGCCCATTCCTCAAAAGACTGGATCAGTTAAGAGACTTGCTGATCAGAAAGTTCTGGAAGTAAGAAAGAAACAAAAAGCTGACAAGTCTGCCAAGAAGGAAATTGGTTCAAGTTCTCAAAATATTGAGAAAGGAAAGGCTACTCCAGCTGTTGAAGTCTTTGCTCATATTGCTGAGCATGCAAGAGAGCTAGTTGAAGCAAGCCAAGAACAGTTTAAAGCTATGCTGGGTAAGAAAGCTGCTGAGAAGGTTGGAAAATCTGATGGTGACCATCAGAAAGTTGAAGACTCTTTGAAACAAGGTGTTGAAGCACCCTCTGAAGATATTAGAGTTGAAGAAAATACTGAGATTCAATCTCAGAATGTTGATGAAGATGCTAGGGAAGTTGCTGAGATCCTAGTATTCAACTCCTTTGGAAGTAAGAATTAACCAATGGATGTTGATGAAGAAGCTGGGTTGGAACAAGAGAATGTGGAAGCTCACCCTGACTTTGATCTCAATATTGAAGATATCAATACAGATTTCAACAATGAAGTGTTTCAAGATGGTCAAGAAACAGCTCAGTTTGTTCAGGAAACAACTGAAGCTCAGAATGTTGAAGTTTCTGCTGCTCAGAATGTTGCAGTTCCTGCTGCTCAGGATGTTGAAGATATTCCTGCTATGACCAATCAGAATGTTCAAATGTTTGATGATCAGAATGCATCAAATGAACCTCTTCCTGCTCAAGGTAGCCAGCTGTCAGCAGATCCAATGCCTTTGGCTTCAGGATCTTTGCCCTCTGAAGAGGTACAGCTCATGGCTCAAACTGGTCAGAATGTTAACCTCTCTTCATCTACCATGGGATCTGTTGCTGGTGCAAGCAACTTCTTGGTCTCTAAGCTTCCCACTCCAGACACCATTCCCTTATACACTCCTCCACCACCACCAATGAAAACCACCACCACAAGCAAGCTTCCCAACATGACTGCTTTGTTTGACTCCCTCAACACTTTTGTGACTGCAAACAAAGAGAAGTCTGATGCTTCTCGTGATGCTGCATGTAACGCCCTCTTTAATTATTTAATTATTTTATTAGATGTTATGATATATGTTTATATATTATATGGTTTTGATGATTATGTGACATATTTGTGACGTATTTGTGACGTGTGAAGTATTATTATTTTATTGTTTAATAAAATAATATAAGTGATGTTTATATGAATATTTAATTGGTAAATAAATAGATGTGGTGGAAAAAGATAGAATTTTAAGAGATGGGGTTATAATTATAATTAAGAAGAGTTGTGTGGGTTAAGAAGGAATTAGTTAAGTTGTGAGGGAGTATATAAGAGAAGTAGGTTAAGAAAGGAAGGTTTTTGAGAACGCGTACAGACATTTTGGAAAAGAAGAGGAACGGTCAAGAGAGAAGAGAAAACTAGGCTGCAAATTCTGCAATTTTTCCAGGTAAGGGTGAGCCTAACTCCAATAATCTTAATGTAAATCATCTGTTTTGATTAGCTTAGGATTTGGGAAGAATTGAGGGAAGTTTTGAGAATTAGGGTTATGGTGATTTTTGATGAATTTGATGTGAGAATGTGTTGCATTGCTGTATAGATGTGTTACAGAACCTAGATTATCCCCTAGGATGTTATTGCTGATGAATTAGAAGCTTAAGTGGAGAGAATTGGCAGGTTTTGGTGTGAATTGGACTGAACCCGTAGTGGTTCTGAGATCGCTCGCCTGAGGCGAGCAGATTACTCGCCGTGGCGAGTAACCCTTGGTTGCTCGCGAGGCGAGCAGTATAGCTCGCCGTGGCGAGCTTGACCCTTAAAATTAGGATTTTTGCCAAACTTTAGATGGTTTTGAGTGCCCTCATATTTATAGAGATGACCTGTGAAGTTGGTTTGGTCAAATTTAATTTAGAGAGCTTAATAATGAAGATTTTGTTGAAAAATGTCAAAAAGGCCGAAGCACCCAGTATTTCTCGCCTCTAGCTCGCCCCCAACTCGCCTTTGGCGAGTGAGCTGCTGGGAGTACTCGCCTGTGGCGAGCAGATGTACTCGCCGTGGCGAGTTAGATGGTTCAGGACTGTTGTTGTTTTTGCGATCTGTTTCGCATAGGACTTTGAGAGGAGCCCTTTGGGAAGTGTTAGTGAGGTTCTATACCCTTTAATGTATGCTGTAAAGATGAATGATGATGGTCCTATTAGACCTTGTTAAATGATGTGTTGTTGAATATAAGTGATGTATGAGTATGATGTTAATTGAATAAGATGATGCTATGTGTTGCAATGTGCATGTATAATGAGATGATGTTCTGCCATGTAATTACTATTAACTGCATGTGTCAGTCTTGAAAATGGAATGATGTTGAGACGGTGTACTAAGTTGTTAACGACGAGTCCATGCATTTGCATAATTATGAGACGGTGGAGCTTTATGCTCAAAGCGACGGTGGAGCATTTGCTCAAAGCGACGGTGAAGCATATTAATGCTATAATTATATGGTACCACATGCATGATGTTGAGACGTTAGGTGTTGCATTTAGTCGAGTCAATTGTGACATATATGAGATGATGTTTAAGACGTTGATGTGTGATGTAATGTTGTTTATGATGCTGTTTATGATGATGTTTATGATGATGCCATGGAATGTTATAATGTATATGTGATGAGTTGGATGTATGATTTGTTAATCTTGACTTATGATTATATATTAATATTATTGTTGTGAATCTCACCCCTTCTGCTGGAATTACCGCCTTGTGGGCAAGTGCAGGTACCCAGTCTTAGATGCGTTGATGCGAGGATGTGTGAAGTTAGGGTTGCTCTGATATGTAACGGGATAGGGTCTTTTGTGGAGTCTATTTCTTTATGTATCGTGTTGAATAAATGATGTTGACTTTTGTGATGTAGAACCTTAAATATTTTGAGACGTTTTTGCTGGCTTCTAAGCCAAGACAATTCTGAGATGAAACCTTTTTGAATTCCGCTGCTTAACTAAATGTTTTGTAATTTGATAAATTATTATCCAAGCTATTTTTAAAGGTGAAATGTGACACTCCTTTGCGATGATTACTCTGATATATGACTTATTTAAAGAAAATTTTAAGACGGGAAATTGGGGTGTTACACTGCACCTGCTAAATCTTCTAAGGCTGAGAAAATGGTTGCTAGGGCTCTTATCAGAGCAGGTCGGTCCGTCCGGCCAAGTAGAGAGTCGAGTGACGTTGTCTTAGAGTAGAATAGTATTATTGTATTATTCTGACTCATGTTTGTTTCCAGAGAACTAGATGGCTGGTAGAAACGATGCTGCTCTTGCTGCTGCTTTGGAAGCAATGGCTCAGGTTGTGGGTAATCAGAACAATGCTGGTGGAAATGACGGGACTAGAATGTTGGAGACTTTTCTGAGGAATCACCCGCCTACCTTCAAGGGGCGTTATGATCCTGATGGAGCTCAGCTGTGGCTCAAGGAAGTGGAGAGGATTTTCAGGGTCATGCAATGTGACGATGTTCAGAAGGTGCGGTTTGGTACGCACATGCTTGCGGAGGAGGCTGATGATTGGTGGGTTAGTCTCCTGCCTATTTTGGAGCAAGATGGAGCTGTGGTGACGTGGGCTATCTTCACGAGGGAGTTCCTTAACAGATACTTCCCAGAAGATGTCCGTGGGAAGAAAGAGATAGAGTTCCTGGAGCTTAAGCAAGGGAACATGTCGGTGACCGAGTATGCGGCCAAATTTGTGGAGTTGGCTAAGTTCTATCCGCATTATGCACCCGAGACGGCTGAGTTTTCTAAATGCATTAAGTTTGAGAACGGGTTGCGCGCTGATATCAAGAGGGCTATCGGTTACCAGAAGATTCGTGACTTTTCTGAGTTGGTGAGTAGCTGCCGGATTTATGAGGAGGATACTAAGGCTCACTACAAGGTAGTGAATGATCGGAAAGCTAAGGGCCAGCAGAGTCGCCCTAAACCTTATGATGCCCCTAGAGATAAAGGGAAGCAGAGAGTAAATGATGAGAGGAGGCCCCAGAAGAAGGCTGCTCCTGCTGAGATTACTTGTTACACATGTGGCGAGAAAGGCCATAAGAGCAATGCATGTACTGTTGAGGTGAAGAGGTGTTACCGTTGTGGTCAGAAAGGGCATATTACTAGTGACTGCAAGTTTGATGATGTTGTGTGTTTCAACTGCAATGAGCAAGGACACATTGGTTCGCAGTGTAAGCAACCTAAGAAGACTAAGACCACTTGGAGAGTGTTTGCATTGACCGGCACTCAGACTGAGAATGATGATCGTTTGATCAGAGGTACTTGCTATATTAATAATACTCCTTTAGTTGCTATTATTGATACTGGTGCTACGCACAGTTTTGTTGCTTTTGATTGTGTTTCTGCTTTGGGACTTGATGTTTCTGATATGAATGGAGAAATGGTTGTCGAGACTCCAGCTAAGGGTTCGGTGACTACTTCTCTCGTTTGTTTGAATTGTCCTTTATCTATGTTTGGCCGTGACTTTGTGATGGATTTAGTGTGCCTACCTTTAAGTGGTATGGATGTGATTCTGGGTATGAACTGGCTAGAATACAACCGAGTTCTTATCAACTGTTTTAGAAAGACGGTGCATTTTTCTTCCGTCGAAGAAGAGTGGGGCGCAGAATTTCTATCTACTAAGCAGCTGAAGCAACTAGAACGCGATGGGATGTTGATGTTTTCGTTGATGGCTTCGTTATCTTTAGAGAACCAAGCTGTGATTGATGGGCTGCCTGTTGTGAAGGAATTCCCCGAAGTTTTCCCTGATGAGATTCCAGATGTGCCACCAGAGAGGGAAGTTGAATTTTCGATAGACCTTGTGCTGGGTACGAAGCCGGTGTCGATGGCACCTTATCGTATGTCTGCCTCTGAGTTAGCAGAGTTGAAGAAGCAGTTGGAAGACTTGCTTGAGAAGAAGTTTGTGAGACCTAGTGTTTCACCATGGGGAGCTCCAGTGTTACTTGTGAAGAAGAAAGACGGCAGTATGAGGCTATGTATTGATTACAGACAGCTGAACAAAGTGACGATCAAGAATAGGTATCCACTTCCGAGAATTGACGACTTGATGGACCAGTTAGTGGGTGCAAAGGTATTTAGCAAGATTGACTTGAGGTCAGGTTACCATCAGATTAAAGTGAAGGATGAAGATATGCAGAAGACGGCCTTTAGGACGCGTTATGGTCACTACGAGTATAAGGTGATGCCTTTCGGTGTTACTAATGCGCCTGGCGTGTTTATGGAATATATGAACAGAATCTTTCATGAGTACTTGGATCAATTTGTGGTGGTTTTTATTGATGATATACTGATCTATTCTAAGACTGAAGCTGAGCATGCAGAGCATTTGAAGATTGTATTGCAAGTGTTGAAAGAGAAGAAGCTGTATGCTAAATTGTCTAAGTGTGAGTTCTGGCTAAACGAAGTAAGTTTTCTCGGCCATGTTATTTCTGGTGAAGGTATTGCGGTTGACCCGTCTAAAGTTGAAGCGGTATCGCAATGGGAGACGCCTAAGTCGGTTACGGAGATTAGAAGCTTTTTGGGACTAGCTGGTTATTACAGGAGGTTTATAGAAGGATTCTCTAAGTTGGCTCTTCCGCTAACGCAGTTGACGTGTAAGGGTAAGTCGTTTGTTTGGGATGTGCATTGTGAGAATAGTTTCAATGAATTGAAGAAGCGCCTGACAACGGCTCCAGTTTTGATTTTGCCAAAGTCTGATGAACCTTTTGTGGTATATTGTGATGCGTCCAAGTTGGGTTTGGGAGGTGTGCTTATGCAAGAGAGTAAGGTGGTAGCATATGCTTCGAGACAATTGAGGATTCATGAGAAGAATTATCCGACGCATGACTTAGAGTTGGCAGCTGTGGTCTTTGTATTGAAAATATGGAGACATTACTTGTATGGTTCGAGGTTTGAAGTATTCAGTGATCATAAGAGTTTGAGATATTTATTTGATCAGAAAGAGTTGAATATGAGACAGAGAAGGTGGCTTGAGTTATTGAAGGATTATGATTTTGGTTTGAATTACCATCCTGGTAAGGCAAATGTAGTTGCAGATGCCTTGAGTAGGAAAACTGTGCATATGTCCGCGTTGATGGTGAAAGAATATGAGTTGTTGGAACAGTTTAGAGATTTGAGCTTGGTGTGTGAAAGAACACCTCAGAGCATAAAACTGGGAATGTTGAGAATTGATAATGATTTCCTGAAGCATATCAAAGAAGCCCAAAAAGAAGATGTCAAGTTTGTAGACTTGTTGATTGCTAATGAGGAGACTGTGGATGGTGACTTTAAGGTCGATGATCAAGGAGTGTTGAGATTCCGAGGGAGGATTTGCATTCCTGACAATGATGAGATTAAGAAGATGATTCTTGAAGAGAGTCATAGAAGTAGCTTGAGTATTCACCCGGGAGCTACAAAGATGTATCACGACTTAAAGAGGCTGTTTTGGTGGTCTGGTTTGAAACGCGATGTGGCACAATTTGTGTATTCTTGCTTGGTTTGTCAAAAGTCGAAGATTGAGCATCAGAAGCCGACTGGTATGATGGTACCTTTAGATGTGCCAGAATGGAAATGGGATAGTATATCCATGGATTTTGTGACGAGTTTGCCCAATACTCCTAGAGGGAACGATGCTATTTGGGTAATTGTTGATAGATTGACGAAGTCTGCTCACTTTCTGCCAATCAACATTACTTTTCCTGTGGCTCAGTTGGCGGAGATTTATGTTAGAGAGATAGTTAAGCTGCATGGTGTTCCTTCGAGCATCGTATCTGATAGAGATCCAAGATTTACTTCTAGATTTTGGAAGAGTTTGCAAGAGGCGTTAGGATCTCAGTTGAGGTTGAGTTCGGCTTATCATCCGCAAACAGATGGTCAGTCGGAGAGGACGATTCAGTCGTTGGAGGACTTGTTGAGGGTTTGTGTACTTGAACAGGGAGGAGCTTGGGATAGTCATCTTCCATTGATAGAGTTCACGTACAACAACAGTTACCATTCAAGTATTGGAATGGCGCCGTTTGAGGCCTTGTATGGTCGGAGATGCAGGACTCCGTTGTGCTGGTTTGAGTCGGGTGAAAGAGTGGTCTTAGGACCAGAGATCGTTCAACAGACTACTGAGAAGGTGCGAATGATCCAAGAAAAGATGAAAGCGTCGCAGAGTCGACAAAAGAGTTATCATGATAAGCGTAGAAAGGACCTTGAGTTCCAAGAGGGGGATCATGTGTTCCTGAGAGTGACTCCTTTGACGGGTGTTGGACGTGCTTTGAAATCGAAGAAGTTGACTCCGAGGTTTATAGGACCGTATCAGATTTCAGAGAGGATTGGACCGGTGGCGTATCGTGTTGGATTACCACCGCATTTGTCGAATTTGCATGATGTTTTTCATGTATCTCAGCTGAGGAAGTATGTTTCGGATCCGTCTCATGTGATCCAAAGCGATGATGTGCAGGTTAGGGACAACCTTACGGTTGAGACCTTACCCGTGAGGATTGATGATCGAAAGACAAAGACGTTGAGAGGCAAGGAGATACCTCTTGTGAGAGTTGTTTGGGACGGAGCGACGGGTGAAAGCTTGACTTGGGAGCTAGAAAGTAAGATGCTGGAATCCTATCCAGAGTTGTTTGAGCGAGGTAAATTTTCGAGGACGAAAATCCTTTAAGAGGGGGAGAGTTGTAACGCCCTCTTTAATTATTTAATTATTTTATTAGATGTTATGATATATGTTTATATATTATATGGTTTTGATGATTATGTGACATATTTGTGACGTATTTGTGACGTGTGAAGTATTATTATTTTATTGTTTAATAAAATAATATAAGTGATGTTTATATGAATATTTAATTGGTAAATAAATAGATGTGGTGGAAAAAGATAGAATTTTAAGAGATGGGGTTATAATTATAATTAAGAAGAGTTGTGTGGGTTAAGAAGGAATTAGTTAAGTTGTGAGGGAGTATATAAGAGAAGTAGGTTAAGAAAGGAAGGTTTTTGAGAACGCGTACAGACATTTTGGAAAAGAAGAGGAACGGTCAAGAGAGAAGAGAAAACTAGGCTGCAAATTCTGCAATTTTTCCAGGTAAGGGTGAGCCTAACTCCAATAATCTTAATGTAAATCATCTGTTTTGATTAGCTTAGGATTTGGGAAGAATTGAGGGAAGTTTTGAGAATTAGGGTTATGGTGATTTTTGATGAATTTGATGTGAGAATGTGTTGCATTGCTGTATAGATGTGTTACAGAACCTAGATTATCCCCTAGGATGTTATTGCTGATGAATTAGAAGCTTAAGTGGAGAGAATTGGCAGGTTTTGGTGTGAATTGGACTGAACCCGTAGTGGTTCTGAGATCGCTCGCCTGAGGCGAGCAGATTACTCGCCGTGGCGAGTAACCCTTGGTTGCTCGCGAGGCGAGCAGTATAGCTCGCCGTGGCGAGCTTGACCCTTAAAATTAGGATTTTTGCCAAACTTTAGATGGTTTTGAGTGCCCTCATATTTATAGAGATGACCTGTGAAGTTGGTTTGGTCAAATTTAATTTAGAGAGCTTAATAATGAAGATTTTGTTGAAAAATGTCAAAAAGGCCGAAGCACCCAGTATTTCTCGCCTCTAGCTCGCCCCCAACTCGCCTTTGGTGAGTGAGCTGCTGGGAGTACTCGCCTGTGGCGAGCAGATGTACTCGCCGTGGCGAGTTAGATGGTTCAGGACTGTTGTTGTTTTTGCGATCTGTTTCGCATAGGACTTTGAGAGGAGCCCTTTGGGAAGTGTTAGTGAGGTTCTATACCCTTTAATGTATGCTGTAAAGATGAATGATGATGGTCCTATTAGACCTTGTTAAATGATGTGTTGTTGAATATAAGTGATGTATGAGTATGATGTTAATTGAATAAGATGATGCTATGTGTTGCAATGTGCATGTATAATGAGATGATGTTCTGCCATGTAATTACTATTAACTGCATGTGTCAGTCTTGAAAATGGAATGATGTTGAGACGGTGTACTAAGTTGTTAACGACGAGTCCATGCATTTGCATAATTATGAGACGGTGGAGCTTTATGCTCAAAGCGACGGTGGAGCATTTGCTCAAAGCGACGGTGAAGCATATTAATGCTATAATTATATGGTACCACATGCATGATGTTGAGACGTTAGGTGTTGCATTTAGTCGAGTCAATTGTGACATATATGAGATGATGTTTAAGACGTTGATGTGTGATGTAATGTTGTTTATGATGCTGTTTATGATGATGTTTATGATGATGCCATGGAATGTTATAATGTATATGTGATGAGTTGGATGTATGATTTGTTAATCTTGACTTATGATTATATATTAATATTATTGTTGTGAATCTCACCCCTTCTGCTGGAATTGCCGCCTTGTGGGCAAGTGCAGGTACCCAGTCTTAGATGCGTTGATGCGAGGATGTGTGAAGTTAGGGTTGCTCTGATATGTAACGGGATAGGGTCTTTTGTGGAGTCTATTTCTTTATGTATCGTGTTGAATAAATGATGTTGACTTTTGTGATGTAGAACCTTAAATATTTTGAGACGTTTTTGCTGGCTTCTAAGCCAAGACAATTCTGAGATGAAACCTTTTTGAATTCCGCTGCTTAACTGAATGTTTTGTAATTTGATAAATTATTATCCAAGCTATTTTTAAAGGTGAAATGTGACACTCCTTTGCGATGATTACTCTGATATATGACTTATTTAAAGAAAATTTTAAGACGGGAAATTGGGGTGTTACACTGCACCTGCTAAATCTTCTAAGGCTGAGAAAATGGTTGCTAGGGCTCTTAGAGTTGCCACAAAAACTCACAAAATTGTGTGTGTGCTTGCCAACTGGACAATGGATGTTCATGCTCCTGGTTTGGCAGTGGATAAGCCTGTCTTTGATGATCCAACAGTCTTTGAGTCTGAACCATCTTCAGATTCTGGGGATTCTACTCCTTGAATCATTTCTGGTCCTACTCCCTATCCTTTTTGCAGATGACTAAAGGGGGAGAAGCTTTAGGATTTCATGTCTTTAAGTCTTCTAAGTTTAGGCCCTAAGTATGCTAGTGATCAATAGTTATTGAAGTCTTATAAAACTTTATCTTTTGCTTGATCAAACTTAGTTCACATGCTTTTTTGTTTTTGAACCATGTTCATCATACAATTGTACTTCCTGAATGATATTAATGAATGAATATTGATGTTGGTTCAAATTTGCATATTTTTATTTATGCTATGGATTATAAAAATGAGGGGGAGCTTTTTAAAAACTTCTAAAAACTCATAATGAATTATAAAAATGAGGGGGAGCATTAAAATAAAATTTTCAAGCTCTAAGATTCTTCATTTATAATCAAAATCCATAATCCTAAATCATAAGTTTATCATCTTCAAAAAGGGGGAGATTGTTGACGCAAAATCCCTAATTAATTTTAAAGATAATAAACTTTAATGATTAAGGATTAAATGGACTTTGATTAATTTCTTGGTATTTAACTTGTGCTCTTGAGTGTTTTTACTAAGACAGGAACAAGGTTTGAATCATATCAAGATGCATAAAATCAAAGGACATTGAATCCATGAACTAATTCTGAAGTTCAGAAAGTTAGTTCAGAATGTTGATCAGAGAGTTGATCAGAACGTTCTGATGATAGTTCAGAAGGTTGTTCATCAGCAACCCAGATTCATCAAGAACATGAAGAACATGCAAGAACACTTGACATGAATAAAAGGTCCAGAAAAGTACATCAGCATGGATGTATCAGCAATAAAGGCTTGGACAAGCAAAAGTGTCAAAAAGGTATTCAAGGTTCATTCAAGACTATGAACACTTGAAGTTCTAGGAATATTCCAAGGAGGATATTATCCTAGAGGTTACTTTACTGCACTTCAGTTATGTCTCTACTATTAGGATTGA
This sequence comes from Medicago lupulina, assembly GCA_958299785.1. Classification (NCBI taxonomy): domain Eukaryota; kingdom Viridiplantae; phylum Streptophyta; class Magnoliopsida; order Fabales; family Fabaceae; genus Medicago; species Medicago lupulina. The sequence goes on along the minus strand of OY283141.1, from coordinate 47,861,558 downwards.
TTACATGTCTTATAAATCATCCTAAAGTAAGAGCAAATGAAACATTCTGATGATCAGAATGTTCACTTCTGCACATGCTTCCAGCTATGAAGAGTGTAGTTGGTGAAAAGATGGAAAAGCTAGCAAAAGGAGATCTTGCATCAGAGATAACGTGTACTCTGATATGAATCCAGCAAATCTCCTTGAAGCATGGGTCTGAAGATTGCAGAACCACTATCCTCTCTTTCCTGCACAAAGTCCAAGGCAGATTTGAATCAACTTTTTCCTACTTTATCCAGCAACTTTTGATGCATATGGAGAAGTCACCTTTTGGTGGAAAAAGCCCAACAAATCTCAAGTCACGCCTTGAACAAACCCAAAAACTCATCTGGCATTCATCATTGAAGAACCCAGATGAAGAACATCATGAATATCAAACATTCTGATGAAGAACACAGCAACATTCTGATGTTCATCCTGGGAACACAACAACATTCTGATGTTCAGAATGTTCACCCAGATTTTCAAGTAAAAGCTTGTGGGGCCCAGGACACGTGGCATAACACCATTGGGCACCTTACAACGGCTATATGAGCCCAAAGACTCTATAAATAGAGATCAAGGCATTAGCATTACTCGCACCATTGCAAAGCATACAAGAAAACAACTCTGATTTTGTTTGAAGCTTTTGCAAGTGAAATTGATCAATCTCTAAGGCTTTTGTTTCCTTAGTGCACATAAATACTCTTTGTTATCTCGTGCAAAGATAACTTTCTTCTTCCCCCTCCTCTGTTTGATTCTCAAACATTCAAACTCCACACAAATTGCAAAGCATACAAGAAAACAACTCTGATTTTGTTTGAAGCTTTTGCAATCTGAAATTGATCAATCACTAAGGCTTTCGTTTACTTAGTGCACATCAATACTCCTTGTTATCTGAAAGATAACTTCTTCTTTTTCTTTCTCATCTGTTTGTTTCACAAACATTCAACTTCCATTCAAATTGTAAACAAAGTCTCATCTAGCTTTAGGGGTACTAAAGTGTTAGTTTGAGCAAAGGGTGTAAAAGTCTAAGTGGGTAACTTAGCAAGAAGGTGCAAGCCTGCTGAGGCTTAGAGAATACAGATTTGTAAGTGTTCAGGTGAACACAGATTGTAAGGTGCAGGATTTGAGAGGTTATCTCAAGCATCATAGTGGAAAATCTCACAAGGTTGTGAGGAGTGGACTAGCCCACATTGGGTGAACCACTATAAATCTCTGTGTGTTCTTTCCTTCTTCTCTATACTCTTTTAATTACAGTATACACAAACACACACTTACACATTCACTTTATTAAAAGTTTCTGTTTATGAACTTCAGAACGTTCTGAAGTCAGAAAGTTAACTTAACTATTCCAAGTAAACAACTTGAGAATTACTTTTAAGTTTCAGGATAATTTTTAAAGGGTCACAATTCAAACCCCCCCTTCCTTGTGACTATTTTATCTACTTCAGAAGTGGGACAACATTTCTATGGATTTTGTGACGAGTCTACCGAACACTCCGAGAGGACATGATGCTAGTTGGGTTGTTGTCGACAGGTTGACAAAGTCGGCACATTTTATTCCGATAAATATCAGTTATCCGGTGGCTTAGTTGGCGGAGATTTATATTCATAATATAGTGAAGCTACATGGTGTACCGTTGAGTATTGTGTCAGATAGAGATCCGAGGTTCACCTCTAGATTCTAGAAGAGTTTACAGGATGCTTTAGGTTCGAAGTTGAAACAGAGTTCGGCTTATCATCCACAGACAGATGGTCAGTCGGAGAGGACGATCCAATCATTGGAGGATTTGTTGAGGGTGTGTGTACTTGAGCAAGGTGGAGCTTGGGATAGTCACCTACCGTTGATAGAGTTCACGTACAAAAACAGTTACCATTCGAGTATTGGTATGGCACCGTTCGAAGCTTTGTATGGTCGGAGGTGCAGAACTCCTTTATGCTGGTTTGAATCAGGTGAGAATGTTGTGTTGGGACCGGATTTGGTTCATCAGACTACAGAGAAAGTCAAGATGATCAGAGAAAAGATGAAAGCGTCGCAGAGTCGACAGAAGAGTTACCATGACAAGCGGAGGAAAGACCTTGAATTTCAGGAGGGTGATCATGTATTTCTGAGGGTCACTCCTATGACGGGTGTAGGACGCGCATTGAAGTCGAAGAAGTTGACTCCAAAGTTCATCGGTCCGTATCAGATATCAGAGAGGATTGGAACGGTGGCATATAGAGTTGGTTTGCCACCGCATCTTTCGAATTTGCATGACGTGTTTCATGTGTCGCAACTTCGGAAGTATGTAGCGGATCCTTCACATGTTATTCCAAGGGATGATGTTCAAGTTAGAGACAATCTTACGGTAGAGACTTTACCGGTGAAGATTGATGATCGGAAGGTGAAGATGTTAAGAGGCAAAGAGATACCTCTTGTGAGAGTCGTGTGGGGCGGAGCGACTGGTGACAGTTTGACTTGGGAGCTGGAAAGTAAGATGCGTGAGTCGTATCCAGAATTGTTTGTTTGAGGTAAGATTTCGAGGACGAAATTCTATAATTTGGGGAGAGTTGTAACGCCCTAGTCATTAATTTAATTATTTTTGGGAGTTATTGGGTCCTTTATGTGGTTTTATGTGGTATATGTGATTTATGTGGTGTGAATAATTTTATTATATGAATTATTTTAATATTAATTAGAATAATGTGAGAATAATAATTATTTTTGGGCTTGGGGAGATAATTAGAATTTATTAGAATTAAAGGGGGTTTAATGAAATTAAGGGAAGTTACAATTTGGGTAGTTAAGAAAAGAGAAGAGGAGAAAACAGTTTTACGTGAAACATCAGCTTTTGGGAAAAAAGAGAGAGAAGAGCAAGTAGAGCCAAGTTCATTGTTGCTGTGCATTTTTCTTCTGCAATTCTAAGGTAAGGGTGAGGTTTACTGCAATTGTGGATTCTAAGGTCTGAATTTGAATTTAACAGGTTTTGGTAGGAAATTGGGGATTTTAGGTTTGGAGTGAATTGATGGGGTTTGAGTGTGTAGATGGCTGTTTTGGTGTTAGAAATAGGTTCTGAGTGTAAACAGTAAACCATTTCATATCTGTAAACTAATTTGGGGAGTGGAATTGAGGAAAATGGGATTTTTGGGGAAAATCTGAATTCTGGCCGTACTGAGATTGATCGCTCACCTCGCGAGTGGCATGTGCTCGCCATAGCGAGTGAGCAATCTTCATCGCTCGCCTCGCGAGCAGATTACTCGCCATAGCGAGTGAGTGTGAGCAAAACCTTGATTTTCAAATGTTGTTATAAGCCATGAATTGGATAGTTTTGAGTACCTAGATGATTTTAGAAAGGCCTGGGACAATTTTTAGATTAAAAAGAGGAATAGGGAGCTTAAAAATGAAGTTTTAGTGGGAAAAATGTCAAACACCCGAGAGCAGCCTTGGTTGCTCGCCTTCAACTCGCCATGGCGAGTAGATGTTTTCCTGGAGCTCGCCATAGCGAGCAGGGGCACTCGCGAGGCGAGTAGCCCAGTAGGTTGAGTTGTTGTTCTGTTTGTTAGTTGGTCGATTGTGAGCGATGCCTAAGTAGATTTACTGTAAATGGTGTATTTTCTGGAGTGTCTTGGATTGTTGATTACAATTGCTGTAACTGTAAATGTATGCTTCTATTTAATAAGAATATACATGATGATGCATTTTGAGGTGGTGAGTCATATACATATATATGCATTGGTTAAGTCGTATGTAGATATATGCAAGTGGGTCAGTTGCATAAGCATAAAAGTGGGAGAGCTTCGGCTCTGGAACGCCTTGTCGTTCAAAGCGGTGGAACACTAGTTGTTCAAAGCGGTGTTTAGTGGTGAGGACCTATGTCCTGAAAATGAATGCTTTAACCATTCTAAAAGCGGTGAGAGCCACGGCTCTGTTATGGTACCACATGCATAGTAGTGGAGTCTTAAGTGGAGTTGTGGAGTGTTGCATGAGTCGATGTTGTAGGTCTTAGTTACCTTTATTGTTGCTGATATTGAGGATAATAATTATATGTTGATGTTGTTGTTGATATTGAGGAATATAATTGTATGTTGATGTGGTTATTGATATTGAGGATGATTTTATATGTTGATGAAATGAATATATGATAGGGTGTTAGATTCAATTGATGATTTTATTATCTATATTTTGTTGTGAATCTCACCCCTTCTGCTTGAAAATGTTGCCCTTCCTATGGGTAACTTGCAGGTGATCCTGAGTAGTCGGTGGTGGCTCAAGTGTCGTGTCTAGGGCTCTGATACGTGGGATGGGAAATATTTTTGTTATTGTTTTCTTTCCTATGTATCTCATTTTGGAACTTGATGTTATAGCCTTATGATGGATGAACTATGTAGTTAAGGCTTTATGCCGAGATATTGTTTGGAGAATTTAACCGTTGTTGTTGTTGCTATTAAATGCAAACATTTCCGCTGCATATTTATTGTTGAATTTTTGGAGAATGAATTTGAATAGTTTTATATACTATTTATTAAGATTTTGAAATGTAGTGTGACATGCCCGTTTGGTGGAATACTCTGATAATTATTTATATTTAATTACGTTTTGGGTAACGGGGTGTTACAAAGGGTGGGACTAACTTTCTCTAATTCTAAGTTGTATGATTCTGGAGATGAATTTAACATGGTTGTAGGTTGAGGTTTTAGAATTTGAGAGATTAGAATTAAAAGATGAAATTGAAAGTTGAGAATTAAGGAAAATTAGTTTAGGTTTCGAATTGAGTTTCTAGTCTTAAAAAGAGTGGATATTACAGTAGGTTGATGAACAATTAGTGCTATAATAATAGGGTAATCATAGGGTAATAATTAGGGTCATGTTCGGAGAGTATTGGATCGAAAACGGAGTCGAAAAGATTTCCCCAAAGGCGAAATCGCAGCTGAACTGCGATTTTGCTGTCAGTGTGCAAAACGCGTTTTTATTGTCGCAGTTTGACAAGTTTAAGTTTTGAACTGGGTTTAGGTGCCTTCACGAAAGTTGTAGGTATGGATGTTAGCTTTCTAATGCCGTTGGTCTGACATCAAAACGATTTATAGAACTTGAGTTATGGTCAAATTACTGCACGTAGGTCACAGTAAATTTTATGGACTTTCAGAAATGATTTTACGTAAAATCATTAGAAAGCTAACATCCATACCTACAATTTTACGTAAAATCAGAGTTTTCATCGCAAAACGGAATGTTACACTACTTTTCAAAAATTCATAAATAGAAAATATACTATTTATTCAACAACATAAATTAATCTCGTAATATTTTGCAGCGGAAAAGTCTTTTTTAAAATATAATCAACTTCAACAAAATCTTGGCACAAAGGCCCCCTTCGCTAAATAATCATTTCAATAATCCTCTTAATAATAAATAAATGTTCCAACAATATAGTTCCAAAATTGATACATAAAGGAATGAAAATTCAACAATTAACTCTCATCCCGTTACGTATCAGAGCCCTAAGACACTTGAGCCAACATCCTACTAGCCTTGGAAATCTGCACTTACCCACAAGGCGGCAATTCCAACAGAAGGGGTGAGAAACACATTCAATAATAATAATATATAATTCATCAAATCGATGAAACAACAACAAATTATACCACAAGTATCAACAAGTTCATATATGTATGTGTGTGTATATATATATATATATATATATATATATATATATAGCAACAGCAACGTTATCAACATCAACGACATTTAGCAAGATACAAGAACAATAAACAATGAACAACAACAATATCAACAACATCAACAAATCATCACATATAACGAAAACATCTCAAACATTCACAAGTACATCATAACATCACAAATACTTCAACACGTCATAAATACATCAACAAGTCACAATTACACCATCACGAATACATCATCACTTTGCAAATTACATCATCACTTCACAATTACATCATCACTTCACAAACGACACGACACGACTATGCAACACTTAGACCTCATGCATGTGGTACCATCAAGGCATTAAGCCCCCACCGCTAAAGGTCAAATAGGACCTGTCAGGCATTAAGCCCCCATCGCTAAGGTCATAGAGGACCTGTCAGGCATTAAGCCCCCATCGCTGACTATGCTATGCAACGACACAACTCAAATGCAACGACACGAGTAAAGACTCAACAATGCACATCTTTAGATGACTCGACAAATACACATCTTTAAATAGCATCATCGTCAAATATCACATATTTAAATATGACATCTTTATATAGCACATATTTAAGTCACACATCTACAAACAACACATCTTCATATAACACATATTTAAATCACACATCTCTGGAAAGCACATATACATTAATCAACTACATCCATATCAAACCAAAACATTCTTCAAAAATAAAGCAAGTTGATCAATAAAACATAAGCCAAATACTCATAAAACACTCCGACTAAATCCCTAATACTTAAGTTTGAAGTTGGGAAACCAACCATAAGTTTTGGACTAACTTGGGATTAGTTAAGCTAAGTTTTCTTAAAATTTTCTGAAGACCTACTTGGACTATTTTTATCATAACTCGAGATTTACAAAACATTTTCGAGTCAAACCAGTGCCATTAGAAAGCTAACTCAATTATCTACAGCTTTCATGTTTACACCTAACACCAATTATGTACCAATCAATACCAGTTTTCATTTCAAATTTGGACAAAGTTGTGCTGAAATTCATAAAAATTCACTGTGACCTACGTTCAGTAATTTGACCATAACTCAAGTTCTATAAATCATTTTGACGTCACACCAACGGCATTAGAAAGATAACATTCATACCTACAACTTTCGTGTTTACACCTAAAGCTAGTTCGAAACAGAAACTGATGCAAAAGACGCAACAACATGAAACAGGGTATGTTGTCAAAGGTAGCTCTCGGGAAAACTCTATTTTTCACTCAAAAACCCAAATTTCATCTACCCAAATCCCAAATTTGATAGAGAACAATGTTTAGAGGTTCTATATACAACATAACAATCAAAACAACACAGAAACATGCATTAAACAACACAATTCATCACATCATATCAATTATCATAAACTTTCTAAACCCTAAACCTAGAACACAATTTCATCAACAATCAAAATTATATATACATATTATTGAAGAAATCCCACCCTTACCTTAGATTATGATTCTTGAATTAAGCTGCGTTCTTCTCTCTTCTTCTAGCCTCTTCTCTTGGTTCTAGGTTTTCTCCTCTTCTTCTCTCAAAAACTCACTTTCTCTTTTTTTTTTTTTCTGACTCTCCTTTTCTTTTTATTGTAAACTATAACCCCCTCTTATTTCCTTAACTCCCACTTATTCTTCATAATTATACTTAATTCCCTTTAAACCAAATAATACTATTTTCTACCTTTTTATTAAATAAATAAAATAATCAAACAACATTTATTTAAATAAAACACAACACCATAAATCATATAATAAATTATCATCACACCAAATATCACACAATTCATACCAAGTCATATATTTCACATAAAATCATATCTAAATCATATATGTCAACTATAGTCATATAAAATCATATAAAAATACTCAAACATCAACTAAAAATAATTAAATAAAAATGGGGCGTTACAATGCTCATTTAAGTTGAGGGCTTGATGCCCTGTGATGTATATTTATACATATTATGTTGAGGGCTTGATGCCCTGTGAGCCTATTTACGCTCAATACGTTGAGGGCTTGATGCCCTGTGAGCCTATTTACGCTCAATAGGTTGGGGGCTTGATGCCCTGGTTGGTACCACATGCATGATTAAGAGGTCATAGTTGCATTTTGTCGAGATGGTCTAAGATGAATAAAAAGTCTAAGTTGCATTGTTAAGTTGAAGTTGTGTCGTTGTTGTTAAGTTGTTATTTAACCTTGAGTTGTTGATGAAACTTTATATGAAGGACTATTATTAGTTAATGATGATGTCTATGATGATAAGTGAAGTAGTAAATGAATAATTATGTGAGATAACATTTTTAAATGAAGCTGAATTAAGTTGTTAAATGCATTTTTTTTTTGTATTATATGCTTATTATTATTGAATGTGAAATCTCACCCGTTCTGCTTGGAAATGTTGCTCTTCGTATGAGTAACTTGCAGTTGATCAAGTTTAAGTTGCTATTAGATTGTTGTTGTGAGTGGACTATCTCTCACGTTTGTCTTTAGGTGCTCTAATACATAACGGGATGGGAACTTTGTTGCATGCTTTTCTATTCCTTATGTATTGTTTATGAATTTAAAAGATTAAGTTGTTAATTGAATTTTTATGAGATCTTTCGATAAGGCCTTCGTGCCAAGACTATTTTAGATGTTGAAATAAATTCCGCTGCGAAGTTTTTTGAATATTATGTTTATTGAACTTTGAAGGAAAATTAGTTAATTATTCTATTTATGATTTTTATGAAGTGTGACATTCCGTTTGTGATGATTACTCTAATTATTTTAATAAAATTTTTAAGTTGGGAAAACGGGGTGTTATAGAACTCAAGGAAACCAATCACTACCATTTTCAGTAATCATATAATCTCTATCCTATCTTAATCCCATTCCATTTCCTTGAAGATCCCATTTTCCAGAAAAATCAACGTTCTTGAGCAATTTTCGAAGTTAAGTTTTGATTACACAAACCAAGTCCAAATTTCATTCGAGGAGATGTTCGAGTAGGATTAAGTATGAGACTAATGATTATACAAGTTAAAAGAAGTGTTTTAAGAAGTTCGGATTGGCCCTAGGAAGCTCGAAACAAAAATCAAAAGGTGCTGAAACTGGGCACGTTCGCTTACCCGTTCGCTTAGCGTTCGCTTAAGCGAACTCAAGTCAGTAGCTTCTGGGCATGTTCGCTTACCCGTTCGCTTAAGCGAACAGTCATCAGACAGCACACTGTGCTGTTCGCTTACCCGTTCGCTTAAGCGAACAGTCATAATTATGCAGAAAAATATTACGGGTTTCAACCCATTTTCACCCAAAATTCCCAATTTTGATCTCCCAATGCTCAAACATGTTTCCAAAGATTGTTTATAGGTCAAATAACTCACAAGGACACTCAAAAACACATTGAACATGAAAATCAATCTTACTTTTAGCCAATTCACGAAATCAACCCATTTATATAAAACACCAACAACAATTCAAATTCTCATCATCAATTCATGAATATGCATACCCAAGCAGTGATTCGTCAACAACAACATCAATTAACAACAATAACATCAATTAAACATGAATCATATCTCAGTTCAACAACAACAACTTAGCAAAATTCACCAATTGAGCACAATTTTCACAACTTCACATTCTTACATAATTGAACATGCAATTTCACCAACAATCATACAATTATCATCAATTCATGCATACAAACATAACATCACAATTAGAGCACGAATTTAGCAACAATTATCCATTTATTCAATTCAACCAATATTCATACAACAAATGAGAAATTGCAATAAATGAACATGATTATGATGAAGACTAACCCGCTTACCTTAGATAATGGTTAATCCAAACTTAGGCTTCACTTTAGCTCCTAGATTCACTCCAATTCTTGATTATTCAAGTTTCTCCTCCTCTAACTCTTTTTCCTCTCCACCACTTTCTCTCTCTACCTCTCTCTAGAAATATCTTATGAAATGAAATGTGAGGAAATTTCTCCTAAGAGTATGCTAATATAGTGTGTCTCACAATTGGGCCTAACCCACAACTTAATGGGCTTAACTCATTTCTATTCACATCTCAAATGTTTCTACACTCTAACCAGTAATTCACTAATAACGGTCAAGTAACGGTAAAATGTCACTAACGATAAAGTCTTAATTTTACTCTAGTAACTTAGTAAAACGACGGTTCCCATTAATCACTAAAAGTAATTCTCACCAGAACTTATAATTTACCCGTTCTCACAAATGACCAAAATGACTAAAATACCCTTATAACACGGGAACCCATGAAAATGCACCTAATAATGAATGATCACACACAAACACATAAAACACATAATAAAAGTAATTAAAATAAATCTAGCTAAAAAAAATCGGGCTGTTACAACCGCAACTAATCTTGGTTACCTGCAAGTTACCCACGTATAGAGGCAACATTTCCAAGCAGAAGGGGTGAGATTCACAAACAATAATATTAAGCATATAATTCAACAATTATATTTAACAACATAAACATCATAAACACATCATAATAATAATTCATCATCAAATACTTTGTCAAAACATCACAACATAACAACTTAACTCGACTATGCGACTTCAACTTGACTATGCAACTCTATCTTCTTAAATCATGCATGTGGTACCAATCAAGGGCATCAAACCCTCAACATAAGAGTATAAATATACTCACAGGGCATCAAGCCCTCAACGAATAGAGCAAAGGCTCACAGGGCATTAAGCCCTCAACGGGTAGAGTAAAAACTCACAGGGCATCAAGCCCTCAACATAAATGAGTATGCAATGGACTCAACATCTTACAACTTAAACAACTTGAACAATCTTATGATACCAATGATTTGGATCGACTTCTTACAATCTTAGACCGACTCATGCAGCTTAATCAAATATAAACAGCAACATGGCAGCACATAACAACATCATGATATTACAATATCAAAAGATAATCAACAACAACTTAAAACATCACAAATGATTCACATATCGCATATACAAATATATGTCACAATAATAACAACATCAATTCATCTTATCAGACATTCTGAACAACAGGAGCAGCATAAGTAATTTAGTTTATTACTCCCATAACCAACTCACATCAACTCGTGCGACAAAGGTCACATAAATCCTAACAAGGCAGTCTGTCTAACAAGGACTCGCGAGGCGAGGGCCTCTACTCGCCATGGCGAGTTCACAAAGTTTGGTTGTTCGCCTTGGCGAACTAAGAACTCGGTGCTTTCGGGAACTTGACATTTTTCATCCAAAAATTCCATTATTAACTTCCTTGTGTTCAATCTCGGTCTAAAAACTTACCTAATCATTCTTATACATATTCGGGCACTCAAAACCATCTAAAACTCGACTACAGGATCACTTTTACAAAATCATGTTGAATCAAGGTCTACTCGCTATGGCGAGTGACTTTCTCGCAGTGGCGAGTGAATCTGGGCTCACTCGCGAGGCGAAGCATGATCACTCGTGTGGCGAGCGATGAACTTCATCACTCGCGAGGCGAGACATGTAGCTCGCGAGGGCGAGCGATGAATATAGGCTCGGGCAGAAGTGCAGTTTTCACGAAATTTCACCTACTTATATGGTTTTAAGCTTAGCATTGACTCGAGATAACATCATATGGATTATCTAAGGTCTGTACACAGTTTCTACATCAATCTAAGAGTTTTACACCGATTAATCATCAATTCTACACTTTTGACCTAATTCTCAATTTCCCAAAATCTAAACCTACAACATGTTAAATGTAATTATCAGAATTATAGACTTAATAGAATCGAATGCTAGTCCCACCCTCACCTTAAGGTTGATCGATGGACAACTATCTTGGTTCTTCTCTCTTCTTGTTCTCCCTTTTCTCCCAAAAGTGATTGTAGGTAAAACAATTTCTAACCTAATTCTCTTCTATTTATATCTCCTCTATCTATTCTATCTTATTCCTCTTTTTCCCCCAAAACTCTCTAAAATCACAAAACAACCCCTCATCTCAATATTTATTTTATTTTCAAATCTTATTTTATTAAACAATAAAATAAGTCACAACACCTCATTAAATCACATAAATCACTTAAATCATATAAATCACATAAATAACAGTAAGAGCCCGATTTTAAGCCAAATTTATTTTAATTACTTTTATTATGTGTTTTATGTGTTGTGTGTGATTATTCATCATTGGGTGCATTTTTCATGGGTTTCCGTGTTAGAAGGGTATTTTAGTCATTTTGGACTTAGGGGTATTTTGGTCATTTTGTGAGAACGGGTAAAATTATAATTTTGGTGGGAATTACTTTTGGTGATTAGTGAGAATAGTTATTTTACTAAGTTACTAGAGTAAAATTTGACCGTTATTAGTTAATTACCGGTTAGAGTGTAGAAACATTTGAGATGTGAATAGAAATGGGTTAAGTCCATTAAGTGGAGAGTTAGGCCCAATAAGGAGACTTAGTACAAAAACATACACTTATGATAAATTTCCTCACACTTTCATTTCATTAGATATTTTGAGAGAGTTAGAGAGAGAAAGTGGGAGCAAGAGGAAAGGGTAGAGAGAAGAGTTGAAGAATCAAGGGTTGTGGTTGAGGTAGGAGCAAAATTGAAGCCTAAGCTAGGGATTACTACATCCAAGGTAAGGGGGTTAGGGTTCATCATAATCATTTATTGCAATTTTCAATTATTTGTATGAAAAGTGCTTAATTGGGTGAATTAATTAATTGTTCTTAAGTGATGAAATTCGTGCTCTAATTCTGATGCCATGTTTGGATGCATGAAGTTGTGGATAAGTGAATTGTTGTTAGTTGAATTGCATGTTTAAAGTATGAGAAGTCGGTTTATGTTGAAAATATGCTTATTTAGTGAATTGTGCTTTGTTGTTGTTAGATTGTGGTTATTTTCATAATCAGCTCATGTTGTTGTTGTTATGTCATGTTGTGGATAATCATTCATGGCTTGGGTTTGTATGATTCAGAATTGGAGATGAGAAAATAGGTTGTTGTTGTTGTTTGTGAAAATGGATCAAATGGTGATTTTTGCTTAAGTTTGTATATGGATTTGAGTGTCTATTCATGTCTAGAAACGTTTAAACACACTTTGAGATAGAATTTGAGTATGGGGAAGTCAAAAATTGGGATTTAGGGGTGAAAATGGATTTTTCTGCAAACTGCCTTGGCTCGACAGGCGAGCTGCACAATGACAGCTTTTCCCGTTTGTTTCGCGTTCTTGCATCGTTTTCTCATATTTCTGTTTTGATTTGGACTTTTGGGCAAACATAAAAGTTATATACAATTATGTTAGCTTTCTAATGGCTTTGATTTTTAGTTTTTGAGTTATGTTAAAAATACTCCAAGGAGGTCTTATTGATGTTTCACGAAAATTCTGTATAACTAATTCTAAGTCAACCCAAATCTTTTGGATTGTTTCCACACTTTAAAGTTTGTCTATTATGAACTCAATTCAAGGTTTAAAAGCATTAACTATAGTTGTATTGAAAATTAACTTGGTTCGCTTTGAAAATGAATTAATTTTACATTAAGAGTAAATTGTTATGAACTTTTCAAAACTTGAATTTAAGGGAGATGGTCTATGAAACGTTGATGTATACACTACTGCACTCATATGTGATTTGTGTATATACTTAGTTGAGGTTTCCTGTAACACCCCGTTATCCCAACAATTAAATATTAAATAAAATAATCAGAGTTTAACAACAAACAGGCATGTCACACTGCTTTTCAAAATTTCTAAATAGAATTAATTACTATTTAATAAAACAACCTTGATAAAATATCATTACTTTGCAGCGGAATATTTTTCAAACAATTAACATTAACATCCAACCATAAATTCTCCAATAACAAATTCTGGCACAAAGGCCTCAACATAACTATTCATTAATAATTGTTTCAAACATCAATAAAAGGCTCCAGCAACATGTTTCAAAAATTGATACATAAGGAATGAAAATGTAACATCAATATCCCATCCCGTTACGCATCAGAGCCCTAAGACACTTGAGCCACCACTCTACTAATCTTCATCACCTGCAAGTTACCCATAGGAAGGGCAACATTTCCAAGCAGAAGGGATAAGATTCACAAACAACAATAATAGATATATAATTCGTCAATTGAATCTAAAACCCTAAACAACAATAATTCTTCCATATACATATATATATATTTCATAACCAACAACATCATCAACGTATTCAATTTCAATCAATAGCATGTAGTACTACTCAATCATCAACAACGACTCATGCAATGACATGACAACACCGCTAAGACTCCTCAACAAATGCGACTATACACATGCATGTGGTACCATTTTACAGGGCATAAGCCCTCACCGAATTTGAATGGTTAAAGCATTCATAAGGCATAAGCCCTCACCACTTTGAACGACGAGGCGTTCTAGGGCATGAGCCCTCACCGCTTCATGTTTATGCAATGAACTCCACTTGTGTATATCAACATACAACTGTGCATAAATAACCATCACTTACTCCACAACTTGGTTAACTTAATGATATTAATAAACAACAACAACAGAGACAGCAACATAAACAACTTGCAACATAGCAACGTTAATAATAACAACTCGAATGATATAAACAACTATATTTTCTATATCATACATTTTCCACATAATATATGTAGCTTGAAATAACCAACAACATCAATTATATTAATTAGCTTAGATTCACTGAAAGGCTATACCTTTATAAACAACTTCCATTCCTACCCCAAGAACCAACTCAATAACTCATTAGACCCTTTATACAAGGTTATTTCTTTCCTAAAAACATCTCTAGATGGTTAGGATAAAGTCCCTACACTTAGGAAGAAGTTTGGAAGCAATTGGAGTGAATAAAAATGCATTTTTAAGGTTTCTAGTATGACATCATCGTGGCACGTTGGTCTCCCATCGTGGCACGATTTTTCCAGAATCGGACACACAACATCAGACTTCCAACCTTCGCGTTTTCGCGCATAAAAACCAAACCGTTAACCCGTTTTCGATGCCGTTTTCTCCTACACGCTCCTGACACTTAGCTCTATCATAATCTACAGAAAAATTCAAGTTTCAACCACCCAAAAATCGATTTCCAAAACCTCACATAATCGCTTATTTGCAAAACATTTAGACACCGAGTTTTCAAGGGAAAATCCCAATTTTCATTAACCCAACCCCAAAACTGATTGGAACATTAGACTATGAATAATCTATAATCTAAACATCCTTTATCACCCTAATCCATCAGATTATCTACTTCTTTCCACAATTCAATTCTACATTCTAACCCTAATTCCCAAATTCATAAACAACTACATGTTAAATCAATTTTAGAACTTTAATCTAATATCATTGAGAGTAAACCTCACCCTTACCTTAGATTGAAGTACAGAACTCTACAAAAAATCTGGTTCTCTTCACTTGGCTCTCCTCTTGGTTTTCTCTTGCTTTCTCCCAAAACTTCTGTTTATATGTTAAAAATGGTCTCTCCAATTCTAACTTCCCACTTTTCTTTTCTAAACCTAATTCAACTTCTTCTATTTCCACTTAATCCCACACAAATCTCCTTATTTCTAAATCAGCCCCTTGAACTCCAAATGTTCTAAATTCCCACTTATTCTATTAAATAGTAAAATTACTCATTTAATAAAATATAACACACCACATAATCAACATAATTATATAAAATCATTTATAAAAAGACTTTAAATCAACCGATAATAATTAAATAAAATTGAGGCGTTACATTTCCCAACTTGTTTGTTTTGTTTTGTCGGACAACTTGGAAAATGGTAAAGTGATACGAACTTGTCGTAACTTGTGATTTTGATAATTTTGCCATAGTTGGCCGGTGAAACGCGCATGTATACTCTACTACACTCTTGTGTGATCTAAGTGTATGCATAGTCGAGGCCCTGGAGTTTATTTACTTGGTTTTGGTTCCTTTGTCTTAATCATGTAAAAAGTGATATTTTGGGTGGAAATGTGAAAAGTGTGAATTGGGTTTTTTTTATACGAACTTAACTTGTTCTTAGATTAATGTTTAATGGCCCGGAGGCAACTTAAATTCATGAATACATGATTGGTTAAGGTTGTTTGAGAACTTTCAACTTGTCTATGTTGTTTTGTCTTGGGAATTGTCAATGTTGGCCGTTTGCCACTTGACACGGTTTTTAGTCGGAAATGTTTCTTGAACTAATTGTCTTATGAATTGTGGTGACTATTCTTATATGACTAAGTGAAGTTGTAAGAATGAATGATTGTATGAGATATGATGTGTATCATGAGATGTGTATGCTATCTTACTTAGGATGTAAGAGATGCTTGAATTGGTGAAACTATATGTGTTAGTTGATGTTGAATGACATTGTTGATTATTGATAATCATGTTGATGTGTGATGGTGAATACTATGATTTATTTGTGTATGGGCATGTTTTCTTGGTAATGCAATTGTTGTGGACATAATCAATATAATTGGGTGTTGTCCTATATATTGAGGTGAAAATTGTGATTCTTGTTGCATTATCGAGACTTGTTACATGTCCATGCATCATAGTCGTGTTGAGATTGTAGTTGGAAAAGGGTTGAACTCTTTTACTTCGGAGATTATGTAAGACGGGTGTGAAATCTTAGATACGATGTTCAAGTGGCATCGAAGGTGACGACGAAGAGGTGATTTGGTACCAAATGCATTTATGTGTCAATAAGTGCATACCATGACATGAGTCCTATATGATAAATGTGATTGGTGATTGTTCATGAAATGTGATTAATGATTATACATGATAAATGTGGTTGGTGATTGTTCATGGAATATGATTGGTGATTGTTCATAGAATATGATTGGGGATTGTTCATGATATATGTGATTGGTAATTGTGTGTGTAAATAGTTCATGATATGATTCGGGTGTGTTGAGGTGATTGTTCATGATATATGTTTTGGTAATTGTGTGAACTATTCAAGTAACTAGAACTCCTACAAAATCATAATCTTTCAACAATTCAAGTGGGCTATCTGATATTCAATTCCTTCTAATCAAATACAAATAAATACTTCAAGCTCTCTCATCACTAAACATCTCAAATCCTCAAGATCATAAATAAATAGGATAATTTGTTCATGAATTCTTTACCATCTTCCAAAACTACACCACCTAAGCCCAATAACTACACCACCACCTAAGCCCAACTCACAATAGACCACAAAAGGTTAAAACTCTAGATTATAAAGATGCCATTAAAGAAAAAATTCCATTCCATTCTAATTCTAATTACTTAAGGTGCTTCTTATTACATCCATTCCACTCAAACCTAAGCAAACCATATGAATCTCAAAAATTTACATGACATCTTAAAAAAGAAACAAAAGAAGTAGTGGCTAGTCCTTAGGTGCAGTTTGTCTATTCCCAACTTACAAATTAATATAATTAATGAATAAAAGGTAAAGAATGGATTCTCAAAGTGTTCTAGTAGGAATAAGATAAAAAAAAATAAAAAGATAAAAAAGAAGATAAGTCGCAGGCGAAGAAGAAGATGGGGACGTTACATGGTCGGGAGTGTTCTAAGACCAATAAAGATGACAACATAAAAAAGAAATAAGTCGCCCGGGATTGTGTGGGACGAGTTGGAGGAAGAGGAGAAGACTTTGGCTCTCCTAAGTTTTTGGACGCCTAAGTTTTTGGGCGTTTTTAGCGAAGGTTGGACGCCTGGGGCGCCAATGGTTGACAAATATATGAATGTGATTGAGGCAATGTGAGAGTGTATAAATAAATACATCTATATTTATCATCTATTCTCTCTTCACTCCTTCCAAACAAAACCTTCTCCTCTTAAACCTTTTGAAAAGAAAAATTATGGAAGAATACATGCCATAAAACCAACTAGCACAATTAATATAATCAATATGAATAAAAGGTAAAGCATAAGAGAAGAGAGATAAGATAAAAAAAATAAAAAGATATAAGATGCCCGGGAAGAAAAAGATGGGGGACGTTAATATGAATTCATCATTAGGCGGGTGATTGTGTGGGAGGAGTTGGAGGAAGACGAGAAGACTTTGTCTCGCCTAAGTTTTTGGAGCCTAAGTTTTTGGGCGTTTTTAGAAGCTCGCCGGAAGGTTGGACGCCTGGGGGCGCCAATGGTTGACAAAATATATGATTGAGGCAATGTGAGAATGTGAGAGTGTAAATACATCTATATCTATCATCTATTCTCTCTTCACTCCTTTCAAACCTTGTGCTCTTAAACTTTTGAAAAGAAAATTATGGAAGAATACATGCCATAAAACCAACTTACAAAGATAAAAAAAAATAAAAAGATAAAAAAGAAGATAAGTTGCCGGCGAAGAAGAAGATGGGGACTTTAATATGAATTCATCATTTTTAACATCATCCGGGAGTGTTCTCTGGGAGTGTTCTGGAATAAAATAAAGATAAAAAGATAAAAAAGAAGATAAGTCGCCCAGCCGGGAAGAAGATGGGTTGAAAGATTATGGACGCTGGTGATTGTGTGGGAGGAGTTGAAAGATTTGGCTCGCTAAGTTTTTGGACGCCTGGGCGTTTTTAGAAGGTCGCCGGAAGGTTGGACGCCTGGGGGCGCCAATGGTTGACAAATATATAAAAACAATTAATATAATCAATATGAATAAAACATGAGAAATAAGATAAAAAAAATAAAAAGATAAAAAAGAAGATAAGTTGCCGGCGAAGAAGAAGATGGGGGAATTTGAAGATAAGTCGCCTGCCCGGGAAGAAGATGGGTTGAAAGATTATGGACGCCCGTGATGTGTGGGAGGAGTTGGAGGAAGAGAACACTTTGGCTCGCCTAAGTTTTTGGACGCCTAAGTTTTTGGACGCTAGGCGTTTTTAGAATCTGGCCGGAAGGTTGGACGCCTGGGGGCCCAATGGTTGACATATATGAATGTGATTGAGGCAATGTGAGAGTGTATAAATACATATGTATCATCTATTCTCTCTTCACTCCTTCCATGCTCTTAAACCTTTGAAAAGAAAATTATGGAAGAATACATGCTAGATTACCAACATAAAACTAACTTAATCTTGTGGGATTACCAGAACAGTCGCCTTGGAAGGAAAGATACTGATTTTAGTGCTAAAATAGGAAATATTATACAGGCACTTGGAAAGGCAGATATGAGAGGAGGAATCTCAATGAAAGTTTTTTCAGTTGAAGGGGATTATCCGGCAGGTTTTGAATTAGCGTTAAGTAGTGCTGCTGCTGCTTATAAAGATAACCAATTTAAGCTTGAATTCGTAAATGTTCCAAACATGGAAATTATTGATAATGGGGGTAATGACTTTATTTATTTATTTTAGAATTTTCAATTCAATATTCTTTATCATCCTGATTCCTTTTTTTATTTATTTATTTATAGTAATGAGGGTACAGAAAGAGATAGTTGATTTTGAAGTGGTTGGTTCAAAAATTGATTTAATGTTAAGTTCTCCCTCGCCCCTCTTGGATGTGAATCTAATTTTAATATCAGACGACGGAGATTTTAGTAGAAATCTTGCCGAGTTGAGAAGAAGGATGTGTAATGTAGTTGTAGTGATAGGAGAAACACCTGGTTTGGGACTCCCTCAAAATGCAGATATCATTTGGAAAGTGAAGGACTTTATGAAAGGAGAAGGTCCAATTTACATGAAGGTAATAATAATAATGATTTTGGTGATACTTATATGTCTTCTCTTTTCGTCCTACTTAACTAAATCATTTTTTGATTAACTAACAGAGAACCTTGAACCAAATTGGAGGAAGAATTAAGGCAAAGGGTTCCCTAAGCGTATTAATGGGGGTTCTTTCTAAGTTCAATGAGGAGAGGATAAAACCTTGTGGTGAGAACATTTCTGCTGCTTCTGCTTATGTGTTGAATGATGTGACTATTGATGACGGACTTAAGTTTAAAAAACTGATTTTGGAACGATCCCTAGCTTTGTATCGACTTCCTCACAGTTCAATTTGCATGTTCAATGACAAAAAAGTTAAAGACTTTGGTACAAACTTTTTGAAGGAAGTTGCTAATTTTCTTCTAAATAAGGAGGAAACACGTGACAAACTAATACAATGCCTCAACTGGTAAGTAGTTTATGATTTATTATTATTATTTTTTTAATAAATAGAGATTGTATCTCTTAATTTAATTTTAATTGTGTATTTATATTTATATTTTATACAGTTATTTCGCCGCTATAGAACTAAGGAAAGACTTTTCATTATTAGAAAGATATTACCTAAGTGACGTAATAGCTCTCATAAGCATAATGGGGAAAGATTTGAAATGGATCAGATACAGTGGAACCAATTTGAATTTGAAAATTGATGCATTCAAATTGAACACCATCAACAACTTCTACCAAGATTGTGCTGCTCATAATGATTCTGATCCTGTAGGTATTTATTATATTTTTGTCTATCTTAAAGGCGGCAGCTGGTGAGCCCGGGGAGATGTATGTGACCGTCATCTCCACCGAGCTCTCTCACGCCATTTTATAGGCGGCCTATGTATTATATTTATAAGTCCCTTATCTATTGGTTCACAGGTGGACATTGCTCCAAATAAAAATAAAAAGGTGGCTAGTATGAGGATTGGGGGTCCCGAGTCAAACAGGGATAGGGAAAGCTATGTGGCTTGGGATTATATCTCAATGCCTATGAATTCAGCAACCATGGGTATAGATATTCAACAAGGCTATGGTTATTCAATTCCACTCAAAATGAGTGACGCCCTTAGAAAGGCCGGTTTCCAAGGTCCTCTCAAAATTGTAGTGTACCCGAGGGAAGAGGAAGTTGCCAATGATGTCAAACAAATTTTCACTCAGGGAGATATAAAGATTACTAAAATCGAGATTACCAAGGAAGGTATGTTGAAGCAATTCACAAAAACAAGATTAAGATTGAGCAACTAACATAATATTTATTTATCATTGTACCAATTTTTCTTTTATTAATTTACGTTAGGTAGAAGAGATGCACTACATTCAGATATGACATGGGATACCACTAAGTATGTTGCCAATCTTCCTCTAAAAGCAAATGTGATCTTAATTACTGAAAATGTGAGTCATTCCAGCTTTGCACAAAAGCTTCAAAACAATGGTCATCATGTGACTCTAGTGAGACCACTAGGAGAGAGAGTTCAACAATTAAACACAAATGCCGACTTGATATGGCTTTTTAATGATTTGATACGTGGCCTCCCTCCTTTGTACAACAAAAAGGTAATTATAATTTGGTTTCTCTTGCTGCCCGCCCAGAAGTGTGTGAAGAAATATTTAATATAATTATTCTATATATTTATTAACAGGGATCTCCCATTCAAGCAATACAAAGCTCAGATATTGATGATATAGGTGAGTTATTGGCGGTTCTTAGCATCTTAAGGGAGGAAAAGGTATGGCCAACAAAACAAAATATTACAGATAAAGCCAGCACAAAAAAATTCAAATTCAAGGTTCAAAATACTCTCAAGAAAGCTGGCAAATTGGGCGCTATAAGAAGAGAGGGAGGTGGCTTTTATTGGTTGCAGAATGAACCGTCCTGGATGTGTTTACCTTAGATTTTTTTTTGGATAAATTAAGTTTTTGTTTAAATCCTAGGCTAAATTCAACTATTGGGATTCTCATTCTCATTCATTCTCATTGATTGATGTGGGTTTGATGTGGGTGTAATTGGAACTTAATCTTTAACATCTCCTTCTTTCTTCCTTTTTTTGGTAATTATAACCTCAAATTGCTCTCTCCAATCTTTCTTAAAATAAAATTAGAAGAATCACAATAGGAAGGGAAAACAGTCTAAGTTACACCCACCAACCCTGGAGGCGCCAATGGAAATCAATTTTTTTTTTTTAATGGTCATAGCTTATTTAAGGATGAAGTATGTATGAGAAAGAAATTATTCTTTACAAAATCTTGCTAACTAGGAATGGAGGTTCATTAATATAATTAATATGGTATAGCTTGTCATATGCACTATTTTAGCACTAATCTTTGTTAATGGGTTAATGTTCTAGCATTTGAATTTGAATGGTTGTTAGTTGTATTAGACGACACTTTTGTACCTTAGACCTGTTTTCTATTTCTAATTTATCTTAATTATACTATTATTTAAGGAATTTGCCAAAAGAATTTTCACTTTGCTAGTCTTTCATCTTCCATACTAGCACTCCAAATAGCCTCTCTATCTTAAATGTCTATTTTAAATGATGAAGAAGGAATATTTGTAACCACAACCAAGCATTTTATATTATATTATTTAAAAAATAAAACAAAATCTATCATAGTACTCCGATCTAATTCAAATATTTGTATACTATCTACTTCAAATAATATTTGTATCTTGAATTGAAATATTATGTCCCAATTTTATTTAATGTTAATATACTTCATTCCTTTATTCCTTTATGCTAGACTATACATATATGTATGAGGAAGAATGGAGCCAGGGCAATGTTCTTTAATGGTCGCCCGGCTTCTCATGTCAATGATTTGGCATGTTATATTTAGGAACTTGCTGATCCACGGACTGTTTTGTAATAACGATTAAGAGGGTTGTTTTTCTAAACTTTGTGGTTCTTATATTTATAACTTATCCTAGGCTAAAGTCAACCACTAATGAGAATCAGCAGGATGCCCAGAGTCGCCAACCGAGCATGAGCCAATAAGTCGCTAAACTTTGCCTTCACCCAAGGGTACTTGTTAGCTATAAAGACAAACAAGCATAAGCATTAGATAAAGTAGATAAAGGAGAGAGTTAACCAATATCAATTTGGAAGAAATGAAAACCTACTTTAGAAAATCAAATTCTGAGTGCGAGAAAGACTCTCTGGCCTCAACATTCATACCACTCATACCACCCAGATTACTCTCAGACCTCTTCACCTACAAATCAAATGATATCTTCAAGGTGTAGTTTAAGGTCTACCAAATGTCAATGGACAACACTAACACAACACTAACACAACACACAACAACAACAACAAAGAGACACAATTACTAACACAACACACAACAACAGAGACACAATTACTAATAAAAAGGGAGGCAGAATTGCTGGACAGACATATAAATGAATAGTATTTGATTAGAGATACTAAATCAAATGTGTGTTTGGTATCTCATGTCATTGGAAAACATTAGAATTTTATTTGTCAAATTGAATAAAATATTAATTATATTTTTTAATTAGAACTCTATCTAAAATATATTTTTAGACAAATAGTAGACCAATGTCAAAATGATTTTAAACATAGGGCCAACTTCGTATTTTCACCTTCTTTTCTTCCCGATCTATTTTCATATCTCACACTACAATCTTCACCACCACCGACCTCACCACCTCACCCTCCTCATCCGACCACCACCATCTTGTCAATCACCACCACCACCGTCCTCACCATCACACCCTTCCTTTTCAATACCACCACTCCATGCCGCCCGCCCTCACCACCGTCGTCGTCATCCAACACATCGAACACGTCGCCATCATTTCCTTTCCTCGCACCTTTCTCTCTAGCATATATGAACAGTGAAATACAAATACTAATACCGTATTTGGTCTAAAAATTTGTGTTTTGAGTTGTCATTTCTCTGTTAATACAATACCACATTGAGCACTCTTTTTTCTTTTTTCTGTGTTAGCAAAACATGTCTGTCTTTATAAGAAAGAAAGAGTTACAAGAATCATAAACTTTATCGTTTAAGGGGTGAGAGCAGCTAAGGATCCTTCTCCTGGAGCATCTATAATCCAAGACAAGTTATTCTGACCATAGTCATCAAGATCCATTTCCCCTCGCCAAATATATGACAAATCATCATCATCTTCCTTGGGAATTATTCATCTAGACACATGAGTGAGTATTTTTAAGTCATTTTAGTCTTGTCCTATGTTAGAAGTTAGTTCTTATTATGTTGCATGATGATTGATCTCGTTCTGGAATTAAGATAACAATTGTATTAATTTTGGTTCAAACAAGAGGGATAGAGTTTTTTCTTAGTTTATTTTTTTGTTTGGTGACCTGGATGGATATCATTTCATTGAACATGTGATGCTTTGTATGGATTTATTTTTTTTGCTCAGCCAACTCATAGTTTTTTAGGGTTTGGCTTTGTTGAATCATGAATAGTTGCCTTCTCTTCTGGGAGAAACTGTGCTGATGAAAAAACCAGTTTGTATTTTTATAGTTTTTTCACTAATTTCTTGTCTTTTGTTGAGCTCTCCTATTGTCAGTATCAGACACCACCACGGACGAAGTGACTAGATTGTTGGCGGATCAGTCTTTTGTATCTCATGTCCATGCAAAAGTATGTCTGAGAAACCTACTAAATTATTTTATTTAAATGTATTAGTGGCAGTGTTGTTAAATGGCGGCAATTGCAGTGGTGATTTTTTTAAAACCGCCATAGGCAATTTTTGAAGGGATACCCACCAATGTTTATATGGTGGGCAATGTTCCTCCTTCTGCCATTGACCACACTGATTAGTGGAATGATATGCAATATGTTTTGCACCAAGTAATAATTCTTTGTTTCTGCAGCTTCTTGGGGCTGACCCAAATGACCCATCTGTCAAAGATTTGCTGGCTTCCATGCAAAATCAGTCCCATGTAAGTCTTCTTTTATTAGCAAATACCACTGGTTTAAAGGAACTCCATAGAAAATGTTAATGTGGGCATGATTGAATGATTTTTTGCTTTTTAAACGGTGAAGGTAATGCGGGAGCCTCTATATGGTGCTTTAAGTGAGTAACGATATTGAACAGTTTTCAGTAAATGACATATTTAAATGTGGTTGTTATTCAATTTTTTTTCACAGAGCAGTATACTTTTATATAAATTCTATTCGATCACATTTATGCCCAACATTTTTTCAAATCGAACAATTGGTATTTAGATTTTGATACATGTTGTGCATTATTACTGATTTTATGATTGTATTGTCTATCAGGCTCATAAGAAGAATGAAGAGGAGGGACCAAATGAGGAGTAGTAATCTTGAGTCATTTTGCTTTTCTTATTTCTGTTCCTTTGACAGACACATTGGTATGTATTGGTAACATGTTGGTTGGTGGTTCTAATGTGGGCATTACTTCACTTGCACTGCAGTTATGGGTCTCCGTAGCTTATTGGAAGAGATGTATGTCTTTTGAATAGGTTAAGAAGCCTGTTATCAATGAAGGCATTAAGCGAGAGAGAGAACATACGTATACATTGTTTTATGGTGAAGAACATTTCATTGATATGTTTGTCGATGCATTACCAAAGTATATGAATCCATTTATATTTGTTTTTTATTTAAAGTTTTTTAGTTTACAATGCGTGACCTTTTCACCTCTTTCTCGTGAGACTTTCTTTTATTTTATGTATTGCGCAAATACATTTTGTTTTTTGTTTTCACGTGTCTTTGCTCATACGCTCACCTGTCTTTGCTCTCCACACACGCATGCACAATTTTTTTTATTCTTTTATTTTGTGCGTGTCCTTGAGGAGCCACACAACAAGAAATGTATTTATCAATTAATTGATAAATTGAGTTTCTATTTTTATGAAGTTTTTACAAATTGACTTTAATCTTTCAATTAGGGTAAATTCACCTTGAAATTTACCAATTTTATTAAAAGAAAAAAAGGGTGATGCCAAAACAACTGCAAGCAAGACTTTGTCTCCGCCCATTCGTTTCAACTCATTCTCACTCAAAAGGACAAGAATTTACTTCTGAAAATTTAATTTGTTTCTTATCACATAAGCCTATATTGGACACGGACAAATTATACCATTGTTTTAAAGGACAAATTATATCATGTAATTATAATTAACACACTGGTGATAACAAAATATCATTGTATAACTTGTAGAGTTACTAATAAGGTCACATCTAACAGAATTTATCTTGCACTTATTCACTATATGTCTATCTCAAAAATCATCTCTATTTGGTTTCTCTTATTTTTGTGAAACCGACGACGATCAGGTTATTGTCTCATTCATAAGAACGGATAAGACCATGGCTTTCTACTTCCGCTGGTTGTGTAAGTTTTGATGTTTTGTGCAATTTAAGTGTTGGTCCACAGCGATCTACCATAGAACTCGTCTATATTTATATCACAAATTTCAAACTTCTTGGTGATCTTCAAGTTTAACTTAAGAATCTTTTGAAGAAAGTGCTTTAGGTCATATTTACTTGCAAGGGTTTAAGGAAGTTAATTTACATCCATTCTCATTCACTATACTTACATTTTTTGTGTATATGGTGGTTTTTTGTGTGTAAAATAGCAAAGAAAACTCTATCAAAGTCCTTACTTCTTAATAGCCATTAACCATTGTTTCTTTCTTCAATTAGTTTATCTCGTGCTTGATTTCATAATTCATTTAGAAATTTCTTTTAGTAACCAACCATACAAAACTACTCAAATATGGTGAAACAAAAGTGGTGTTGAATGTTAGTATTTATTGAAATGATTTTTGAGTCTGCATTACCCTTTGATTAGTATCATGTATTCAACATTTTCACAAACAAAGGTATTGAAAAACAAAATACCCCGACGAGTCCAAATTTTATCATTCTCTTAGCTACTTATATGTGATGCTTGGTCAAACATATTTTGCTCATGAATCTACCAAGGTAATGCTGAAACACATTAATTCTTCAAAAACCTAATGTAAATATATATACAATGTTTGCAATATTGTTCAAGCACTATAGAATAATAATTATATGCATTGACAATAAATTCTCAGCTGAAAAAGTCAAGACAGAAACAAGCTGGACAACATCAAGTGAACAAGTAGAAGATGCCATTCTGATGTACATAGCATTCCGTCCTCAAACTACACAATTTAAAAAGATCATAAATATATGTTTCATTTTTGTTCAAAAGATCATTAATTAGTCCCTGTTATGAAGTGTTTATAGCATAAGCACTTATCATATAAGTGCTTATCTATAAGCTATTTATACAATCTATAAGCTGTTTCTTTAAACTATCTTCAAGAGCTTATGAAAATAAGTTGAAAACGGCTTATGGAGATGTCATAAGTTGTTTCCATAAGCTTTCTCAAACAGTGTCACTGGTGTTTATGCTAGTAGTCGTAGATAAGCAAGTATTCATTAGTTTGGGCGGTCATAATGGACACATTTAAAATAAACTAAAAATAACTTCTCTTTCTTGCTTGTATCATAATGAGGGAAAACAAAAATAATATGAATGATGCCCAAGAAAATGGAATTGTATTAGGAATAGTTCACAAGGAGACAGAGGCCATAAAAGAACCTAGGAATAATAAAAGTTAAAATTAAAATTAAAGAGTAGAAAAACCAAGTAAAACAAGGATATGATGAATGTCTACCAAAATGATCTCAAACTTGATAAAATGAATCTGTAATGAATTAAATCTTCTATAATTCAAATTCAAATGAGGATATCTTTTGTTTTTTGTATCCAATTTTCACACCACAACATGGTGTAATTACATACATGATGCCCCTATATATGCTTTAGAAGTCTGAAAACAAGAGATGCTTTCTCTATGTTCTATTGATCACATAGTTCCTAGGAAAACTACAAGGTAAGGACTATTTCAGCCCTTGATTCAAGAAAGGCAATGATTGAGCCTAATGGACCTCCAAGAATCAAAATTGTTCCAAAACATGTTTTTGATTGATAATGTGACAAAATTGTGAGGGAGAAAATGGTCTTCCTCATCATGTAGTCTAGGAAAATGGATAATGTTTTTTTATTGATGTCATACTAGTATTTGCACTTGAAGTATATTAAAATTAAATAAAATTGGGACAGAATATTTCAATTCAACATACAAATATTTCAAGTAGATAGTACACTAGTGTTTTTACTATGATAGATATTGTTTTATTTTTTAAATAATACAATATAAAATACGTCCACATCATTTAAGATAGACGGGCTCTTTGGAGTGCATAGTATGGAAAATGAAAGACTAGCGAGTGAAAATTCCTTGGCAAATTCCTTGGTTGTCCTTGCCATCATCTCATTCATTTTGCTCTAAACATCCTCCCTCACCTTTTACCCTTCTACCATCATAGCATCCTCACCTTTTGCTCTAGCATCATCACCATCATGCTCAGACTTGGAACTCTTTGGAACCTATTGCATTTTAATCAATTACCAAACATTATTCTTTTGGTTTTGTACACCCTTTAACTCTAAACAATTAAAATGCTTGCTTCATGAGCATCCATGTGGGCTAACAAATGTATAAAAACATATTGTACTTCTAAAATAATAGTATAATTAAGATAAACTAGAAAACAGTCTAAGCTATAGCATGAGTACAAAAGTGTCTTCCAATACAACTAACAACCATTCAAATGCTAGAACATTAACCCACTAGCATGATTAACGAAAGATTAGTGCTAAAATAGTGCATATGACAAGCTATATTATTGTCATAAAACAAAAAGATTCTGCCTTGATTTGCTTAATGTGACTGGTTGTAAAGAGTAGTTAATGGTAATAGATTCTGCCTTGATTCTGCCTTTATTTGTATTCTCTCGAAGAAAAAAAAATGTTTTTATATAACACAAAATGATGTCTTCCTCTTAACCGAAAGACCCATGCTCTGCTGCCTAGTGTCATTTGTACTCTCTAATCTCTAACTAATAAACAATTAAATCAATATTTCTACGAAAAACTGATTAATTGATTATTATTTCCACGAAAATTAATCAAAATGCATCATGATTATCACATGCATCCATGTGGGCTAACAAATGTATAAAAACATATGGTCGAGATTGATAGAAACTCGAGTTAAAAGAAAAGAAACAATTGTATCATTGAATTGAAAATCGATGTATCCTGTAACCCTAGAGCAGAAGCTCAAGCTCCTCAGCGAAGAGAACCATAAGGTTCCCAACTGAATAGTGATCAAAAGATCCCTAACTCTCTCTTCCCATCCCTTTATATAACCTCTCCACTTTATTTTTCTATTGTAACTAACTCTCCCTCTAAGTGGGCCTTGAACATTTGGGCCTATGCATACATATTAGATCCTATAAGAGACACATGCGACTTCAAAAGAAAAAGAAGAAAAATAAAAATCACTTACGAAGAAGCTCTTTTCTTGTTGTTCTTCAAAGGGGTCTCTCAATTGTTTTCTGTCCAAGGGTTCCTCCTTATTCTTTTCCAATATCTGAAAAGAGAAGCGCATTCAAAATAAGCATAAACCAGAGAACAGTCTAATCTTGAAGCATCTTCATCTTCATGAGTCGTGAGAACCTATTGCATTTTAATCACCTAGACTCTGAGTGAGTGGGAACAATTAAAATGTTGGCATGATGTTAAAAGTTGAAGATTTTCATTGTAAGAGTAGGTAGCATGCATGGCATTTTATGACATTCATTCCATGTCGGATAACAAATGTATAAAAACTGATGGCATTA
This sequence comes from Medicago lupulina, assembly GCA_958299785.1. Lineage (NCBI taxonomy): Eukaryota > Viridiplantae > Streptophyta > Magnoliopsida > Fabales > Fabaceae > Medicago > Medicago lupulina. The sequence continues at coordinate 47,832,360 of OY283141.1, read as the reverse complement.
AGATACACGTGACTTGAAAAAGAAGAAGAAAAAAATATGCTTACAGAGCTTTGTTTTACATCAGACTTGCTCTCATTTTGTTCTTCATCTGAGGAGTCATCCGACCAAATCTGTGGAAATGTTAAACTCATTCAAAATAAGCTACATAATAGTAAAGATACATTTTATGACATTCATTCCATGTGGGATAAGAAATGTATTAAAAACAGACTCATTGAGATACACCTGACTTGAAAAAGATATGCTTACATCATCATCAGACTTGCTCTCTTCATAGGAGTTCCCCTGAAAAAATAAACAGAAAAAAAACAAACGTTGCAAATGTTAAACTCATTCAAAAATAAGCTACATAATAAATAGTATACATACAATTTTAGAGAAGGAGGTACCTTTGGTGTAGGAAAGGTGTATAACTCAAGTGAAGTCTTCAATAATGACTCAATGAACTTGCTGTGTTCTTGTTCTTTATAGAACTTGCTCACTTGTTCTTCAATGTCTTTGTCTTGATTCACTTCCAATTGATTCTCGAAAAACATCTATAGTAGTAGTAATCTATAACTATTAATAATAGTATACATACATGAGGTGGGTGGGAGTGGTTAGTTAGAGTATCATTGTTGTGTTATCAAATCAAAGTAATATTATCTCTTTTTAATTACTACCCATCACTTGTCTAAACAATAATATGGAACTAAAAGTTCAGTCCATCCATTCCCACCTTACTCTGCTTGATACCCCTCCATATCCAACAATAGCAAATTTTGATACCCTATGCCTATTTTGTATGTAGAGCAATAATAATAAAACAATCCAATACATCCAACAGTAGCAAATTTTGATACCCTATGCCTATTTTGTATGTAGAGCAATAATAATAAAACAATCCAACAGGCATTATACCTACCTCCTTGAGATAGAGTTGTTTAGTAATATCACCCAACCTTGTCTTCAACAAATTCAAATGACTAATAGTAGCATCTTTTTCTTGATCAAGATCTACAACCGAAAAAAGAAAAAGTTAAACAACAAACAAAACAATAATAATAATAATAATATGAAGAAGAAATCAAAGTTTTAAAAACCCCAACCATCATGCTCTCGCATTCGAAGCCACGACTTAGCAAGCTTACAGAACTTAAACATAGCGGACTGATGCCAACAGGTGGCAAGATCAATTGTTTTTATCGATTCACTGATGGATTCCAAATCCAATTCACTAAGCAGAAGCATTGGATCGTCGTCAGGAATAATAGCAATATCCAAATCAGGTGTAAACTTAGTCTCATGTGTCAGTTTAATATACGAAAACAAATTCCTAATAACCTCAATTTCATAACTGCTTTCGCTTTGGCTTTCGCTTTCGGTTTGCTTGAAATCAGCGTCCGGGTGGGAGTCTACCTTGGCGGTGTCGTCTGCTACGGAGTCGGCTGCATAATCGTGACTAAGAATGGATTCACCAAGCTTTTTCAACTCATCAATGCAAAGCTCGAATTTTTCATTCTTGGTTTGATCATCTCCTTTCCTTGTAGTGAGATCAGTTATCAGATTTTGGATTTCTGTGCTAATGAAATCCATGAGGGGTTTCGTTAGGTTTTGTGTCATTGTGTGTGTTGTTTGCCTCTCATTCTTTTAGGTTTATGTTATATAAGGGGCCTATTTTTCTTACCCATTCTACCCCTTCTATAGACTCAATTATTATTATTTTTTATTTATTTTTTAAATAAATAAAAAATAATTAATGATGTCTATTTATTTTATTTTATGTTTGTATCTATCTCCTATTTATTTTTATCTCCTACTTATTTTTTTTTTTGTATTTTTATCTCCTATTTATTTTTATTTTTTTGTAATTGTTATCTATGTTTGTTTTTTGTTTTTTGTTTATGTACAACTTCTTTATAATAATAATAAGAAAGATTGGAGAGAGCAATTTGAGGTTATAATTAGGAAAAAAACAAAGAAAGAAGGAGATTCCAAAGATTAAATTTGTCCAAGTACACTCACATCAATCAAAGAAACCCACATCAATCAAATTTCTTGCTCCATTTCTTGAAATCCACTATGAACCTCTACTTCCTAACTATCCACTAGTTGTGAATGAAAACTCAAGAACAAGGTCGTCCACTAGGATGGATAGAATGATTGAGAAGAAAAGGGCCATGGCTTTTGAAATAGCAGCTCAACTTTGAAGATCAAAAAATGTGGAATTTTGGAAACTCCTTAACGCCTGTTTTTGAGGGTTATCAGTTCTCTTACCATATGTAACCAAAAAAACCAAAAATATTCTCTTACCATTAAATATATTTTTGGTACAAAACACTCATACTTACAAAACAAGTCGCCCTTAAAGCGAACCCAGTGTGTGTTGTAACACCCCGTTTCCCAAAACAACGTAAACATGTATAATTATCAGAGTTTTCAACAACAACGGAGTATTACATCTACTTCTCAAAATTCAGTTTAAATAGAATATAAAAACTATTTAATTCAACACATCATTTTATAAAAATCTGCAACGGAATATTTATTTGATAATCAATCAACAACTAAAATCAACATCCTTGGCACAAAGGCCTCAACATAATAAAATTTATTTAATAATAGTTAAATCTCCAACAACAATAAAAGCTTTAACAACATGTTCTCAAAAACCGATACATAAAAGAATGAAATCATAAACATCAAATCCCATCCCGTTACATATCAGAGCCTACGACACAAGAGCCAACTCCTATCTATCCTTTGCTACCTGCACTTGCCCACGAGGCAGCAATTCCAGCAGAAGGGGTGAGTTCACAAAACAAAAGTAATATATAAATATATGAGTCATCAAATTGCATCGAAAACAACAACAAATAATAACAACCATCATCAGCATAGGCAGCAACATCATCAATATAAGCAACAACATCATCAATATTAGCAACAACATCATCAATATTATTTAGATTCATCTTCGGTTAACAACATCAACGACAACATCACTTGTGGCGACGCCTCACCAACAACATCTCTACAAAACAACTCACACCTACAACAACTAATGCAAGACTCCATCAACTACTAATGCATTATGCAAATGTGGTACCAACTACGCGCGTTGGATGCTAAGCATTCCAGGGCATAAGCCCCCACCAATTTTGGATGGTTAAAGCATCCCAGGGCATAAGCCCTCACCAGATGAATGACTAGCATTCCAGGGCATGAGCCCTCACCAATTGAATGTATAAACATTCCAGGGCATAAGCCCCCAACAATGCAAATGAGTTATGAAGACTCAATGGTGTATATCTGCATACAACCCTACGACAACTAATGGTGCATATCAGCATGCAACCAATAACAACAACAACACCTACTACGACATCAACATTTGTGCCTAATACTTATGACACACTCCCCAACTTGGACAACACGACTCAACAACATCAACAACGGGAACAACGATACACCGTATATAATTGTACATATATACACATATATATTCCAACATATCAACAACAATAGCAACATATACTTTAATCAATTACGTTCATATCAAAGTCTAAAACATCCTTCAAAGCAAATCAAGTTTGATCAATAAGACATAAGCCAAATACTCATAAAACACCTCAACTAAATCCCTAATACTTAAGTTTGAAGTTGGGAAAACCAACCATAAGTTCTTGGACTAACTTGGGACTAGTTATGTTAAGTTTTCTTAAAGTTTCCTAGAGACCCACCTGGACTATTTTCATCATAACTCAAAATCTACAAATCATTTTCAAGCCCAACCAATGCCATTAGAAAGCTAACTTAATTATCTACAACTTTCATGTTTACACCAAAAGCTAGTTCAAAGCAGAAATGGGTGAAAATAGTGAAATATGGATGATCTGATTTTTGAGAAAGCGTGTCACGTTTTTAGAAAACGTGTCACGTTTTTATGCCCAGAATTACTATGCATTCTGTCGACCAAAAACGTGGCGCGCTTGCCAAAACGTGGCACGTTTTTGCGGTATCGGATCCGGACTCAGCTTCACAAAAAAATGTGATTACAGCATGGTTCTACCCAAAAATCCCAACTTTGATCCCTCAATTACCCAAAATGATTTAGAACAATGTTTATGGGTTCAATACACAACAACACAACAGAAACATCTCATAGAAACATCATCAATCATGCATAATTCATCAACAATGGTATTTTTCATGTTCTTAACCCTAAATCAACAAATCACCATTTTCAATCCAATTTCCTGAAAACATACATGTATATATTAACCAATGAATTGCTAGCCCACTCTTACCTGATCAGATGAATAAAAAGCTACAGCAACAATCTTCTAAGCTATTCCCCTTGGTTCTTCTCCCTAGCCCTCTTCCTGGTTTTCTCCCAAAAGTTTCTTTTACTGATACATACTATTTGTCTGACTCTTTCTTTCCTACTCTTACCAACCAAAGTATAACCTCTTTTTTACTCTTTTACTCTCCCACTAAATCCTATTAATTTTCTCCTTAATTCTATTAACTCTAATAAATCCCTTTTTCAACCACATAAATATTATTTCTCCTATTTTCATAAAATACTACAAATAATTATATAATAAAATATATATCAAATATCAACACCACAATTATTCACATAGATCAACATATATTATTTATAAATTCAAATAAAATATTCTAAGCACCTAAAAATAGTAAAATATAAACTAGGGCGTTACATGTGTCAATAGAAGAGCAAAATAAAAAAAAAAATTCTTCATTCTTCAACCACCAGCTTTCCATCCACGATAATCTTGAAGGGATCAAGCTCATCCACATTCACTTCAGGGTTAAAAAGAAGCACCTGCTCAGTGGCTCGCTTGAAACCCATATCAAAATAGAGGGCGAGATCCCGCTTTCCAGCTTCAACAGATTCAACCGCCTCAGCCAAATCTCTCCGAAGCCTAGCCACCTCAGCTTTCTCCTCGTCCCTCTCCTTCTCCGCAGCCTCTATCTTTTCCTTTGTATTATTAAGATCTTTCTCTGCACTCTTCTTTTCCTTCAAAGCATCCTTGAGGCAACCTTGAAGCTCATCCACATTGTGTTTAGATTTCTCCACATCTTCAGAAGCATCCTTGTACTGCTTCTCAATAGTCTCATACTTCAACTCCATAGCTCGACCCATCAGCAAGATGCGAAGAGCCGCCGAACCAGCATTGGCCACTAAGTCGCTAAACTTGGCCTTCACTCCAGCGTCCACATCAACCTTTGCCAACCGCAGTTGTTCAGCCATATATCTAGAAGGAAGCACGTCACAAAGAAGTCACAAACAAAGCACGTCACAAAATAAGAAGATAACTAGGATACCTTGGAAAATCAAATTCAGAATGGCAGAAGGATTGAGTGGCCTCCACGTTCAAATAAGTACTGCGAGTCTTTCTAATATTGCTCGCTTTTATCTTCTTTCCTGGGGGAGAATCCACCGCATCCGGAGCACTTTCTAATTCTTCTACCTCAATCTCATGAATCTCACCAGCTCCCGTGTCAGGCTCCTTTCTCTTCAACTTCCTCACTTTCAAACCCGCCGGATTGCTGGACACATAGCCATCCAGACTTTTGGTCTTCTGCGCCTCCACTAGGTACTTCCTACCCTCTCCACTCAGTATCCTGTCTGCAAGAAACAACACAAAAGCCATTAGAAACAAAATGAATAAGGGAATAAAGCGTGAACTAATAAAGAACACTCACCCAAATAGGCATCCATGCATTTACGGTCACCGTCACCATCCCTATCAAAGACCAACAATTTATCAATATTGATAAGAGAAAAATTCTCCAAAAAACAAACTAGGGCTTGCTCGTAGGATGACATCTTCTCAAAATCATAACCTCCCACCGCAACAGGATTACTGGTCCAACAAAGAGGAAACTTAGGTTTCCGGGAAGAAGTGGAGCACTCTTGCGCCCCTTGCGCCCCTTTAATTCTAGCAAAAGTATCACGCCATTTTCTCTTGCAATTATTAGCATACGGAAGGAAAAGTCTTTTTCGAGGATGGGCAGAAAGAGAAATCCAAGTTCCCTTGTTGACATCTTTGGTACCATAAAAGTGAAAAAAGGCACCGATTGAAGGTTCAAGATGAAAAAACTTACATAGAATCTCGTAACCCCTAATAAACGCCCAACTATTAGGAGGGATTTGTGAAGGCGCCACATTAATGAACTTCAACACGTCCATCTGAAATGGGGTGAAAGGAATCTTCACGCTAAACTCCTCCAACACCCCCAAATACATTAAGAACGACTGGTCTTGCTGCCCTCCCATCTTTTGATCACAGACACGCTCTTCTGTATGACACGATAACACCACCACATCTTCCTCATTACCGGTAGAGGAAATATTGAGCTTAGTTCGAACAAAATTGAGGACAGAGACATCCCTATAGAAGGAATCCTCTACGAGCACCTCTTCAGCAAATCGGAATCGGGCCATTCCTGTATAGGATCGAATCTGTAACCCTAAATCCTAAATTATAAACTTCCTCAACTGATTCAATAGCGCCTAAAAGTTTGAGGAAAAAGATTTGAGCAATACCCAACTTAAGTTAGTTTGTGAAAGAGATTTGAGCAATACCATGTAAATTAACGAAGCTGCGAAGCTGAAGAGGGACACTGGTCGTGAGACAGGAGAGAGAGAGCGACAGAGGTCACAAGAGAGCGACGGAGGTCACCGACGGCGTGATGGTAACGCGAAGGTCGTCGACGGCGTGATGGAGAAGACGATATCCAAGGTCAGATCTATGATTGAAGACGAGATGAAGCGACGGTGATGGATGACAGCGACGGTGAGGGCGGCGTGATGGTGTTGTGGTGAGGATGGTGGTGGTGATGGTGAAGACGAATGTTGTGATGGTGAGGGCGGTGGTAATGGTGAAAGAGAGATCTGGGAAGAGAAGAAGACTATGGAAGGAATAGAAAGGGAAGAAGGGGAGTGAAAAAACGTTCTCATAAGTGATAGAATAATATAATGCAATTGTGTTGTCCTGACATCATATTGTCCTTGCACACTACACACTTTTCAACAACACAGTTTTCAACAGTTTTGATCACAATAAAAATAAAAATAAAAATAAAACTTCTAACGTTTTCGAATGAAATAGGAAACACACATTTTGATTTAATATCTCTCACCAAATACTATTCATTTATATGTCTGTCCAGGAATAGCTCCCTTTTGTATTAATAATTGTGTCTGTCTTGTGTTCTGTTAGTGTGTTGTGTTAGTGTTGTCCATTGAGCAAACACTACTTAAACTACAGGTACTTTATTTTGATCTATAATTTGAAGGTAAGGAAGTTGGTGGGTGGTATGAATGTTGAGGCAGAGAGTCTTTCTCAGAATTGGCACTCTCACATTGCCTCAATCATATTCATATATTTACCATTTGAGGAACCAACTTCCACCTTATCCTAGCTTGGCTTTGAGGAACCAACTTCCACCTTCTCCTAGCTTTGGAGTAATTAAGAAGAAACGCCCCCTTCTTGACAAAAAAAAAAGCCTCAAGTAAAACGCTATAAACACTAAAAAAAAATCTATTATTCCACATCAAACATCAAAGTAACCTTCCACAACCACTAATATCGGAGTGGACACAAATATTTTCACACAAAAAAGACACCGTATTACACTGTTCATGAAAACAGATTTTTTTTTTCTTTCCCTTTTCCTTCTCCTTCCTTGTAGGTTGCTATTCCTTGTCATTGTTTCTCTGCAATCACTCACCGGCGACATACATCTATCTTCCACTCTCATCAAATCAAACACAATTTCCTCTCCCTAACCTTTGTTACTCTAGCAATTCTCTTGTTCTCTCACCGACGCCAATCTACTAAACTCACCGACGAGTTCTGTCCTAATCACCGGCGACCACTCTCATACAGTGTTTTCGCGATTGAGATTCTCACAGGCCACGAGTTCGCCTTCGCCGGATGCAGATCTGTTTTGGGGTGGCAGATCCGTGAGTTCAGTAGGCACTGGTCATTTGAGCTGCGTCGGAGATCTCTAATGTTGGCGGCGGCGACAATGAGGAGGATGGTGTTGGTGTGTGAGGGTTGGACAATGGTGTAATGGTGTGAGGGTGGTAGGATGGTGGTGAGTCAACAGCAGCACCCCATCGTTGAAAAAAGAATGAAGAAAGTGAAATCAATTAAAAAAATACAGAAGAAAATTACCAATCTATCCCTGATGTTGTATTTGTGTCTCGTTATCATTGCTCTTATCTTAATTATACTATTATTTTAGAAGAAGGAATTTGCCAAAAGGAATTTTCACACTTGCTAGTCTTTCATCTTCCATAGTAGCACTCCAAACAGCCTCTCTATCTTAAATGTCTCTTTTAAATGATGACCAAGGAATATTTGTAACCACAAGGAATTTGCCCAGCCAAACATTTTATATTATATTATTTAAAAAATAAAACAAAATCTATCATAGTACTCCTATCTAATTCAAATATTTGTATACTATGTACATTTTGAAATATTATGGTAATATACTTCATTCCTTTATGCTAGACTATACATATATGTACGAGGAAGAATGGAGCCAGGGCGATGTTCTTTAATGGTCGCCGGGCTTCTCATGTCAATGATTTTGCTTGGCAATGTTATATTTTGTAATAACGATTAAGAGGGTTGTTTTTCTAAACTTTGTGGTTCTTATATTTATAGCAAACTATTATGCCTTTTTTTATCTTTCTTTTTTTATCTTTGAGCTATGTTTGATTGTCAATAATTTCTTTGCTTGAAATTTTTCTTTTGATGGTGGTTTAGGGTAATCAATCTAATAATAATAATAATAATATGGCAATAAAGGATTTGGTAATAATTGTTAGATTATTGGTAATAATTGAAAGCAAAACAGACGCCATTAGTGCATCAAAAGTAAGAAAAGTCAAGCACTTCACAAAAAAAAGGGCTTCCCAGAGTGGCCAACAATAAATTAGAAACTTTTCAATCGGTACCAAATGATTCCATATCCACCAACTTGCCATGAAGTATGACCTTGGAAGAATCAAGCTCGTCAACCTTTGATTAAAAAATACTCTATGGCACGTTGGAAACTGTAACACCCCGTTCTCCCAACAACGTAATATTAAATATAATATATCAGAGTAAATCAACAAACGGAGCATTACACTTCACAATTACATCATCACTTCACAAACGACAAGACATGACTATGCAACACTTATACTTCATGCATGTGGTACCATCAGGGCATTAAGCCCCCATCGCTAAGGTCAAATAGGACCTGTCAGGCTCCTTCCTCTTCAACTTCCTCACTTTCAAACCCGCCGGATTGCTGGACACATAGCCATCCAGACTTTTGGTCTTCTGCGCCTCCACTAGGTACTTCCTACCCTCTCCACTCAGTATCCTGTCTGCAAGAAACAACACAAAAGCCATTAGAAACAAAATGAATAAGGGAATAAAGCGTGAAACTAATAAAGAACACTCACCCAAATAGGCATCCATGCATTTACGGTCACCGTCACCATCCATATCAAAGACCAACAATTTATCAATATTGATAAGAGAAAAATTCTCCAAAAAACAAACTAAGGCTTGCTCGTAGGATGACATCTTCTCAAAATCATAACCTCCCACCGCAACAGGATTACTGGTCCAACAAAGAGGAAACTTAGGTTTCCGGGAAGAAGTGGAGCACTCTTGCGCCCCTTTAATTCTAGCAAAAGTATCACGCCATTTTCTCTTGTAATTATTAGCATACGGAAGGAAAAGTCTTTTTCGAGGATGGGCAGAAAGAGAAATCCAAGTTCCCTTGTTGACATCTTTGGTACCATAAAAGTGAAAAAAGGCACCGATTGAAGGTTCAAGATGAAAAAACTTACATAGAATCTCGTAACCCCTAATAAACGCCCAACTATTAGGAGGGATTTGTGAAGGCGCCACATTAATGAACTTCAACACGTCCATCTGAAATGGGGTGAAAGGAATCTTCACGCTAAACTCCTCCAACACCCCCAAATACATTAAGAACGACTGGTCTTGCTGCCCTCCCATCTTTTGATCACAGACACGCTCTTCTGTATGACACGATAACACCACCACATCTTCCTCATTACCGGTAGAGGAAATATTGAGCTTAGTTCGAACAAAATTGAGGACAGAGACATCCCTATAGAAGGAATCCTCTACGAGCACCTCTTCAGCAAATCGGAATCGGGCCATTCCTGTATAGGATCGAATCTGTAACCCTAAATCCTAAATTATAAACTTCCTCAACTGATTCAATAGCGCCTAAAAGTTTGAGGAAAAAGATTTGAGCAATACCCAACTTAAGTTAGTTTGTGAAAGAGATTTGAGCAATACCATGTAAATTAACGAAGCTGCGAAGCTGAAGAGGGACACTGGTCGTAAGACAGGAGAGAGAGAGCGACAGAGGTCACAAGAGAGCGACGGAGGTCACCGACGGCGTGATGGTAACGCGAAGGTCGTCGACGGCGTGATGGAGAAGACGATATCCAAGGTCAGATCTATGATTGAAGACGAGATGAAGCGACGGTGATGGATGACGGCGACGGTGAGGGCGGCGTGATGGTGTTGTGGTGAGGATGGTGGTGGTGATGGTGAAGACGAATGCTGTGATGGTGAGGGCGGTGGTAATGGTGAAAGAGAGATCTGGGAAGAGAAGAAGACTATGGAAGGAATAGAAAGGGAAGAAGGGGAGTGAAAAAACGTTCTCATAAGTGATAGAATAATATAATGCAATTGTGTTGTCCTGACATCATATTGTCCTTGCACACTACACACTTTTCAACAACACACTTTTCAACAGTTTTGATCACAATAAAAATAAAAATAAAAATAAAACTTCTAACGTTTTCGAATGAAATAGGAAACACACATTTTGATTTAATATCTCTCACCAAATACTATTCATTTATATGTCTGTCCAGGAATAGCTCCCTTTTGTATTAATAATTGTGTCTGTCTTGTGTTCTGTTAGTGTGTTGTGTTAGTGTTGTCCATTGAGCAAACACTACTTAAACTACAGGTACTTTATTTTGATCTATAATTTGAAGGTAAGGAAGTTGGTGGGTGGTATGAATGTTGAGGCAGAGAGTCTTTCTCAGAATTGGCACTCTCACATTGCCTCAATCATATTCATATATTTACCATTTGAGGAACCAACTTCCACCTTATCCTAGCTTGGCTTTGAGGAACCAACTTCCACCTTCTCCTAGCTTTGGAGTAATTAAGAAGAAACGCCCCCTTCTTGACAAAAAAAAAAAGCCTCAAGTAAAACGCTATAAACACTAAAAAAAAATCTATTATTCCACATCAAACATCAAAGTAACCTTCCACAACCACTAATATCGGAGTGGACACAAATATTTTCACACAAAAAAGACACCGTATTACACTGTTCATGAAAACAGATTTTTTTTTTCTTTCCCTTTTCCTTCTCCTTCCTTGTAGGTTGCTATTCCTTGTCATTGTTTCTCTGCAATCACTCACCGGCGACATACATCTATCTTCCACTCTCATCAAATCAAACACAATTTCCTCTCCCTAACCTTTGTTACTCTAGCAATTCTCTTGTTCTCTCACCGACGCCAATCTACTAAACTCACCGACGAGTTCTGTCCTAATCACCGGCGACCACTCTCATACAGTGTTTTCGCGATTGAGATTCTCACAGGCCACGAGTTCGCCTTCGCCGGATGCAGATCTGTTTTGGGGTGGCAGATCCGTGAGTTCAGTAGGCACTGGTCATTTGAGCTGCGTCGGAGATCTCTAATGTTGGCGGCGGCGACAATGAGGAGGATGGTGTTGGTGTGTGAGGGTTGGACAATGGTGTAATGGTGTGAGGGTGGTAGGATGGTGGTGAGTCAACAGCAGCACCCCATCGTTGAAAAAAGAATGAAGAAAGTGAAATCAATTAAAAAAATACAGAAGAAAATTACCAATCTATCCCTGATGTTGTATTTGTGTCTCGTTATCATTGCTCTTATCTTAATTATACTATTATTTTAGAAGAAGGAATTTGCCAAAAGGAATTTTCACACTTGCTAGTCTTTCATCTTCCATAGTAGCACTCCAAACAGCCTCTCTATCTTAAATGTCTCTTTTAAATGATGACCAAGGAATATTTGTAACCACAAGGAATTTGCCCAGCCAAACATTTTATATTATATTATTTAAAAAATAAAACAAAATCTATCATAGTACTCCTATCTAATTCAAATATTTGTATACTATGTACATTTTGAAATATTATGGTAATATACTTCATTCCTTTATGCTAGACTATACATATATGTACGAGGAAGAATGGAGCCAGGGCGATGTTCTTTAATGGTCGCCGGGCTTCTCATGTCAATGATTTTGCTTGGCAATGTTATATTTTGTAATAACGATTAAGAGGGTTGTTTTTCTAAACTTTGTGGTTCTTATATTTATAGCAAACTATTATGCCTTTTTTTATCTTTCTTTTTTTATCTTTGAGCTATGTTTGATTGTCAATAATTTCTTTGCTTGAAATTTTTCTTTTGATGGTGGTTTAGGGTAATCAATCTAATAATAATAATAATAATATGGCAATAAAGGATTTGGTAATAATTGTTAGATTATTGGTAATAATTGAAAGCAAAACAGACGCCATTAGTGCATCAAAAGTAAGAAAAGTCAAGCACTTCACAAAAAAAAGGGCTTCCCAGAGTGGCCAACAATAAATTAGAAACTTTTCAATCGGTACCAAATGATTCCATATCCACCAACTTGCCATGAAGTATGACCTTGGAAGAATCAAGCTCGTCAACCTTTGATTAAAAAATACTCTATGGCACGTTGGAAACTGTAACACCCCGTTCTCCCAACAACGTAATATTAAATATAATATATCAGAGTAAATCAACAAACGGAGCATTACACTTCACAATTACATCATCACTTCACAAACGACAAGACATGACTATGCAACACTTATACTTCATGCATGTGGTACCATCAGGGCATTAAGCCCCCATCGCTAAGGTCAAATAGGACCTGTCAGGCTCCTTCCTCTTCAACTTCCTCACTTTCAAACCCGCCGGATTGCTGGACACATAGCCATCCAGACTTTTGGTCTTCTGCGCCTCCACTAGGTACTTCCTACCCTCTCCACTCAGTATCCTGTCTGCAAGAAACAACACAAAAGCCATTAGAAACAAAATGAATAAGGGAATAAAGCGTGAAACTAATAAAGAACACTCACCCAAATAGGCATCCATGCATTTACGGTCACCGTCACCATCCATATCAAAGACCAACAATTTATCAATATTGATAAGAGAAAAATTCTCCAAAAAACAAACTAAGGCTTGCTCGTAGGATGACATCTTCTCAAAATCATAACCTCCCACCGCAACAGGATTACTGGTCCAACAAAGAGGAAACTTAGGTTTCCGGGAAGAAGTGGAGCACTCTTGCGCCCCTTTAATTCTAGCAAAAGTATCACGCCATTTTCTCTTGTAATTATTAGCATACGGAAGGAAAAGTCTTTTTCGAGGATGGGCAGAAAGAGAAATCCAAGTTCCCTTGTTGACATCTTTGGTACCATAAAAGTGAAAAAAGGCACCGATTGAAGGTTCAAGATGAAAAAACTTACATAGAATCTCGTAACCCCTAATAAACGCCCAACTATTAGGAGGGATTTGTGAAGGCGCCACATTAATGAACTTCAACACGTCCATCTGAAATGGGGTGAAAGGAATCTTCACGCTAAACTCCTCCAACACCCCCAAATACATTAAGAACGACTGGTCTTGCTGCCCTCCCATCTTTTGATCACAGACACGCTCTTCTGTATGACACGATAACACCACCACATCTTCCTCATTACCGGTAGAGGAAATATTGAGCTTAGTTCGAACAAAATTGAGGACAGAGACATCCCTATAGAAGGAATCCTCTACGAGCACCTCTTCAGCAAATCGGAATCGGGCCATTCCTGTATAGGATCGAATCTGTAACCCTAAATCCTAAATTATAAACTTCCTCAACTGATTCAATAGCGCCTAAAAGTTTGAGGAAAAAGATTTGAGCAATACCCAACTTAAGTTAGTTTGTGAAAGAGATTTGAGCAATACCATGTAAATTAACGAAGCTGCGAAGCTGAAGAGGGACACTGGTCGTAAGACAGGAGAGAGAGAGCGACAGAGGTCACAAGAGAGCGACGGAGGTCACCGACGGCGTGATGGTAACGCGAAGGTCGTCGACGGCGTGATGGAGAAGACGATATCCAAGGTCAGATCTATGATTGAAGACGAGATGAAGCGACGGTGATGGATGACGGCGACGGTGAGGGCGGCGTGATGGTGTTGTGGTGAGGATGGTGGTGGTGATGGTGAAGACGAATGCTGTGATGGTGAGGGCGGTGGTAATGGTGAAAGAGAGATCTGGGAAGAGAAGAAGACTATGGAAGGAATAGAAAGGGAAGAAGGGGAGTGAAAAAACGTTCTCATAAGTGATAGAATAATATAATGCAATTGTGTTGTCCTGACATCATATTGTCCTTGCACACTACACACTTTTCAACAACACACTTTTCAACAGTTTTGATCACAATAAAAATAAAAATAAAAATAAAACTTCTAACGTTTTCGAATGAAATAGGAAACACACATTTTGATTTAATATCTCTCACCAAATACTATTCATTTATATGTCTGTCCAGGAATAGCTCCCTTTTGTATTAATAATTGTGTCTGTCTTGTGTTCTGTTAGTGTGTTGTGTTAGTGTTGTCCATTGAGCAAACACTACTTAAACTACAGGTACTTTATTTTGATCTATAATTTGAAGGTAAGGAAGTTGGTGGGTGGTATGAATGTTGAGGCAGAGAGTCTTTCTCAGAATTGGCACTCTCACATTGCCTCAATCATATTCATATATTTACCATTTGAGGAACCAACTTCCACCTTATCCTAGCTTGGCTTTGAGGAACCAACTTCCACCTTCTCCTAGCTTTGGAGTAATTAAGAAGAAACGCCCCCTTCTTGACAAAAAAAAAAGCCTCAAGTAAAACGCTATAAACACTAAAAAAAAATCTATTATTCCACATCAAACATCAAAGTAACCTTCCACAACCACTAATATCGGAGTGGACACAAATATTTTCACACAAAAAAGACACCGTATTACACTGTTCATGAAAACAGATTTTTTTTTTCTTTCCCTTTTCCTTCTCCTTCCTTGTAGGTTGCTATTCCTTGTCATTGTTTCTCTGCAATCACTCACCGGCGACATACATCTATCTTCCACTCTCATCAAATCAAACACAATTTCCTCTCCCTAACCTTTGTTACTCTAGCAATTCTCTTGTTCTCTCACCGACGCCAATCTACTAAACTCACCGACGAGTTCTGTCCTAATCACCGGCGACCACTCTCATACAGTGTTTTCGCGATTGAGATTCTCACAGGCCACGAGTTCGCCTTCGCCGGATGCAGATCTGTTTTGGGGTGGCAGATCCGTGAGTTCAGTAGGCACTGGTCATTTGAGCTGCGTCGGAGATCTCTAATGTTGGCGGCGGCGACAATGAGGAGGATGGTGTTGGTGTGTGAGGGTTGGACAATGGTGTAATGGTGTGAGGGTGGTAGGATGGTGGTGAGTCAACAGCAGCACCCCATCGTTGAAAAAAGAATGAAGATAGTGAAATCAATTAAAAAAATACAGAAGAAAATTACCAATCTATCCCTGATGTTGTATTTGTGTCTCGTTATCATTGCTCTTATCTTAATTATACTATTATTTTAGAAGAAGGAATTTGCCAAAAGGAATTTTCACACTTGCTAGTCTTTCATCTTCCATAGTAGCACTCCAAACAGCCTCTCTATCTTAAATGTCTCTTTTAAATGATGACCAAGGAATATTTGTAACCACAAGGAATTTGCCCAGCCAAACATTTTATATTATATTATTTAAAAAATAAAACAAAATCTATCATAGTACTCCTATCTAATTCAAATATTTGTATACTATGTACATTTTGAAATATTATGGTAATATACTTCATTCCTTTATGCTAGACTATACATATATGTACGAGGAAGAATGGAGCCAGGGCGATGTTCTTTAATGGTCGCCGGGCTTCTCATGTCAATGATTTTGCTTGGCAATGTTGTATTTTGTAATAACGATTAAGAGGGTTGTTTTTCTAAACTTTGTGGTTCTTATATTTATAGCAAACTATTATGCCTTTTTTTATCTTTCTTTTTTTATCTTTGAGCTATGTTTGATTGTCAATAATTTCTTTGCTTGAAATTTTTCTTTTGATGGTGGTTTAGGGTAATCAATCTAATAATAATAATAATAATATGGCAATAAAGGATTTGGTAATAATTGTTAGATTATTGGTAATAATTGAAAGCAAAACAGACGCCATTAGTGCATCAAAAGTAAGAAAAGTCAAGCACTTCACAAAAAAAAGGGCTTCCCAGAGTGGCCAACAATAAATTAGAAACTTTTCAATCGGTACCAAATGATTCCATATCCACCAACTTGCCATGAAGGATGACCTTGGAAGAATCAAGCTCGTCAACCTTTGATTAAAAAATACTCTGTGGCACGTTGGAAACTGTAACACCCCGTTCTCCCAACAACGTAATATTAAATATAATATATCAGAGTAAATCAACAAACGGAGCATTACACTTCACAATTACATCATCACTTCACAAACGACACGACATGACTATGCAACACTTAGACTTCATGCATGTGGTACCATCAGGGCATTAAGCCCCCATCGCTAAGGTCAAATAGGACCTGTCAGGCTCCTTCCTCTTCAACTTCCTCACTTTCAAACCCGCCGGATTGCTGGACACATAGCCATCCAGACTTTTGGTCTTCTGCGCCTCCACTAGGTACTTCCTACCCTCTCCACTCAGTATCCTGTCTGCAAGAAACAACACAAAAGCCATTAGAAACAAAATGAATAAGGGAATAAAGCGTGAAACTAATAAAGAACACTCACCCAAATAGGCATCCATGCATTTACGGTCACCGTCACCATCCATATCAAAGACCAACAATTTATCAATATTGATAAGAGAAAAATTCTCCAAAAAACAAACTAGGGCTTGCTCGTAGGATGACATCTTCTCAAAATCATAACCTCCCACCGCAACAGGATTACTAGTCCAACAAAGAGGAAACTTAGGTTTCCGGGAAGAAGTGGAGCACTCTTGCGCCCCTTGCGCCCCTTTAATTCTAGCAAAAGTATCACGCCATTTTCTCTTGTAATTATTAGCATACGGAAGGAAAAGTCTTTTTCGAGGATGGGCAGAAAGAGAAATCCAAGTTCCCTTGTTGACATCTTTGGTACCATAAAAGTGAAAAAAGGCACCGATTGAAGGTTCAAGATGAAAAAACTTACATAGAATCTCGTAACCCCTAATAAACGCCCAACTATTAGGAGGGATTTGTGAAGGCGCCACATTAATGAACTTCAACACGTCCATCTGAAATGGGGTGAAAGGAATCTTCACGCTAAACTCCTCCAACACCCCCAAATACATTAAGAACGACTGGTCTTGCTGCCCTCCCATCTTTTGATCACAGACACGCTCTTCTGTATGACACGATAACACCACCACATCTTCCTCATTACCGGTAGAGGAAATATTGAGCTTAGTTCGAACAAAATTGAGGACAGAGACATCCCTATAGAAGGAATCCTCTACGAGCACCTCTTCAGCAAATCGGAATCGGGCCATTCCTGTATAGGATCGAATCTGTAACCCTAAATCCTAAATTATAAACTTCCTCAACTGATTCAATAGCGCCTAAAAGTTTGAGGAAAAAGATTTGAGCAATACCCAACTTAAGTTAGTTTGTGAAAGAGATTTGAGCAATACCATGTAAATTAACGAAGCTGCGAAGCTGAAGAGGGACACTGGTCGTAAGACAGGAGAGAGAGAGCGACAGAGGTCACAAGAGAGCGACGGAGGTCACCGACGGCGTGATGGTAACGCGAAGGTCGTCGACGGCGTGATGGAGAAGACGATATCCAAGGTCAGATCTATGATTGAAGACGAGATGAAGCGACGGTGATGGATGACGGCGACGGTGAGGGCGGCGTGATGGTGTTGTGGTGAGGATGGTGGTGGTGATGGTGAAGACGAATGCTGTGATGGTGAGGGCGGTGGTAATGGTGAAAGAGAGATCTGGGAAGAGAAGAAGACTATGGAAGGAATAGAAAGGGAAGAAGGGGAGTGAAAAAACGTTCTCATAAGTGATAGAATAATATAATGCAATTGTGTTGTCCTGACATCATATTGTCCTTGCACACTACACACTTTTCAACAACACACTTTTCAACAGTTTTGATCACAATAAAAATAAAAATAAAAATAAAACTTCTAACGTTTTCGAATGAAATAGGAAACACACATTTTGATTTAATATCTCTCACCAAATACTATTCATTTATATGTCTGTCCAGGAATAGCTCCCTTT
The DNA here is from genome assembly GCA_958299785.1 of Medicago lupulina. Lineage (NCBI taxonomy): Eukaryota > Viridiplantae > Streptophyta > Magnoliopsida > Fabales > Fabaceae > Medicago > Medicago lupulina. The sequence goes on along the minus strand of OY283141.1, from coordinate 47,813,871 downwards.
TGTATTAATAATTGTGTCTGTCTTGTGTTCTGTTAGTGTGTTGTGTTAGTGTTGTCCATTGAGCAAACACTACTTAAACTACAGGTACTTTATTTTGATCTATAATTTGAAGGTAAGGAAGTTGGTGGGTGGTATGAATGTTGAGGCAGAGAGTCTTTCTCAGAATTGGCACTCTCACATTGCCTCAATCATATTCATATATTTACCATTTGAGGAACCAACTTCCACCTTATCCTAGCTTGGCTTTGAGGAACCAACTTCCACCTTCTCCTAGCTTTGGAGTAATTAAGAAGAAACGCCCCCTTCTTGACAAAAAAAAAAAGCCTCAAGTAAAACGCTATAAACACTAAAAAAAAATCTATTATTCCACATCAAACATCAAAGTAACCTTCCACAACCACTAATATCGGAGTGGACACAAATATTTTCACACAAAAAAGACACCGTATTACACTGTTCATGAAAACAGATTTTTTTTTTCTTTCCCTTTTCCTTCTCCTTCCTTGTAGGTTGCTATTCCTTGTCATTGTTTCTCTGCAATCACTCACCGGCGACATACATCTATCTTCCACTCTCATCAAATCAAACACAATTTCCTCTCCCTAACCTTTGTTACTCTAGCAATTCTCTTGTTCTCTCACCGACGCCAATCTACTAAACTCACCGACGAGTTCTGTCCTAATCACCGGCGACCACTCTCATACAGTGTTTTCGCGATTGAGATTCTCACAGGCCACGAGTTCGCCTTCGCCGGATGCAGATCTGTTTTGGGGTGGCAGATCCGTGAGTTCAGTAGGCACTGGTCATTTGAGCTGCGTCGGAGATCTCTAATGTTGGCGGCGGCGACAATGAGGAGGATGGTGTTGGTGTGTGAGGGTTGGACAATGGTGTAATGGTGTGAGGGTGGTAGGATGGTGGTGAGTCAACAGCAGCACCCCATCGTTGAAAAAAGAATGAAGAAAGTGAAATCAATTAAAAAATTACCGAAGAAAATTACCAATCTATCCCTGATGTTGTATTTGTGTCTCGTTATCATTGCTCTTATCTTAATTATACTATTATTTTAGAAGAAGGAATTTGCCAAAAGGAATTTTCACACTTGCTAGTCTTTCATCTTCCATAGTAGCACTCCAAACAGCCTCTCTATCTTAAATGTCTCTTTTAAATGATGACCAAGGAATATTTGTAACCACAAGGAATTTGCCCAGCCAAACATTTTATATTATATTATTTAAAAAATAAAACAAAATCTATCATAGTACTCCTATCTAATTCAAATATTTGTATACTATGTACATTTTGAAATATTATGGTAATATACTTCATTCCTTTATGCTAGACTATACATATATGTACGAGGAAGAATGGAGCCAGGGCGATGTTCTTTAATGGTCGCCGGGCTTCTCATGTCAATGATTTTGCTTGGCAATGTTATATTTTGTAATAACGATTAAGAGGGTTGTTTTTCTAAACTTTGTGGTTCTTATATTTATAGCAAACTATTATGCCTTTTTTTATCTTTCTTTTTTTATCTTTGAGCTATGTTTGATTGTCAATAATTTCTTTGCTTGAAATTTTTCTTTTGATGGTGGTTTAGGGTAATCAATCTAATAATATTAATAATAATATGGCAATAAAGGATTTGGTAATAATTGTTAGATTATTGGTAATAATTGAAAGCAAAACAGACGCCATTAGTGCATCAAAAGTAAGAAAAGTCAAGCACTTCACAAAAAAAAGGGCTTCCCAGAGTGGCCAACAATAAATTAGAAACTTTTCAATCGGTACCAAATGATTCCATATCCACCAACTTGCCATGAAGGATGACCTTGGAAGAATCAAGCTCGTCAACCTTTGATTAAAAAATACTCTGTGGCACGTTGGAAACTGTAACACCCCGTTCTCCCAACAACGTAATATTAAATATAATATATCAGAGTAAATCAACAAACGGAGCATTACACTTCACAATTACATCATCACTTCACAAACGACACGACACGACTATGCAACACTTAGACTTCATGCATGTGGTACCATCAGGGCATTAAGCCCCCATCGCTAAGGTCAAATAGGACCTGTCAGGCATTAAGCCCCCATCGCTAAGGTCATAGAGGACCTGTCAGGCATTAAGCCCCCATCGCTGACTATGCTATGCAACGACACGAGTAAAGACTCAACAATGCACATCTTTAGATGACTCGACAAATACACATCTTTAAATAGCATCATCGTCAAATATCACATATTTAAATATGACATCTTTATATAGCACATATTTAAGTCACACATCTACAAACAACACATCTTGATATAACACATATTTAAATCACACATCTCCGGAAAGCACATATACATTAATCAACTACATCCATATCAAACCAAAACATTCTTCAAAAATAAAGCAAGTTGATCAATAAAACATAAGCCAAATACTCATAAAACACTCCGACTAAATCCCTAATACTTAAGTTTGAAGTTGGGAAACCAACCATAAGTTTTGGACTAACTTGGGATTAGTTAAGCTAAGTTTTCTTAAAATTTTCTAAAGACCTACTTGGACTATTTTTATCATAACTCGAGATTTACAAAACATTTTCGAGTCAAACCAGTGCCATTAGAAAGCTAACTCAATTATCTACAACTTTCATGTTTACACCTAAGACCAATTATGTACCAATCAATACCAGTTTTCATTTCAAATTCGGACAAAGTTGTGCTGAAATTCATAAAAATTCACTGTGACCTACGTTCAGTAATTTGACCATAACTCAAGTTCTATAAATCATTTTGACGTCAGACCAACGGCATTAGAAAGATAACATTCATACCTACAACTTTCGTGTTTACACCAAAAGCTAGTTCGAAACAGAAACTGATGCAAAAGACGCAACAACATGAAACAGGGTATGCTGTCAAAGGTAGCTCTCGGGAAAACTCTATTTTTCACTCAAAAACCCAAATTTCATCCACCCAAATCCCAAATTTGATAGAGAACAATGTTTACAGGTTCTATATACAACATAACAATCAAAACAACACAGAAACATGCATTAAACAACACAATTCATCACATCATATCAATTATCATAAACTTTCTAAACCCTAAACCTAGAACACAATTTCATCAACAATCGAAATTATATATACATATTATTGAAGGAATCCCACCCTTACCTTAGATTATGATTCCTGAATTAAGCTGCGTTCTTCTCTCTTCTTCTAGCCTCTTCTCTTGGTTCTAGGTTTTCTCCTCTTCTTCTCTCAAAAACTCACTTTCTCTTTTTTTTTTTTTCGATTGTACGTAAAACTCTTTCTGACTCTCCTTTTCTTTTTATTGTAAACTATAACCCCTCTTATTTCCTTAACTCCCACTTATTCCTCATAATTATACTTAATTCCCTTTAAACCAAATAATACTATTTTCTACCTTTTTATTAAATAAATAAAATAATCAAACAACATTTATTTAAATAAAACACAACACCATAAATCATATAATAAATTATCATCACACCAAATATCACACAATTCATACCAAGTCATATATTTCACATAAAATCATATCTAAATCATATATGTCAAATATAGTTATATAATATCATATAAAAATACTCAAACATCAACTAAAAATAATTAAATAAAAATGGGGCGTTACAGAAACCCTTATGAAAATAAACTGCCAGAGCCTTCCATCTTCTACAGCTGAAAGCTGAAGTCTAGTTACTTCATCTTTTTTACTTAAAATTCTTCATTATAAATTATTTTGTTTGGATAATGGAATTCCGAGAATTTTTAAAAAACAAATATTTTCTTGAGGTATAGGTGAGCTTGGAACCCATTGGAGCCCATTTGAGTCCCATTTTTAGGGATTTGGAGTTGCCTATCCCTCGATTTACAACCAAAAAAATATACAAATACCACCTAATTAATCCTGAGATTTTAAAATCCCCCCACTACCTTATAAATATGAATCCTAAAATATTCAGTATAATTTTTTATCAAAAAGTAAAAATTTGGCTATTTTTGTTTTAAAATTTCCACATTAATCACTATAATTTTACAAATTGGTATCTACACTTTATGTTTGCCACAAAAAATTTGAAACTGTTAAAAATGACCAAACTTTAAATAAGCAAATACTCTAACCAAACTAAAACAAATTATAAATTAAACGAATACAATAAAGCTTTCTATTTGTTTTATAGAAATTTTCAATTCTCTAGATTTTTCAATTAGTTCATCCAACACACTATTATGTATTGAAGCCAAACTTATATGCATGTGTTTGTGTTTTTGTGAAATTTGTGTTTGTGTATATTTTTGGAGAGTTCCGATTGATTGTGTTTTGACTCACAAACCATTCGTATTATTTTTGTTAATTTATTTAACAAAAACACAAATAATTTTTTAACATAAGTAAACTATTATATTTCAAATTTTTAGGTGGGGATTTTCTCATACATATATTTTACATATATTTATATACAGGATCCTCCCAAAAGATTAATTGGGCATAACCAAATAAATAATTTGAGTGACTTATTTCAATCTTGAGTTTGTGTTTGTGTGGTGAATCATGTCCTGATCCTGATGGAACAATTCCAATGCCTCATGGAACAATTCCAATTCCATATATTAAAGAGTTGACTCTATTAGAGATTTGGAAGAAAAGACGCGGATCACTCTAAACAAGAAGTATGCATTGGCACAAACTCAGCTTTTTTTATTTCAATTTTTTCTATTTCTATTTTTTGGTTTCTTTTTCTTATGATTATTAAAGTACAAGGAATAAACAAAAAATTTCAAAGAATTAATAATTGAAATTGGAAAAAAAAACATACAGTAGTTTAGTATTCAATTTTTCATTTGTGTATCCTTTAGAAATACAATTAAAACCACCACATCTCCTCCCCTCCCCTAAAATCCAAACCCATCTTGCAAAGGATGTAGCTCACGCCGGTGGTGAGACCGTGGTACCCTCCCTTGTGTCACCATCTTCAAAACCGGTTTTAGGGAATGATAGCAACTGCCGACGACTCATCTTCCGGGTATGCTTCAGTTTCTTCTCAAACCACCATGGATAGCCTATCATCATCTTCAGCTCGTTAGATTTGATTCAAGAGTATCCCTCTAGTTGTGTCTTCAAGGGCGGTGGTTGGTGGTTTTCTAGATGGTGGTTAAGGTTCTTTAAAATGACATATATAGTTCTAGAGTAGGTGCGATCATTGTTGTTTCGCCTCCTTTGATATAGTCCATGTTTTTGCTATCGTGTTATCCTATAAATTAGAAATTTTCTGCACCTTAGAACCTCCCCCTCCCCCTGAAATGCTGGTGGTCCTCCACACGATGAGGAGGAACCGCAAAAATACCAAGCCGTGAATAAAATGTCAAACCCTCCCAAAAATTTCCAGCCGAGAATCATTATTAATAACTCCCCAACCAAGTAGATTATCCCTTGTTGCCAACCTATTGTGAAAAAGACGTCACCCAAAAATCACAACCTTCAACAGAATCCTTGTGCCAAAGCAACTTTGCATCCCCCGGAGTTGTCGAGGTTGAGAAGTCAGTAAATTATAAGGGATAGAAAAGCCCATGAGATGATTCCAAGTTACTTATCCTCCCTATCATCCTAAGTTCCCCACCAACTCCTCTTCCCACACAAACAATCTCCACCGCCACTTCCATGCCTCCCTCTCTTCCCCCACCCTAACTAAAACATATAATAAAATTACACCCATTTTAACTCCGACAAGTCGAACAATCTCTTAAACCTGTGTCCCTGAATGACACACCTACTAACCACACATCCTACCGAAAAAATGTATTTTTCCCATTTCCTTCATAACCGCTAATATGATCACCAAACCAACCCTCCCTACCCTACGCTAACTCACACCACCAAGTAGAGGCGCTCCTCCCACCTTCCTTCAACATACCTCCCTCAACACCATACCTCACCAACAACACCCTAAACCAAAAACTCTCCCTATCCACCAACACCATTATGTATTGTTATGATAAGGACACTCAACATTTTTAAGGACACTCATAATTTTGTGAAGGATATTTACACATACTTATATATCTCCCGAATTTTTTAGGAGACTAAGTGACATTAAGAAGGCCTAAAAAGAATTGCTTTAAACATTAAGCAACATTAAACTTAATTGTTCTCCAAAACTTATGCTAATTTGAAAATGAAATAACAAATGGGTTCTTCTTATTGATCCACACTACAGAACAAGCATATGTGTCTGTGGGAGGGGATGGGTACACTGGAGCAAAGGGTACTCTAAACTTATGGCGCCCCAGAACGGAAAGTCTTTCTCTGAAACCGGAGAAGCTATTGAAGTTGGTTGGCAGGTATGCTAGATATTACTCTCTTCATTTATTCATGTATTTTCCTTTGCATTGTGTTTTTTTCTTCAAAATTTTATTTCACATATGAGTATACAGTATTAGTCAAATATTATTTTCTTGAGGGGATTATTAGTCTAAGATTTATATGTCAACAGATTATTAGGTCATGCATGAATGAATAAAAACTTATGATATAAACATAAACATAAATGCTTATAACATAAAACCTTATCATATAAATGTTGATCTTTAAGAACTTTATGTATGACAAAAAATAATTGAAGTCAAACTATTTTTATGTTATAAGTTGTTTTTCATATTATCTTCAACATCTTTGAAGAAGAAAAAAAGAAGCTCAAAATAGCTTATAAATACGTCACAAGTTGTTTATACAAGTTCTCCATATAACATCATTGCATATTAAAGCAGAGATGATTAGGATAAACTCATATATAAGACTCAAATAAATTTTGTACCAAAAAAAAAAGACTCAAATAAATAAACTTTAAACACTATCTAAATTAATTTATATAAGACTTTTAAGGTTATTAGGATTAAATTTGTCAAAGAAAAAAAGATTATTAGGATTATAATCAATAATTTTATGATTAGATAAGAAAAAAATTGGGAGCAAAGGGTTTCTAAGGAAAAAGGAACGGTGTGTCAAAAAAACAAAATATTTTAGAATATATAACTATAATTTTGATTTATTTTTTTTTTAGCAAAATTAATATTTTTGTTATTTCTATCTTTCAAAACTTTATTAAATGAATTCAATTTCGGTTTTGCATTCAAATTGCAATTAGCATGTTATCCACCTAATTTTAATTCCTATTAATCAAGTTAATTAGTTCTATTGATTTTTATGCAGGTCTTCTATCATCTCTATGGAGATAACCGTCCTAGATTGTTTATTTATTGGACGGTAGGTAAAGTAGGTGAAAAAAGTGTAACATCTATTATTTATGTTTGCTTGATGCTTAATATACACATTAAAATTGCAGGCTGATAATTACAAAGGAACTGGGTGCTACAATTTAAAATGCCCACGCTTTGTTCAAACCAACAAGAAAATTGTACTTGGAGGTGCACTCTCTCCAACTTCTCTATATAACGGAGTGTAATATGAGTTTCCCTTAAAGATCTCGAAGGTAACATTCAAAAGTTAGTTTTCATCGTTTGAATCAATAAATCGTATCATTTGATCAAATGAGATATGATGAGATTTATTGATTCAATGTTGAAATACATCTATATGTGGTGCGAGACTATTTTATTTGTGCACATTAGTTGTAGATATGCATAACCTTAAAGATATCTTTCCATGTTCCTCTTGTTTTTACTACTTTTTTTTTCTTTCAAAATTGTAGGTCTAAGATATCTCTCCAAATTCCTCTTGTTTTTTTTTAATACTTTGTTTATACACGATGTCTTTGTTTATTGTTTTCTCTGTCTTGCTGATCTCTGTTCGTCTCTCGAACAGATATTTGATTATTAAATAAATTTTTCCATTAATTGCCAAGTTGTCTAGCTATCATGGTGTTAAGTTGTTATGTTATTTTATTTTATTTTGGATAGAGTTAAGTTGTTATGTTGTCTACCTAACATATATTTCTATGTTTGAGTAATCTAGCTTTGTCACAAAACAAAATAGTGTCATTTAAGGTTTAATTTGATTTTAAAATTTTGTTATTTTAAAGGATGAAAAGAATGGGCATTGGTGGCTTGAATATGGGAATGGAGATATTCTTGGCTATTGGCCATCCTCCTTATTCAAAAGATTACTGGGTGAAGGAGATTTTGCTCAATTTGGTGGACAAGTTCTCAATTTAAATACAACTGGGTTTCATACTTCCACCCAAATGGGTAGTGGACATTTTGATTCAGGACGTTTTAAAAAAGCTGCATATATTAGGAATATGCAAGTTGCAGTTAATTCTGAAAACATTTGGATTGACCTACCAGACCCTGAATATGGAGCAAACAAACCAGGTTTTTATGATGTGAGAGGAAGGTATAGTAAAAATTGGGGAAATTTCATATTGTATGGTGGTCCAGGAAGGAATGCGAATTGTCGCTAAGACTGTGTTTGGATTGGGGAATATTGAATAATATAAAAGAATAAGATATGTAATGGTAAACATTTTTTGAAAAAATAATAATAATCTTTTTGCATTTCTTGATTGTGGTTATTTATATTTATTGTGCAAATTAAATTAATGTTCTTTTTTTTGTTTTGTTTTTAATTCAATGGTCATCTATTGATAGTACCATAACAACCTAGATTATTTTTGTGTCCAAAGATAATATGAAAAAAGATATACACCTTTTATTGGCATCCCTCTCATTGCCTTTCCTAGTAATTCCTTCCAACATTGTTCTTTTTACTTACAATGATAAAGGAGTCTCAAGGTGATTCAGATGCCGGAAGAAATAATAAAAAAACAGGATTAATATCATTTTACAAGTTTTTTTACTCTATCAAATTACATAGCGCACAAACACTTACTGAAATTCTTACAAACTTTCAATCTTAAAATTTCTTAAATATTTAGAAATCATTTGAACTTTAATCTTCCTACAACGCTGATTGTATGTCAACTGTAAACACAATCTTATTTATTTCTTAAACTCTGATTGTAAAAGTCTTGTGTGTTTGAGCAAAGTAAGTCTCTTATTTGCGTGTTTGAGCAAACTGTAGTTTCTTCTTATCAAGTAAATAATTGGGCGCATTAGATTTGCATCCATGATCATCATTCCTTTTCGTGATTTCCTTGTTGTTTGGTTTGTGATCATTTGCTTCTAAGGTTTTGTACAGGTGAAACCATGGCCAACATGAGTTTTAGAACCCTACCATGAATTTTATTACTGTTTCATGTGATAAATTAGTTTGTTTTTCCATTATCGAGGGTGATCTTGACCTTAGATCTATCTTGACATCAATAAGTTGCTACTTTAAAGTTAAGTTGGGAGCTCCTTACCTCTACTAAGGAATATATATGTTACTTTTCTTAGATCCGTCGTTATTCATAAGCATGACATCAATAATTATCACATTATTCATTCCTTCATCCAGGAGGTATCAATAGTTAAATTTCCGATGTTCAAGGCAATTCTAAATGGAAGCTTGGTAATGGGAATTTCCGATGTTTCTAATTACATGAATTTACGAATTTGAGCACGATATCCGGAAAGTGATGTTCCAATTCGTAAATTCATGTAAGTTCTAACTTTTTGGTATTTTGTTGATTTTGAGGATAAGTAACGATTTAAGTTTGAGGTTATCATTATGGAACATCATATGATATTTTAGGCTATGTTTTTTGTTATTTTTTTTGCATTTGAAGGCAAATTAGAAGTCATATAGAGGAGTTATCAATGGTTGGAATGTTTTGTATTTTTTCATTTGAGTCGTTGTAATGCAGTTTTATCCTAAATCATGCAACTTTATAGGTATTTGGAGTCTTTTTAGTAAGAAATCATGTAAATCGGCAAAACAAGACATCACGTGAAGAATCGAGGATATGAATATTGAAGATCAATGGTTCTTAGAAGGTCTTTGAAGACAACAGAAAGTGAAAAAAATTCATTTCAAATTCCAATTCATTGCAAGACGGAAGAACGCACGAAAAAGGGACGAAAACTGTAAAATTCAAATAGGAGGGGCTGCTAGAAGCTCCCCTGTGCCTAGACCATGTGCCCCTGCACATGAGGCAACATTTTTTATTGCCTCATGCGCCCCTGGGCCTCACTCTATTCGCCCTACACATGAGCATAGCCAAGGAGTGTTGGTTACTTCATTTTTAAGCTGTTTTTAGTGGAAAATCCCTAGTTTTCTTCTCTTAACCCCTGATTATAATGATGTATTATAAATAGAGACCCTTATACACTCTTTTATTCATTCAGAAAATTATAAATAGAGACCTTTATAAATTATTTATTCATTCAGAAAGCTAGAGGTACAAGGCAATGGTCAAACATCAGGAGCTTCAAGGAAGAGGATCTGCATCATTCTCTTGTTCTCTCTAGGGTGTGTTTTTTTATTGTTCTGTAATGATGTCGATTGCCATGTGCAACTAAGCCCCTATGATATGAGTTCCACGATGAACCCTTTCTTATATGTTGAATTCAATTAATACATTTTTTTTATTCAATTTATGATTTAAAGTATGATTTAATTTGTATATATATGTTTGTTTCTATACAACATCTTAGATGGAGCATAACATTATTTACAACCCTAATTTCACGTGACCCCGACAATAGTAAATAGCATAGTTGCTAGATTAATGCCCCGTTTGTTTCAGATTTTTTTCCTTAAAAAAATCACTTTTTTCATTTTTAAGTGTTTGTTTAGGATTTTTAAAAAAGTCATTTTATCAAAAGAAAAATATTTTGACCCTAAAATGAAAGTGATTTTCTTAAAAAAATTTATTATCAAATAAAATTTTGGCTTAAATATGTAAATCGTCCCTGTAAGTTCGCGTGTTTTTGCTTTTCGTCCCTGTATCTTTTTTTGTTCTAAAACAAACCCTGTAAGTTACAAACGTTTTGATTTTCGTCCCTCCCGTCAGCATCTGTTACAAAAACACTGATGTGTCTAACGGTGGCTGACGTGGCGTTGTTTGACGTGGCAAAACAAGCTTATGTGTCCTTCCATGCAAGATTACAGGGACCAAAATCAAAAACGAAAAATTACAGAAGGACGAAATTAAAAATCACTAAGTTACAAAATTTGAAATTAAAAACCTTTCCTTCTTCTTCATCTCTCTGTGTGTCTTCTTCCTCTCTCTTTCATATTCTTCTTACATGAACCTGTAACATTATTTCCTTGCATTCCATTGTGGTAACCCATTCTATTTCATCTGCGGACAACAACAAGACAACATTGGAACTAAAGTGACACTTCCAGCAGTGATACTTTCACAAAAAAAATAACTTGAATAACAAAACCAAAATTTGTGCATTGAAAACTAGTTAGGTTTTCAAAGCCAACTTATCACCTTTTTCTAAATTTTCTCCCATAAACATGTACTCATTCATGTGACGTAGGACAAAAAATGGGACAAGTTTTGGCCTCAAAATGATAAAGTATATATTTGGTGAATGGAGAAATCACGATACAAAGTCAGGAGAAGTTACAAATGGTTTCTTTATAATTTCACAGTGAAGAGAGTCTGAGCAGAAGAAGAATAATAATACGGATGATAGAGGAAGAAGATGGAAACATCAAGGATTTTTAATTTCAAATTTGTAACTTAGTTATTTTTAATTTCGTCCCTATGTAATTTTTGGTTTTTGATTTTGGTCCCTGTAATCTTGCATGGAAAGACACATAAGCTTGTTTTGCCACGTCAAACAACGCCACGTCAGCCACCGTTAGACACATCAGCGTTTTTGTAACAGATGCTGACGGGAGGGACGAAAATCAAAACGTTTGTAACTTACAGGGTTTGTTTTAGAACAAAAAAAGATACAGGGACGAAAAGCAAAAACACGCGAACTTACAGGGACGATTTACATATTTAAGCCTAAAATTTTCTATAAAATTATATTTTTTTATTTAATCGATATAAAGAAGAAAATAATATGACTAAAACACATTTTTATAGAGAAGAAAATAAAGCTAAACTCCAACACTCTCTTGATCAACAAATGCAGTAGGATTTTTTTATCTTATGCAATTAAGTATAATAATTATTATTATATTTTTATAATAAAAAATAATTAATTTTTTAAAGCAAATTTCCAACAGAGTGAACCCTTATAAGTGATGTCCTCATGAGCTTAGCTCAGTTAGTATGGACAATGTATAATATATGTAACGTCCGGAATTCAAACTCCGACCACCAACAAAAACCCTTATAAGTGCTGGAATTTAAACCTAAAGGTCTTATCTACATTGAACTACTATTATAAAAGTTATAAATACTAATGAAATTTAGAGACAGATTGTATTTCGTCTATAAAAGAGACAGCGATTGAGACAACACCATCTCGCTCCTTAATTTTTTCTCTTACAAAAAGAAACTAATAAAGAACAAATAATATAAAAGTATTAAAGGTGTTTGTTTCTAAATGGAAAATGAAAAATGAAACTTATATTAATCTGAAAAAGATGACCCTCTCAGCGCATAAGTGTGTCAAAAAGAGCAATAGAGTTCATTTACAACAAACCATTAAGAAGAAGCAAAGTAAAACACCTCTCCTCTCATGTAACATCCTATTTTCCCGACGATAAATATTAAATAATAGGAATACATTTAATAGTAAGGATGTTACATGACTCGGCATTATATCACAAAATAACGATGAAATGTTTTCCTTTTAAAATAAATCCACGTGAGAAGAAGAAAATCATTCACTGATCACCTTAATAAATTCATATTTGCCGTTCAATAATCAGAAATAGAAAATAACAATATTTTCAAGATTCAACTCAAAATGCAATTAAAAATTAAATCGTCATCACTCTTCGTCACATTATGGATTCCTCATCATTACTCTATATCAACCGTTTATATCACCACCTTCTCTCTTCGTTAATCTAACCCTTACGTGTGACTCATTTCTGCATCAACACCCCTCTATTTTATTTTATTATTCATTTTATGTGCATACTCTATTTTCTTATCTATTCTAGGCTCTCTATAAAAATTATCCATGATATCATATCTTATTCCTCATTCCTAATCTCAAGATATTTTCTTATTCATTATCATTACATACAACTTCCCCTCCCTACATAACTAGGTTCTCCCTCACCATAGTCATGAACTCTTTCATACTTATTCTCCTCAATAAAACGATCTTATATCTTATTACTTTGTTCTCACGTGCGCAGTCATTTGTGCATCGTCCATTCCCCTACTCTTAACTTCGTCCTAATTTAAAGTTATTATCTCACCTTATAATTAAATTTGACTTTAGCAACTTTCCTCACTAAGACTTCACTATAATTTGAGGTTTCATTCTCTCGATACTGGTCGTTATTATTATCGTCAATCATTATAACTATTACCTCTTATACTATTTCCTATGCATCTTACTCTCTTCTAATCGGTCCTGGTCTTATTCATCATTATGATCATTCCTATTATCTTTCATTACTTAATATACAACTACTTATCTTCCCTAACATTTCGTCTTAATGACCATCTCATCGTTTACGATCATCTAAATTAGACTTCTATATTCTTTATTCATTTTTGCACCTTATACGTTACTGTCTAACATTCATCTTTAGTTCTTTAACTACCTTGGCTCTTTTACTCTTTCACTTAATGGTATCCCTAAACTCATTATTGGTTTAAGGAGATTATGATTAACATGCATCCACAATTACTCGGAAAAGCACCTACTTCATATCCCTTATTATCATTGTTTTACACCCCTTTTACTAAATCGTGTGTTTTTAGACTCACCACGTACCCACATTATTTGCTCTATTAAATTCTCGTCTTATTAACCTTAATTAACTTGATGTGTTTTCTCACTTTTATTATAATCCCCGACCTTTACCCAATGCTTTAACTCTTACTCACAACATAACCCACTTCATCATTTACTCGTCACCCTAAACAAGATAAGTCATCGTCATTCCTCGTCATTTATAAACATCATTTATTACATAATTCATCATCATCATTCAACAATTATGATCTCAGCATAGATCTTCATTGTACGACAATAACTTCTCATTGTTAATCAACATCTTATGCAAGCATATATGTACACATCACATTTCCTCGTTGTTCATTACTGCATTTTAGAATCTACTCCCGACATTCGTTCTCTCCATTACTACATCTTTCATCCTAATAGTATATCCCATTCTCTGTTGTAATATAAGTCTTTACCTCTCTATTAATATTCCTCATAACTTCCTCCATATTATCTCTCACTTTCTATGACCAAGCCACCTTGACATCATTAGATTCTCACATGCTACTATCTTAAGTTCATATGTAAGCTTGTTATTATTCTGGGATGATCACTTCTATTTATACCTAAACCCACTCCTTCATTTATTTATATAGTTTAGGACCCTTACACCTACCTCTCACATTAACACCTTCATTAACTGGCTATTATTTTCTAGGATTTTTTAAGGTCCATTGAAGGGGTTGTGCTGAAGTTCCAAGAAAAACACAGCATGACCCAAGTACAGTAATGTGATCATAACCCGAGCTGTGGATGTCGATAAGAGGTCAAACCAAAGCCACTGGAAAGCTAACTTCTATACCTACAACTTTCATGTTCACACCAAGACTTAGTTTGGGACAAAAATGGGTGAAAAACACCCAAAGTTGGACGCCAGGAACAAACACCCGATGCGCTAGCTCTCGAGTTGTGGGCGCTAGGCGCCTTAGTGCAGCGCAGCGCTGCGACGATTTCTAATCCTACGTTTTTGAAATACGAAATTTCTTCTAAGTTTCCAAAAACTCCCATTTTCAAAGCCCTCATGATCCCAAACTGATATGAAACATTACTTAGGGTTACCTTATCATCCAAACACTAATTTCTTGCACAATTTACCTAATTGCATCATTCCTCGCATGATTAAAGGCTCTAATTTTGATTACACTAACTTTGTTCTATTTGAATTTTAAATCCTCAACCATAAAGGTAATCCTCAACAACATTTCAGCAACACTCCTTCTCTACCCTTTCTACAACCCAACCAGAAAGGTAAACCCTAGAGATGAATAGATCCCCCTCCCCCCTACCTTGAATCCTTCAAAATTTCAGTTTGTGGCTTGACCTTGCTGCCGCTAGGGTTTCTCCTCCTATGCTCCTCTTTTCTTTCTTTTCTACTTTCAGTAGTACTAATTCTTCTAACTCCTAACCTTTCCATTTATATTAGGGACGGTCCCTTGTTAAGATTCTCTGCTCATATACTCACTATTCTTTTACTCCTCCCCTCCCCCACTTATTTAAAACTTATATATTCTACACCTCGACTCTACATTATTTTATTTTGACTCCTCCCTTCATTTTATGTAAATTCTCATACCATTTCTCAATAATCATCAATATTTCATTTTCTCAACAACAAAACAATACTCAAGCACAAGAAACATCAATAGTAATATTAATCAAAACTTCATTTATTAAATATCATTAAATTAATTAAAAATTGAAAGTTGGGGTGTTACATCTCTCCCATTCAAAGAATCTAAAGGATGCTATAGATTGTGTGTGTTTATTTGAATATTTGTTAGTCACTTGAAAGATAACAAATATAATTTTAAATTAATTCTTTTGAAATAAACTTAATTTTAGACTAAAAGAAATTATTATAACCAATTAATTAAATTAATTTAATCAAAATTATTTAGATAAATTAGTTTTGAAATACCATAGAATATACATCTTTCGGTCACTATTATAAGCAAATCTCTATCTTTTAGGTTTGTTCATTAAATGATGCATGTGGTCTATATAATAGACCGTATACATTTATTTAATGAAACTAAAAAGTTGACTTTTGCTTATAATAGTGACCGGGGGTGTACAACACTGCGAGTTTAAGATATTTCCTTAAATTTTAAATAAGTATGTTTGACCAACCAATGTTTTGACTACTTAAAAGATATAATATTAAATGATTCTATAGTAGTAATATATTAAATATTATATTTTAATTATTTATTTTCTTAATTCATATATATATATATATATACACACAAACATATACACTCCCAAGAGTTTCACAGGTGGCTAGTTCAAAGTAATTAAGGCTCGAACACGCACAAACACTCTCAAAAGTAAATTTGTTTCCATGCACAACACAAAAATCTAAGAAGACAAAACAAACATGGACTGTAGCTCCCAGATTATTTCCCTCCTCCTACATTTTGTTCTTATTGTATCAATATTGGTTTGTCCAATTAACTCTTCAAGAATAACCAAACATCAGTTATTCAATAAAACTTCTCGATCAGATGAAGAATTCCACAAGATGAAGAAGATGATAGCAACCCGTCTTCAAGAGATCAACAAGTCTGCTGTTAAAACAATTCAGGCATGTTATAAATTTTATAACATCATTGGTATATTTTGGATGAAAAAGTTTTCTGTAGAAATATAATTTTAGACTTAATATATTCTTCATTATAACTTAGCTTGTTTGGATAATAAAATTCGGAGATTTTCATCATAAATGGGTAAATATACAAATACCACCTGAAAGATTGAAATCTCTCATGACCTAATTATATAAATCTTAAAATAGTTCTTATAATTATTTTTTTAAAATATGTACAGATTTAGGTTTATAATTGTCGCGCCATTTTTCGGAGATCAAGGCTATTTGATTAGCTTTTGGACTCACTAATTATTTCACGACTTTTGATTGAAAAAATTTGTATTTAAAGGTGGGGTCCGGGGGTTGGTTACATAAAGGGAAGGTATTAGCACCCTTTATGTTCGCAGTACTCTACGAGAACCTTTCGACTTTATTTTACTTTTTGTGCTATAAAACTTGCTTGTTTTGAGAAAAATGGAATTTTGAATGATTAGAGAAAGAAAGACCTAATTATCTACATTTTATTGATTCGGAAGGACGAGTGTCCTTTGCCTACGTACCCGTGAGGGATCAGAACCTCGTAGTTCGGGGTAGAAATTTCCGTTTGATTGGTTATGTGTTTTTTATTGGTTTTTGAAAAAGGTTTTAAAAGAAAAAGCCAAGTGGCAAATGAGTATTTGTTTGTATTTTTTTAATTTTAAAGAAAAATGGACTCATGATAAAATTAAATTGATTAATGTTTGATTTAAGAAAATAAAATAAAAAACGATCACTTGATTTAGGATCAAGGTTTGTTTATGAAAATATTTTTGTGTTTTTTGTTATTTGACTAAACTAAAGTTAAAATTAACGGAGCAGAAAAGTAAAGCGTAGGTAACTAATGGTGGTGTTGGACCACCACGAGAACCTTTAACCTAAACTAGGAGCATAAGAATAAGGCATGCACACACTCACGCACACATGCACCTAAAACTATTACATTAAACCTATTAATACATTCTAAAGTCTGCGGAAAATAAATAACGGAAAAATAATTTACATAAAGACCTAATTTACATTCTAAGTTCCATGCGATAAAAAGAAATGATAAAAAAAAAAAAATAGATGTGCAATATGCATGAATGATAATAAGGTGCAAAATTATAAGCATAAACTAGATAAGAATGCATGAGAAATCAAAAAAAATGCAAAAGGCTTACCGGTTCTCTTTATGGTAGAATCTCTTTAACTTTGGAGAGCAGCCACGGCACCACCACTAGCTTTGGATAATTAAGATTGAAGGAGATACCAATTAGGTTCTCAATCTCTTTAACTTTGGAGAGAAACCACGGCAGTAGTAGCAATTTCAAAAGCTGTTGGAAGAGTCACGCAGCAAAAAAGGCTATATATATGGAATACGGCACACAACAAATTTGCTGAATTGGAAATCAACAATAATAATAATAAGAGCAGCCAATAAAATTATGGAATAGGACAACCAGAAACCAATTAACAAGATTGCTAAAATAGAATGGATGGTGCATCACATTAAATAGACATGAATAAGTAGTATCTAAAGGCAATGAATTGACATAGCGATGAAAAACTAAATCAAAAAGCCAAGGATTAAAAGCAAAATTTCTTACGGCACCGGCAACGACGCATGAATAATAAGGATTAAAGTAGCTAGCAATCAAACAACAATGAATAATAGCAAAGAAACTCAATGGAAATTGGATGAACTGTAATGATGTGAAACGGCAATGAATAACAATAAAAAATCGATCAAAGTAAGCTTAGGTTTTGAGATTAAAATACTGTGCGGTGGCCAAAGGTTTGGAACAATGATGAATTCTAAAAGTAACAAAGCAATATGGCTGAATGCAAAATTACGGCTCAAAATAATGTACAGTAGTTAGGGTTTCTATTGAAATAAAATAGGGTTCTGAAAATTGGTTCGCGTTTTGGAATAATTTTTTGTCCCCTCCCTTGTGTTGTTGCAGGTTGTGATTTATAGGGTTAGGGTTAGGGTTCGTTAAAAAACTATGTTCCTTGGCTTGAGGAGGAGAAAAGCAGGCGTTTGTTACGGAATTTGGCCTTGGCCATTTGGACTTATCACCTAATAATAAAAATAATAAATAATAAAAAGGATAACTATGCATATTTTTGGGTTTTGACTTTTTTTGTACTTATCATCTAATAATGTAAATAAAAATAAATAAACAGATAAATACTAAAATTAAAATAGAATAAAAAGTGAAATAAAATAAAAAAGGTAATGAATAATAAAAAAAACGAAAAATAAAAGATGGAAATGAAAAATAAAAAAAATAAAAGGACTAATAAAAAAAATGAGAAGGGGGCCCCACTCGGAACAAAGATGAGGTATTCTAAAATACCTCTCTGCCGAAATTTCGTCTGAAAAGTCGGAGATTATTCAGGACTAAATGACGCGTGTTAGTGGTGTCTTAGGTCAAAAATTGGGGTATGACAATAATGTTTCAAAATTTTCCCATTAGTCACTATAATGTCTTGGAGCCTAACTTATAAATATGAATGATTCTTAAAACGGTCTCTTGAATTTTCAATTATACATCCAAACATACTCTTATGTCTTGGACCTAACTTATATGCTTTTGAAATCTTTGTTTGTATTCATTTTTGCAGTGGTCATATCATTGATGGTCATATCATTGATTGTGTTTTGACTCATAAACAACCAACTTTTGATCATCCTTTATTGAAAGGACAAAAACCATTGGTATTTTCTTTTCTTAATTTAATTAATAAAAATTCAAAAATAATTTGAAATTAATTTTTTTCGTGCATATATTTATACACAGGATCCTCCAAAAAGAACAATTCCAATCAGAAGAATAACCGAACAAGACTTGTTAAGAGCCGACAATATTAGCCATTTTGGAAGAAAATACATCCATCCAGATAATTACGAAGTATGTAATCGCACAAACTCAGTTGTTTCTCAATATTTTTTATAACATTAAACCTAATTTCTCTCTAAACCTTATGGTATTTTAAAAATGAAATAACAAATGGATTCTTCTTATTGCTCCAAACTACACAGCTTTCAATTGGGTCTGTGCAAGGAGATGGGTACACAGGAGCATCAGCTATCCTAAACGTGTGGCGCCCTAAAGTGGAAAAAGATGAATTCAGCGCTGCGAAAATATCGATAGCATCTCAAAAATCTGGAGACATTATTGAAGCTGGTTGGCATGTATGCTAAATACTTCTCTTATCATTTATTCATTTATTTGTTTTCATGTCTTTTAATATAATTGGTATGCATATTTTACCAGTTAAGTTCAAGTGGAGTACGTCTTATACTCTTATATGTTGTTCTAGGGTTATGGGATTTCCCTTTTCTTTTTTTATTTATAAAAGTTAAGTTTAACTGATATTAATTTTTATGTAGGTTTTCCCGAATCTCTATGGAGATGACTTCCCAAGACTATTTACCTATTGGACGGTACGTAAATTTATTGAATTAAAGAAGGTTGAAAAATAATACAAGTTTATATAATTTTTATAGGATTATATAATTGTTATTTGACTTAAGTGTAACATACACATTAATGATTGCAGTCTGATTTAGAAAGACAAAGTGGATGCTTCAATTTAAAATGCGTTGGCTTTGTTCAAACAAGCAAGAAAAATTTATTGGGAGGGAGACTTTGGTCCAGTTTCTACATATAATGGCAAACAATATGATTTTCCCTTAATCATCTGGAAGGTAACATTCTCATGAGATTACCAAAGTGATGTGTAATTTTTTTTAAATTACTTTACTCCCTCCATTTCAAAATGAATGTCGTTTAAAGTTTTCACACACAGATTAAAAAATACATTAATTAAAAGAAAAAGAGATGTTATTTTACCAAATTATACTAATCAAGTATGATTTGTTTTTCATTAAAGAAAAAATAATACTATTTCTGAAGTAGTGTATATAGTATTAATTGAAGAGTACAATTTAAAACAAACGGTTATTATTACATTGGAAACTGAAAGTGACATTCATTTTAAACAAATTTTTTTTGTTAAAACGATACTCATTTTGAAACGGATGAAGTATAATTTAGTATTTTTTTTTTTATAAGGGAGGGACTAGTAATCATATTAGTCTTCAAAATTGATGTGTTGTCTATATAATTTTTATGTGTAATTTAACTTTGTTACAAAACAAAAATGTGTCATTGAAAGTTTACTTATATTTTTGTTGTGTAGGATCCAAACAGTGGGAATTGGTGGCTAGAATATGGATCTGGAAATTTTCTTGGCTATTGGCCAGCCACCTTGTTCACAGAATTAAAGGGTGAAGCATATATTGTTGAATTTGGTGGAGAAGTTCTCAATTTAAAGAGAACAGGATCTCATACTACCACCCAAATGGGTAGTGGACATTTTGAATTCAATAGCATTAATAAAGTTGCATTTATTAGAAATATGCAAGTTTCGGTTACTGAACAAAACGTCTATATTGACCTACCAGATCCTGATTGGGCAGCAGACAAACCAGAATGTTATCCTTTAAGACCATGGTATAATAAAGACTGGGGAAATTACATGCATTATGGTGGACCTGGCAAAAGTGAGAAGTGTCCCTAAGGGAAAGCATTGAATGAATTAATAATAAGAAATATTATGGTAAACAATTTTATTTTTTAAAATCTTTTTTTGCATTTTTTTATTGTGGTGTTTTATTCCTATGTCCAAATTAAAGGTTCTTATTTCTTATCAACATTGTTGATGCGGACACAGTTGGATGATAACAATCACTAAAAGTAAGAATGGTCAAAGTTCAGTTCAGACCCTGTCCGAACCAAACCAAACTATTTTTCAGTTCGTTCGTTTGAACTGAACTGAACCATAATGGAACAATTCGAATCAAACCGTACTGGTCTTCAAAATGGTGAAATATTTCCTAAACAAAAACCAACAGGTTTTTCACACTTCCTCCGTCACATGTAGCGTGCAATCCCAAATAATTGAACGCGTTAGCATCACCACACTTAGCTCGATTGTTCTATTATCTCAATTGATAATCAATCACCTTGTCTTTGCTTCTAAGATCAACCAAATCGAAGTTGTTCATATCTTCCTCTTCTTCTCTTTCTTCAACCTTCTCTTCCATCCCTCGCTCCACCAATCACATCGTCGGACTCTCTCCCGCCGCCGTCGAAGAAAACTTCCCCCGCAACACCACCACTCTTCCCTTCGTACCGATTCTCTCATTTATTTCTCCAATTTTTTCAATTAATTTAATTGATCCTTAAATATATGCTTATGCTTACTGGAATCGCGTGTTTTCTTAGCTGGTTCGAAATTTTGATGTTGTGATTTCTTGTTTATTTGAATGTGCCTGTGAGTTTTTGGTTTAATTTGGGTTCAATTTCAGTTTTAGTTTTTTTAAAAAGGTTCGGTTCAATAGCAGTTTGGTTCACAACTTTTACATAACGGTTCAATTCATAACTTGTATAGAACAATTCAGTTCAATAGCAATTTGGTTCAGTTTGATTCGGCAGTTCGGTTCAGCTTTTGGTTTTTTTGCCCACCCCTAATTAAAGTTATCAACAAAATTACTAGTCGGTTTCCATAGTTAGATTATAACAAAAAGGTATAGAAATTAGCCAACCCCAAAAAAATGGAGAAACTAGACATTCTTGTTTGTCCTACTCATAGTTATACAGACAACTCAATTGAATTAGTTAACCTTTACCTTACATTTGAGCTTTACCACAAAGTAGATTTTGATCACAAAAGCAAAGTCTCAATGAAACGAGCGATATATTCTAAAAAGTATTAGCAAGGTAAAATTTTGTACTCTAAGGAATGATTTTAAATTTAGGGTTTTTCTAATCTGTGCAAGATTGCACATAATAATGAGTAATTAATGCACCCATTTTATATGTTTCTCCAAATCTTTTTTCCTTTTTTTTTTTTTTGAAAAAATGGTTCTCCAAATCATTTTTTTTTTTACAAAATGTTTCTCCAAATCTTATTAATGATCCAATATCCTTGAAAATTGATTTTTTTCCCTTCTCTCTTCTGTAAATGATTTTTCATGTTTTATTCTTGTTCCTTTTTTCAATTTTTTTTCCTTCTCCAAATCTTATTAACTACAATTTTTTTCCTTCTGTCCTCTATTAACACACTTACAGGTCTTTTCTTTGAAACCACTGCCACTTTTTCTTTACAGGGAAACACATATTTTTTTCCACATAAAACTCACTCCCATACACACATGCTCCATGCAAAAACACCAATATTCCAAAGTAAAAATTGCTGACAATAATATAACCAAATTCAAAATGATGGTGTTCAAATTGACAATAATATAACCAAATTCAAAATGACGGTGTTCAAAACTACGGTGTTCAAATTGACAGGAATATAACCAAATTCAAAATGACGGTGTACAAAATGACAGTGTTCAAATTGACAATAGAACCAAAACTCAAAATGACTATGTTCAAATTGACAGCAATATAACTAAATTCAAAATGACGGTGTTCTTTTTCACTAGCCATATCCTTGATATAGTCCTTCAAAGCTGAAGAAGAAAGTGAACGTGACAGCATAATAATTTTTAGCTTTGTTGTGTTTGTAGATCTTTTAAGTTTCTTTGTATGTTTTGGTGGCAGTGGATAAAAGGAGCAAGAATAAAACGTGAAAAAATTTTAACAGTGGAGAGAAGGAAAAAAAATTCAAGAACATTTGATCATTAATAAGATTTGGAGAAACCTATAAAACGGGTGTATTAATTACTCTTTATCCTGTGCAATCTTACGCATGTTAGAAAAACCCATTTCTTAATGGTAGTGCTACATGTGTGCTTTATTTTTACAGTTTGGTCAAACATTTAATTTGCTTGTTAGAGGAAATCTTGGAGGGATAGTGTTGAAATGGCCAATGGTAAACGATTCACTATTTTTTCGTGAAGCAAACCGTGATATACAACATTTCTCATGTGTGTGTTTAAATTATGGATACGGGGTTACATTTGTTTCCATGCACAAAACCAAAATCTAAACACACGAAAACAAATATGGACTTTAGCTCCCTCCTCCTACATGTTTTTCTCATTGTGTCTTTTGTTTATCCTATTTCCTGCAACAACCAACTGAACAATCAAGCTTTTCTAGGAGAGGACGAGTTTCCAAAGTTGAACAAGAAGATGATTTCATCCTTTCTTCAACGGATTAACAAGCCTGCTGTAAAGACAATTCAGGCATGTTAAAAAAAAAAAAAAATCAAACATTTTTAGTGTATTTGCATGAAGAAATTTTTTGTGAATATAATTTCAGATCGTAGTTTAAATTCTTCGCTATGAATTACCTTGTTTGGATAATAAAATTTGGAGAATTTTAAGGTATTTTTTTGGGATAATTTTCAAAATAAATGAATTTCATAAGGAATGGATAAAAAAGCAAATACCACCTATATTTTTATTTTAACTTTGAAAATTGGTCGCTATAAATTTTCAATATTTTTTTAATTTGTCCATCAACTTTTCCAAAATTGCAATTATGACATAATTTGTTTTTAAAAATAAATTAAACCACTTTAATTATGATATTTATATTTTACCACAAAATTCTTGAAACTTTAAATAAGTCAATAATCTATCCAAACAATTTTTATGTAAGGGATAGCATTTTGAATATTTACAATTTTAAATTCAATAGAATTTTCAATTACTTCATCCAAACATACTCTTAAGTCTTTGAGCCTAACTTATATTCTTGTGTTTGTGTTCATTTTTACAGAGTTGATATCATAGACTCCTAATGGTGATATCATAGATTGTATTTTGACACATAAACAACTGGCTTTTGATCATCCCTTATTGAAAGGACAAAAACCATTGGTATATTTTTATTTTGAAGTTATTAATTTAACTAAGAAAAAAATTCAAAAATAATTTTTTAAGATAAGTTATTATATTTCTACTTTATATTTGAGATTTTTTTCTTCATATTTTTATATACAGGATCCTCCGAAAATATGATCAAGAGGGCTGCACCAAATAGATGATTCGAGTAACATATTTCAATTGTGGAGCTTGTCTGGTGAATCATGTCCCGAAGGAACAATTCCAGTTAGAAGAATAACAGAACAAGACGTGTTAAGAGTCGGCTCTATTACTCGATTTGGAAGAAAATACATCGATGGATACCAAGTATGCAATCACACAAACTCTTTGTTCTTTTATTAATTGTTCCTTTTTAGGTTGAAACACTTGCAATTGCAGCACATGCTTTCCTTTTATCCAACGGTCTATTATTTCCACCATTGAATATCCAATGGTGGCAGTCAATTCGCGAGACCTTCTTGATGTATTGTTTCGCTGAAAATAGCATTGCCGTCATTAGTAACTTGACTTTGTCGCAACAAAATAATTTCATTAAAGGTTAATTTTTATTGATTTAATTTTTGTGTTAAGGATCCAAACTATGGGCATTGGTGGCTTGAATTAGAATCTGGCGTACATATTGGGTATTGGCCAGCCTCCTTGTTCACAGAATTAAAAGGTGAAGCATATTTTGCAGAATTTGGCGGAGAAGTGTTCAATTTAAAGCCATCAGGGGCTCATACTTCAACTGAAATGGGTAGTGGACATTTTGTATCAGGACGTGGTTTTGGCAAAGCTGCATTTATAAAGAAAATGAAAGTTTCAGTTACTGAACAAAATGTCTATATTGACTTGCCAGATCCTGATTTTTGATCAGATCACCCAAATTGTTACAATGTAAAAGGAGGGTTTATTAAGGACTGGGGAAGTTACTTATACTTTGGTGGACCTGGCTATAATAAGAATTGTCCTTAAGAGAACAATGAATAATTTGAATAAGAAATATTAAGGGAACCATTTTTTAAAATATTAATAAATTCTTTTTTGCACTTGTTTATAATATATTGGTGAGTTCTAATGCTCAAACTCTCTGCATGCATGGTACAAATCCATTTTAACCTTAAAATCATAAAAAACTTCAAATGAAGTTGAGAAAGACTCAATTATAATAATGGGATCCTCTTCCATTGATTGGGATACCCTAAATTTTGACGTAGGTTAATTTTTTACTAATTACTCAGAATAATTTGTGGTGTAAATTTGCCAACCTACATCACTTTAAATATTCATGTATTTTGTAATAATATGTACTTAAAATGGTTACCTACTAGTGTTATCACGTAATCATTACTAATTAAAACTACTTGTTAGACTACTTCTCTCTAACAACTATTCCTTTTACACACTCACACAAAGAAAACAATAATCCATGATATCCTGTTGTTAAAGTGTAATTAGATATTAGTTTAGGCAATTACTTGTTACACAAGGAATTGAATAGTATTGTAACCAACTAACTGATTTGACAGTTACGATAGTTACTTAAGCTTGAAGAGACGATAACATATTATATGTAAGTGTTGTTCCGCATTGTAACACTTAGATTTGTGAATATTAACATTTCCTCTTTCAATTCATTGGTTTTTTATTTAGTGTAGAATGCTTTATTGATTTCTTATCTATGGATCAAGTTCATCTTTTTAATTGGTATCAGTTGCAACTAGTTTTGTTACCTCCTTCATCTCGATGAGTATTCATCTTCTTCCCTGCGCATTTCTGCATCGTTTTTTCACAAATCTCCTTATTTCTTTCAATGTTTTATAATTTCTTAAGAATTTTAAGAAATTGTTTCCTCTTTGTAATTCTTTATTCAAGAATCTTCATGTTTTATTTTTATTTGTGTCGTTTCTACACTATGTATGTCTATATTAATTTCTATATTGAAAACAAATTTTGTTTTTAAATTCATCTTTTCTTTTGATTAAGAGTTCTTCTGAAAGAGTTAATGGTGGATTCACGAACACCAAGAAAAAAATGTATCAGAGTAATAATCTTAGCCCCTACTTCATCCATCGAAGTGAAAACCGAGTTCTTATTCTTGTTACTCGTCTTCTATCTAGTTAATTTTTAGGGCAGTTAACTACAATATAATTATGAACCAGTAACACTCGAAAATTGTAACTAAATCAAAAAAAATGTTACTAATTAAATTTAGTAACCTTTGAACAATTGTTAGGTAAAGCTAACCCCTCTTACTAAAGAAACTTTAGTTACATTTTATAGTATTATCTGTAACAATCAGAATGTGTCGCAAAATGTTACATTATTGTAACACTTCTTATATCACCAGTAATTATAAAAAAAAGTCACATATCTAATTTTTAAGAAGTTGTAAAAAATGTCGCAAAATTGTCTAAACTAAAAAATTGTGAATCTACTAAATTTGTCTCAGCTTAGGCTTCAGTCATATTTAAATTAACCAATATTAGATCAAATTTTATTTACATTTGCAACTCCAAATATGTTCTCATACAAACATTTGAAATTGGACTTCATAATGGAAATGAACCATGCAACACTGTGAATTACATATTAAAATGATTAAAAGTTTTCATCCAATGTAACATGTGGTCTAAATTTCCCTTTGCACTGTTCTTATTCTTGCAACCATATTATCAGCCTTCCATTTGATTTTTCTGCTTGATTCTTTTTTCTCCCAGTTGCCACCGTAAAGATTTGGGTTAATAGTGTTTTATCCCCCTGTAATGTAGGTCATTTTTCAGTTTTAGCCCCTGTAAAAAAAAAATTGGATTTCGTCATTGTAATTTGAAGATTTTTGGTTTTGGACCTTCATGAATTTTGACTGTACAAAATCGAAGATATGTCATGGGGGGTAAACCGAAATTTGCTCAAATTAATAAGGGGGTAAATCGAAATTTGATCAAATTAGAAGAGGGTAAACTTATATTTGCTCAAATTACAGGGGTTGAAATTTTCCATGAAGGTCCAAAACAAAAAAATCTTCAAATTATAAGGATAAAATTCAAAAAAAATATTTATAGGGTGAAAACCAGAAATGACCTGTAGGGTAAATCACCACTAACCCTAAAGATTTTGAGCAGCAACGCTCATTTCTTGAAAGTCTGGAAAGTGGATAGCATTCAACCGGTTGAAGGAGCAAAATAATAACACCTAAATTTTACATTAAAATATGAGCTCTTTGAAAGGATGTTATAAATTGCACATATGCAGTCAGTTTTCCAACAACAGAGAATAAGGTTACAAGGAAAGACTAAACTCAAGTAAGATTGAATATCCAAAGAATAATCAAGCTGAATACACCCAATGGTGATTCTCGCATAAAATAAAAAGAAAATCAAAAAGAAAATCGATTTAGTTTGAAATTTCATTTGATTTATTTGACACATGATTTTTTCTAGCATTTTTAGGATATTAAAACATGGGTTTACACAAAAAAATTGGATTTTTCCACCTGGCGACGAATTTATAATGAATTTTTATTCTCCATAATTATGAATTTCTTAAGCAATTCATTATTAATTTGTATCTCGAGTAAAAACTCCAAAATTTCATGGTGAAGGTTTTTATGCTGTTCTAACCATGCCTACAAAGTTAGGGAACATAATTTGACTCGTGAGTATACGTTTACTAGGAACAAAATTGCAATTTCGCATGTTTTGGTTGAAAAATAAAAACAAATTAAAACGTCTTTGAAATGCTACGAAAATTTGCAGATTTTTTTCATGTATTTATATAGATGTCTCTGCAAACAATCAGCTCAAAAGTCGATTTCTAGGTTGGGGTTTTCGTTGTTTTGTTTTTTGAGTTTTTGGCGCTTTAAAAATTCATAATTAATTCATCCTTAGTTGAAAAATTTTAATTTTGTTGTGTACAATAGTATTTTAACCACTTGAATATGCCCGAAAAAAATTATGAAAAAATTTAATCTCTAAGTAGCTTTTTTGTACTTACAGGGTAAAAAAATAATAAAAGTCTCAAATTACAGGATTATGATATGTGTTTTTTATTTTACAGAGACATTTTTCAGAGCGCATATATTACAGAGTCAATTTCAATAATTAACCTTTTTATTATTGATATATGTGTCGATGATCGATCATGTATGGTATTCTATAAATTTTTGTCGGTGCTTGAAGAGAGTGAAACATATCCAAATCAAATTACCAATTGTTTTCCTTAATTTTGTTTCCATTTTCTTTTCTTTGGTTTTTGTTTATGTTTTGAGGGTCAGGTCTCGCCCCCCTCTTTCTACGAATTTTCCAATGTTTTAATAATATTATTTTATGGGGTCGGCGGTATAGGATGAGAATTGCGTGGAGGTGCCAACTTGAGCCTTTGAAGCCTACCTTTAAATCCTAAGGTCTCTAGTCTTGTAATATGGTTGGTTTATCATAAATTTTATGGTTTGCAAATTTTCTTTATGTCAATTGGTTACATTGCTTAGACACTAAGGTAGAGTGCTTGTACCTTGAGTCTTTGAAGCCTATCTGTTGCAGTGAATTTTTCCCATTTTTAAGCCAACTTTTGAGCCAATATGGTTAAACCTCGTTGTTTCGATGACAAACCATATTACAAGCCTAGAGACCTTAGGACTTTAACCCAACTTTTGGAGTTAGGCAATTATTATGTGTTTGAAAAAGTCTAAATTTGAGGTTGCTCATAGGATAGCAACATTTTAAGTTTGGGGGTGAGGGATATAGAGAACATGAGTATATTGATCACATTGTCTCAATTCAACAAAAAAAAAAAACAATTGCAATCAAGTTGATTAAAAAAAAACAAAATCAACTCAAAAAAATGTGTGTAGATAGTCATGAAATAAATTGAGACAAAGACTTGTAAATTGAGTGATCTGAAATTTCTGTTGTGTTCTCTAGTTCTCAAAGATAAGAGTTTTTAAGCAAAATTCAGGATTGTGGTGTTCCAAATTGTTAAAATAAGTAGGAAATGCTTAACTCGAATTTGTTATTTTAGGCATACTTCCCAAAATAATCCCACCTGTGACATTAGCCCCGTTACAACCTAAAAGTCCTTAAAAGTGTGTATTGCAATGTAATTTTAATTGATGTTTAGAAACTTTTCAATTTTTGGCAATATAGTGATTAGTATGTCGACTGTGTGTACCTTTTCATTCATGAATTTGTGTGAAGTTGTGGAATGGATGTTTGGCAAGCAAATTAGTCCACTAATGCTAACGAGAAGATGAACTTTTATGATACCACCATTGATGAGGTAAATGCTATTTTATTGTTAATTTTCATTTCAAAATAAAGTTCCTAGAGGACAAGCAACGATGCAAGTTAGGGGTTGTGATGACACTAGGTCATGTATAACTTTTGCTTTGATTTCTATGTAATTTTGGTCGAGTTCAGGTGATTATGCATAAATTATGAGCCACAACAAGCGTTTTTCAATTGCACAAGCAAAGGAAGCATCATACTACGATTTGTGAACATCGTACTACGATTTTGAACATCTTGGAAGAAATTTTGTTACTGGAAATATCGTAGTACGATCTCCAAGCATCGTACTACAATATGGTGGAGCGTCTGATACAAACCTGCAGCTAATGGGGCTATTGTACTACGACCTTTCTAGATCGGAGTATGATTTTTGCGAACCAGAATTTTCTATTTAAGATGAACTGTTTTCTGAGCAAAGGGTTCGAATGTTTGGAGAAAGAAACTGACTTTTGGAGCTGGAGATCTGAGAAGAAGGTGGGAGACCATCAAAACGCATAGCCAGTTATCAATTTCATGTAACGAATCCTTCTTTTACATTAGTTATTTGTGCTTTAGCCATGAGTAGCTAGATCCTTTGTGATTAGGTCAAGAGATGATTTTGTTCTAGCTCATGTTTATGTAACCTGTAACTCTTAATCTTTATGAATTTCATTCTAGTTTATTCAGTATAAATTGTTGTTAATGTTTTTATGATTCTGACCCGATGTAACTGATTCAAGAGTATATATGACTATATATATTGACATTAGCGTGTAACTCATAAATATTTATACTGTTCAATCTAACGGACAATCTAGGGATGGACCGTTGTTAGGTTGTGATACTTAAATTAACAGACTTCAAACCTTTCATGATTATAGGTTCACCTAAGGGAGTAGGGAATTATAATCAAGAAAGAGAGCCTTGAATCAAGGGATTGATCTAAGCTATTTTGTTAATTTTTCTTGAACTTTTTACCATTCGTAAACTTAAGAAACAGGTTGCTCATGAGTGATTAGGAGATGAATCGAATGATCTAGTCATTTCTCCATATTATTACTAAAACCAACTTTAATTTTATCAGTTTATACGAAATGTTGTATATAGCGAAGAGCAGCAACGCGAAAACATCCTGACGTGTTTACCACAAAAGCTTTGTATTAATGACGTCATCTTTTATTCAATAACAAACCATGAATTCTGTGAATCCCTATTTTTTGATTGACTAATTTATCATTCGCTATCTTGTCGGGATAATTTGCTTCGTTGTATTTAGCAGTTCTCTTTGTTCATATTGTAGAACACCCTTAAACCATAAAAAAAAAAAAAAAAAGTCAAAACAATTAATGACGTGATCAAGTTGCCTTAGTAAAATTTGAAAAAAATCATTAATTGTATAATACACAATATCATATCACGTGTACTTTTGAATAGAGGAGGATTCCTTTGTTTATAACTAGTGTAACGACCCGTGCCAAGCACGGGATACATTAACTTTAATTTTTTTTAATGAATCTTCGTACTAACAATATGTCATAAAACAAATCAATTCAAAAAATATAATAATGATCGCATATTTTTAGTTAATTTTATTTTCGTTACGGTAGTCTCCTTTTTATGTTGTGCAAAGTACGGGGACCAAACATATGAAGTGTGAAGCACGAATTAAAAAGTATGGGGACCAAAAATTAATTTGAAGTTAAGAACGGCTATTATATAATAATTACTATTAAGCATGAATTAAAATTTAGGAGAATTTTTTGGAACAATTGCCATGCAAGATTTTGATGATGTGGCCATGCTTAGAGTAGAGAATTCTTAAATAGGCTATTTCTAAAAACTCTCAATTGTTAGTATAATTCTTTTCCATAGAAGAAAACTATTTGAAATAAAAAACGGCTTTCAAACTTTATATATAGTTTAGAACTTATGTAAATTTTAAGACACATGTAAATTGTAGATTGATAATATGAAAATTGAAATATTTTTTCATTGAAGGGTCAATACATGAAACAATATTGATTTATTCAATTGAAAATAGAAATTTCATTGCTAATGACATGAACCTTATTGAAAAAAGTAATTCCATTGTCAATGACATGGACCTTATTTTGGTACATTAAAATTAGAACAAAGTCACTGAAAGATACTATTTCTCTATCTTCACAATCTTTTTAGTAGGTTGAACAATTTCGTTAGTTGTTCCACAATCTTCATCTGTTGGTATCATTCTCTTTTTAAGAGGTGCAAATGATTCAGAATCTAATTCAATAACACCTTTTGGGTCCACAATCGATGGAGTTGTGGGACTTGTTTCAGAAAACTTATCCATCAAGTCCTGTAATAAAAAATATGTCAATTTAGAGTAAAATAATTATATATTATAATTACAATATCCCATTTATTTTTCCTTTGAAAAATCAAATAAAATAAACTTCAAAAAGTTGTTAAATACCATGACAACACTGTCTTTCTCGAGACCAATTGTCTTCGAAGCATATCGGCTATGAAATGCAGGTTCAACCAAATCATCCTATTTGTTTAAACATGCACACAAACAATAAAATTTACAATTTTGTAATACATTTAAGAAACTAATGTGTTCAAAAATTGTTTCAAACAATTAGTGTTAGGATACCTGGAATGTCTCAACCTTTTTAAACTTTAAAAGAATATTTGGATCGTTGCTAAGCTTCATAACACGATAGCTACTCTCGTACCTAGAGTTGAATCCAACACTCACGTCAACCTTGAACAACAACTCAGTACCAACCAATTGTGTAATCTCATTGGGTAAATCATGAGATGGATCACCCTGCCAAAATAGCATAAGAATAAAAGTATTTTAAAATTGTTATATTTATTTGTGTATCATTTAAAATGTATCCAAAGTAAATATAATAGTAAAGCTTTGTATTATTAAAAAGGGTTGAAAAAATACTTACGACAACGTTGTTGGACTTAATAATGTCAGAACATGATTTATTAAGCAATCCAGAAACATCTCGATCAAATAAAATAAAAAGTGCACTTCCGCTGTCATCAATTACTCGAATCTTGATTTTGAACCTGCATCAAACACTTGGATGTGTTATAACAAACTTAAGGATAGCGCTTTACACAAATTGAAAAATATCAACAACATATACCTAGGTGTGACATGCACAACATGACGATCACACTTTTCACAAAAGTACATGTTTGAATCACCATAGACCTTTTTGTTGCATGAGCAAGCGGTGTACCACCATCCATCCTCATCAGCAATCTCACTTATTGTTCCCAAAACAATAAAAGAGGTGCCCTGCATCACCATACAAAATAACATTATACTAAAAGGGTTACAAACTTTACCAAGGTAAATTGCTAATAAAACAAAAAACCTTATTAACATTCTTCAACTCCTCAATAGTGGTCCTAGGAGTAAGTTTGAGAAACTCTTCATCTATAGGTATGCGAGATGAATCTAATAACTGGATCAATCCCGATGCTGGAGAATTTGTATTTGCCCTAAGAAAGTTGTAATAAAAAATATTTGTCAATAATATTAAAATTTAATAAAAAATATTAATTTTTTTTGTAAAAATATATACCTTTTCCTTAGTTCCTTTGTTTCATCAATTTCAGGATTGAAGGTGACTCTAGTTGAAGATAATGTATTTTGCAATGTTGGTTTTCCTACCATTAAGATACAAAAGTATATCAATCAAGTATATATATATATATATATAAGCAATCACAGTTGATAGTAATAAACTATTACCTTGAAACAATTTAACTTTTGCCAACATAATGGCTACAACAACATTTTCAGATTCACCGGACGATAGAAAAGAGTTCAACTCCTCAACATACTCTCCAAAAAGAGTACATTTAAAACGATACCTATTTAAAATTGTCAAATATTATATAAATATTAATAAAAATACGATAATTTAGGTCTTAGAAAACAACAAATACAAAAAAATCAAACATACCCATTTGAATCCAATTCAATGACATTCATCTTAGTTTTTACACCTTCTCTTTCATACTCTCTTTCAACACCAACTCCAGTCATGACTCCAATTACATCTGCATATATAACATAAATTAATATATCGATCAAATTACAACTTATTATTATAAGAATATAAACAGTAACATTGAAAAATAAAACTATTT
Organism: Medicago lupulina; assembly: GCA_958299785.1. NCBI lineage: Eukaryota > Viridiplantae > Streptophyta > Magnoliopsida > Fabales > Fabaceae > Medicago > Medicago lupulina. The sequence continues at coordinate 47,780,195 of OY283141.1, read as the reverse complement.
TCACCAAAAATTATAGTCACTTACCAACCAGGTAGTTGCTGTCGTAATTTTCATTGAAAACATCAGGTGAAGGTGTAAACGAATACACGTTTGTTGGTATCAAAGCAGTTTTAGATAGTTTGACTTTTGTGTTGATTGTAAAATTAAGTTTGTATTCGCTGCGTGATGGTCTATAGGAACCACTATTGCAAGCAACATCAAATGAGGAAATCATGAACACCATTCCCTCTTGGAGCTGTTCCTTGAACTTATAGATCAATGTTCTTCGTATAGATGCACCAATTCGATCACCCTAGATAACAATGATTAAAACACTATACTTTAAACAAAAATGCAAAAAATAAAAAAAACAAAAACAATATGGAAAAAGCACCTTTCGATCCATTAGAACCAACTCCATGGAAAATGGTAGCTTTTTATTTTTGTAGTCTTGAACAAACCAAGTCCTCACAACCCTCACAACCAATGTCCACGATTGTTTTCTTGGAGAAACATCAGAGATGAAGTCGTGTTTTGTAGACATTTCTCTTGAAATAAGGAAAAATTACAGAAATAATTTAGAATATAGATATCAGAGAACCAGAGAACAGAAAAATAAGAATTGTATTTCGTGATTGTTTTGTACTCGTACCCAAAAGTACTACTATTTATATAGAAAAGTAGTATCATAACGGTTAATACATATTAATGTACCGTATAAATGTTAATCGAAATAATAATTATATTAATAATTATTCGATTGTAACGTACAAATTTTTAATATATCCCGTGCCAAGTACGGGATACATTTTATTTAAAATTCTTTAACAGGTTTTATATATTAACAGATTTTTTTAAATAACATTGTTTTTGGTTCTTTTCATCCATAATTTCTGCGTTATGTCGTATTTTTTTCCTTATATTTGAAATTGAAACAATAAATTATCATTTATTGTGGTAAAAAAAATTTAAATTTTATAAAGAGATGACTATTTTTGTGAAAGTGATAAAATAGTTAACAAAAGTACAATTAAGGCTAAAAGATAAAAACACTATAAATAATTAATATATTTCTAAAAAATTAACCAATTAGTAAGAGTTCATTTTTTTTTATAGTAAAATTAGTAAGAGTTCATATTAGTTTTGGTTTATCAGTCATTCAATATATCCATCTATCAAATAGATATGATTACCTATGTTTTAATTTTCCACTCTTAATAAAATTATTATTTATTTTACTTAATTTCAATACTCTGTCTGATCATAATTATAAACAAAAATACCTAATTCAAAAATTTAGTTATATCAATTATTTTTCTTGGTTTCATAAATAATACAACATTCTAAAATGTGTCATCTATTAATACTTTCTTTCATGAGAATATAAAAGTCAATAAAAATAAACTTACATAAATTAAAATATATTTTAGGATACATAACATTTTTTTAATAAATTGACAGCCTATGGAGGACACACCATAGATGTATTAAAATGAAAAGTAGGATCCAAAAAAAGGTAAGGGCAAACCAAACTCTCAAAATGCTAAGACAATCTATAACATAGAAGACCTAGTCTATTCTTAACTAAATCTTCCCAAATCTGAACATGTGTGGAAGACCATCAAATAAAATCATTGATAGACAGCCCTAAAGTACCCAACTTATCTTCACAATAGTTTCCCTATGTAAACATATAGGACATCATGAAATTCATTGATTGGAATAGAGTAAGACAATTAAGCCATCTATTTTTTATATGCCAAGGAACAATTTGAATTACTAGCTAAGGTAACAAATTTTGAATCACTTTCAATCCAAAGATTATGCCAATTTTTTTTGGGTAAGCATACCATTGCAAGAATAGCTGCCATAATCTAAGCACATAGAGCATTACAAATTGCAAGGTCTTAAATGTTACAAAACAACCAATACTCTCTCCATGATTGTTTTTCTAGATGCCTACAGAAGTTGTTGGTCTTTGCCTTAAGTTATGCTATCAGTGTTACGCTTTATCCAACTATGATTGGTGGCTGTCAAATAACCTCAATAATTTTGGTGTTCTTTGATGATAAGTATCCATTTTATAAGTTTTCAAAATAAGAAAATCAGAAATAGTTTGACTATTTGTTAGCTTTGTAAGGTTACCATAAAGAGAAGCTTGAGTTGTGATCATAGCAATAATTGCATTTATGGTAAGTCTTGGTTTTTTTTTGTTACAAAGTTTTGAGTTATTGAATCTGATTATTTCTATAATACCACATAGGAAAAACAACACTAAACAGAAACAAAGTAAGTTATATTTTATTTGAGATTGGCGGTAGAGGATGTGGGTTCATCGGGGTGCCAACATAGTTGGGATGTCGATGCTTCCCCTTGATGCCTGCCCTTTCTCCTGGTTCAACGGGAAAAAAAATTATTTGAGATTATAAAAATTATTTATTTATTTATATTTAAGATTGGAAAGAGTCCTTAAAAAAATATTGGAGATAGTATTTTTCTCAAAAACAAATTATCTATGAAGAGAGAGAAAATAAGAAAACAATTTTCTTTAATATCTTCCCTCAATTTTATTTTATTGGATATCAAGGGTCAGAAATTAAAACACTCCAAATTAATCTCCTTTTACATTACAGTAATTCTGATTTACAAATCTTTGTTTTCCATTTTTCAAAAAGAACCATCGCTCCTTCTCAAAGTTCCTAATCTAAACCCACAAACCCAAACACGGGAAATGAAAAGGCATAAGATATGTGCCAACTCCCTCGATTGCATATATAACTTTTTTCCATTATAAAGACTAAACTCATCTAATATCATAATCTATATGGTACCTTTTGAAGTTAAAGTGTGACCAAAATATGGAGCATAGAAAAGACATAAGTAAAGTGTGACCGAAAATTCTCTCTACCAAAATAATAATACATTTTCTTTAGTTCATTTGTCTCTATATTTCAGTGTTGAATGTGATCCTAGTTGATGAAAAAAAAATTGTAACCTTGATTTTCCTATCCCTAAGGAAACAAATAAAATGATTTAAGTAAATAAATAGATTTTTACATCCTAATCATATTAAACAATCGAGTTGATAATTATAAACACTTACCTTAGAGCAACTTAAACTTTGCCAACAAAATTTCCACAATCGCCTTTTCAGATTCAGCGGAAGATAAACAAAGAGTTTAATTCCTCAACAAAATATCCGAAGAGAGTACATTCAAACCGATATCTCTTCAAAATGAATTCACAAATAATCAAAATTATAATTAAATACCATAGTATATTATATCTTAAAAATAAAATAAAAAACAAATAAAGGCCACTCATTAGAATTTAATTCAATGACATTCATCTTAGTTCTTGTATTGTATCTTTTGTATTCTCTTTCAATACTCAACTCAGTTGGTTTAATTTATTCCCTTCTTCAAAGCTCCCACAAAGTATAACTTCTTGCACTTAATCCTTAATTTTTTATTTATTTTTTTGTGTGTGGAGGGTGTAAGGAATCTAGAAAGGTTAATTGGATTAAGAGAGATAAGGTGTATTTTGTTCAATATATAACTTCTTTCATTGAATCCTTCATTTAAATATTATATTTATTTTTGAATTTGTGTAAAGTTTAAGACATAAGTAAATCATAAATTGATAATATGGAAACTAAAATATTTTTTCATTGATGTTTCAATACATGCAACAGTAGTGATTTATTCAATTGAAAATTGTATTTTCATTGTCTATGACATGAACTTTATTCTACTACATTAAACACAAACACATAACATTGACATAATGGATAAACAACTTAAACGTAACCAAGTCACTTGAAAATATTATTACTCTATCTTCACAATCTTTATGATTGGTTGAACAATTGCGTCAGATGTCCCGCAATCTTCGTTTATTGGCAACATTCTCTTCTCAGGAGGGTGCAAATGATTCAGAATCTGAGTCAATAACATCTTTCGAGTTCACACTATGTGGAGTTGTGGGACTTATTTCAAAAAACTTATCCATTAAAACCTATCATAAAAATTGTCAAAAGAGGATACAAATATTAGTCAAATACCATAATACATGTTTAAAAAAAACAAACATACAAAAGATTAAGCTTACCCATTTGAATCGAGTTCGATGACATTCATCATAGTTTTTCCACCATCTCTTTCATATTCTCTTTCAACACCCACTCAAGTCAAGACTCCAATTACATCTGTATATATAACACAAATTAAAATATTGATTAAAGCAGTTTTATATATTTTCATTTTTGTGCTGATTGTGAAATTCAGTTTGTATTCGTTGCGTGATGGTTTATACACACCACTGTTGCAAGCAACATCAAATGAGGAAATCGTGAAAACCACTCCCTCTTGGAGCTGCTCCTTGAACTTGTAGATCAATGTCTTCATATTGACGCACCAATTCGGTCACCGTACATAACAAAGATTAAAACACTATACTTTAAATATAAAAAATACAAAAAAACTAAGACGATATGAAAAAATACCTTTCGATCAATTAGAACCAAATCCATGGAAAATGGTAGTTTTTTATTTTATTTTAATAGTCTTGAACAAACCAAGCATGAACAACCATCACAACCAATGTTCACGATCGTTTTCTTGGCGAAACATCATAGATGAATTGTGTTCCAAAGATATTTTTTCTTTGCAATAGAAAAAATTACAGAAACAATAGGAATATAAATATCAGAGAACCAGAGAACAGATAAATAAGAACTATATTTTGTGATTGTGGTTTAGTCGTACCCCAAAACGCTACTATTTATATAGAAAAATAGTATCATAACGGTTATTATCTATTAATTATTAATTTAACCATTTTAAAATTAATATTATCAATGTCTTTAATTTTATAAAATGTGAATTAAATGCTAGATATATTATATTCGATGTAACCAACAAAATATTAAATATATAACATTTGAAATTTTGTTTAAAAAAAACATTTGAAAGTTAATAGTATCTTAAAAATTATTATGTATTATATTCTTGTAACAAAAAAATATATTATATAACCTTAAAAACTAATTGTAACATAAGAATTATTAATTAAATAGTTTATTATTTCTGTATAACCATTCAAAATTAATTATATAACATTAAAAATTAATTACTGCCTTTAAAATTTTAATTAGCATGTTATTGTATTTGTGTAACCGATCAAAATTGAAAATATTATTTATTCAAGTTATTTATTATAATTTTGTAACCTACCAAATTTTTAATGTATAGTATAAAACATAATCGAAACGCCTATTATATTAATAATTATTTGAATGTAACCGACTTTGTATTTTATGAAAAAATTAATTTGAAGTTAAGAACGGCTATTATATAATAATTACTATTAAGCATGAATTAAAATTTAGGAGAATTTTTTAGAACAATTGCCATGCAAGATTTTGATGATGTGGCCATGCTTAGAGTAGAGAATTCTTAAATAGGCTATTTCTAAAAACTCTCAATTGTTAGTATAATTCTTTTCCATAGAAGAAAACTATTTGAAATAAAAAACGGCTTTCAAGCTTTATATATAGTTTAGAACTTATGTAAATTTTAAGACACATGTAAATTGTAGATTGATAATATGAAAATTGAAATATTTTTTCATTGAAGGGTCAATACATGAAACAATATTGATTTATTCAATTGAAAATAGAAATTTCATTGCTAATGACATGAACCTTATTGAAAAAAGTAATTCCATTGTCAATGACATGCACCTTATTTTGGTACATTAAAATTAGAACAAAGTCACTGAAAGATACTATTTCTCTATCTTCACAATCTTTTTAGTAGGTTGAACGATTTCGTTAGTTGTTCCACAATCTTCATCTGTTGGTATCATACTCTTTTTAGGAGGTGCAAATGATTCAGAATCTAATTCAATAACACCTTTTGGGTCCACAATCGATGGAGTTGTGGGACTTGTTTCAGAAAACTTATCCATCAAGTCCAGTAATAAAAAATATGTCAATTTAGAGTAAAATAATTATATATTATAATTACAATATCCCATTTATTTTTCATTTGAAAAATCAAATAAAATAAACTTCAAAAAGTTGTTAAATACCATGACAACACTGTCTTTCTCGAGACCAATTGTCTTCGAAGCATATCGGCTATGAAATGCAGGTTCAACCAAATCATCCTATTTGTTTAAACATGCACACAAACAATAAAATTTACAATTTTGTAATACATTTAAGAAACTAATGTGTTCAAAAATTGTTTCAAACAATTAGTGTTAGGATACCTGGAATGTCTCAACCTTTTTAAACTTTAAAAGAATATTTGGATCGTTGCTAAGCTTCATAACACGATAGCTACTCTCGTACCTAGAGTTGAATCCAACACTCACGTCAACCTTGAACAACAACTCAGTACCAACCAATTGTGTAATCTCATTGGGTAAATCATGAGATGGATCACCCTGCCAAAATAGCATAAGAATAAAAGTATTTTAAAATTGTTATATTTATTTGTGTATCATTTAAAATGTATCCAAAGTAAATATAATAGTAAAGCTTTGTATTATTAAAAAGGGTTGAAAAAATACTTACGACAACGTTGTTGGACTCAATAATGTCAGAACATGATTTATTAAGCAATCCAGAAACATCTCGATCAAATAAAACAAAAAGTGCACTTCCGCTGTCATCAATTACTCGAATCTTGATTTTGAACCTGCATCAAACACTTGGATGTGTTATAACAAACTTAAGGATAGCGCTTTACGCAAATTGAAAAATATCAACAACATATACCTAGGTGTGACATGCACAACATGACGATCACACTTTTCACAAAAGTACATGTTTGAATCAGCATGCACCTTTTTGTTGCATGAGCAAGCGGTGTACCACCATCCATCCTCATCAGCAATCTCACTTATTGTTCCCAAAACAATAAAAGAGGTGCCCTGCATCACCATACAAAATAATATTATACTAAAAGGGTTACAAACTTTACCAAGGTAAATTGCTAATAAAACAAAAAAACCTTATTAACATTCTTCAACTCCTCAATAGTGGTCCTAGGAGTAAGTTTGAGAAACTCTTCATCTATAGGTATGCGAGATGAATCTAATAACTGGATCAATCCCGATGCTGGAGAATTTGTATTTGCCCTAAGAAAGTTGTAATAAAAAATATTTGTCAATAATATTAAAATTTAATAAAAAATATTAATTTTTTTTGTAAAAATATATACCTTTTCCTTAGTTCCTTTGTTTCATCAATTTCAGGATTGAAGGTGACTCTAGTTGAAGATAATGTATTTTGCAATGTTGGTTTTCCTACCATTAAGATACAAAAGTATATCAATCAAGTATATATATATATAAGCAATCACAGTTGATAGTAATAAACTATTACCTTGAAACAATTTAACTTTTGCCAACATAATGGCTACAACAGCATTTTCAGATTCACCGGACGATAGAAAAGAGTTCAACTCCTCAACATACTCTCCAAAAAGAGTACATTTAAAACGATACCTATTTAAAATTGTTAAATATTATATAAATATTAATAAAAATACGATAATTTAGGTCTTAGAAAACAACAAATACAAAAAAATCAAACCTACCCATTTGAATCCAATTCAATGACATTCATCTTAGTTTTTACACCTTCTCTTTCATACTCTCTTTCAACACCAACTCCAGTCATGACTCCAATTACATCTGCATATATAACATAAATTAATATATCGATCAAATTACAACTTATTATTATAAGAATATAAACAGTAACATTGAAAAATAAAACTATTTTCACCAAAAATTATAGTCACTTACCAACCAGGTAGTTGCTGTCGTAATTTTCATTGAAAACATCAGGTGAAGGTGTAAACGAATACACGTTTGTTGGTATCAAAGCAGTTTTAGATAGTTTGACTTTTGTGTTGATTGTAAAATTAAGTTTGTATTCGCTGCGTGATGGTCTATAGGAACCACTGTTGCAAGCAACATCAAATGAGGAAATCGTGAACACCATTCCCTCTTGGAGCTGTTCCTTGAACTTATAGATCAATGTTCTTCGTATAGATGCACCAATTCGATCACCCTAGATAACAATGATTAAAACACTATACTTTAAACAAAAATGCAAAAAATAAAAAAAAAACAAAAACAATATGGAAAAAGCACCTTTCGATCCATTAGAACCAACTCCATGGAAAATGGTAGCTTTTTATTTTTGTAGTCTTGAACAAACCAAGCCCTCACAACCCTCACAACCAATGTCCACGATTGTTTTCTTGGAGAAACATCAGAGATGAAGTCGTGTTTTGTAGACATTTCTCTTGAAATAAGGAAAAATTACAGAAATAATTTAGAATATAGATATCAGAGAACCAGAGAACAGAAAAATAAGAATTGTATTTCGTGATTGTTTTGTACTCGTACCCAAAAGTACTACTATTTATATAGAAAAGTAGTATCATAACGGTTAATACATATTAATGTACCGTATAAATGTTAATCGAAATAATAATTATATTAATAATTATTCGATTGTAACGTACAAATTTTTAATGTAATTAGTGTTTTTTCAATTAAGATTTATGTGTTAATAATTATTTGTTTGTAACGTACCAATTATTTTAATGTAACATAAATTTTAATAATTATTTGATTATAAAAACGGTTTTTTTTAATAATTATTTGATTGTAACGTACAAATTTTTAATTAGTAAGTTAGTGTGATAGTGTAACATACCAAAATTAAGAATATAATTTATTCAAGTTATTTATTATAATATTGTAACGTACCAAATTTTTAATGTACCGTATAAATGTTAACCGAAATAATAATTATATTAATAATTATTCGATTGTAACGTACAAATTTTTAATGCAATTAGTGTTTTTTCAATTAAGATTTATGTGTTAATAATATTTTGTAACGTACCAAATTTTTAATGTACCGTATAAATGTTAATCGAAATAATAATTATATTAATAATTATTCGATTGTAACGTACAAATTTTTAATGTAATTAGTGTTTTTTCAATTAAGATTTATGTGTTAATAATAATTTGTTTGTAACGTACCAATTAATTATTTTAATGTAACTTAAATTTTAATAATTATTTGATTATAAAAACGGTTTTTTTTAATAATTATTTGATTGTAACGTCCAAATTTTTAATTAGTAAGTTAGTGTGATAGTGTAACAGACCAAAATTAAGAATATAATTTATTCAAGTTATTTATTATAATATTGTAACGTACCAAATTTTTAATGTACCGTATAAACGTTAATCGAAATAATAATTATATTAATAATTATTCGATTGTAACGTACAAATTTTTAATGTAATTAGTGTTTTTTCAATTAAGATTTATGTGTTAATAATTATTTGTTTGTAACGTACCAATTATTTTAATGTAACATAAATTTTAATAATTATTTGATTATAAAAACGGTTTATTTTAATATTATAATCATTTAACATGTATTAAAAATAAGGAAAAATTCGAGGAAAAATTGCCATGTAGGAGAATGGTGAGGTGGACATGTTTAGAGCAAAGGATCTTGGAATGGTTCATTTCTAAAAACTCTAAAATGTTAGTATAAAGATGTAGATTGTAGATGTAGATTGTAGATGAATAATTTTTAAAGTTGAATTTGAAGATTTTAGATAGTTTTCTAGCAATTTAATGTGTTGATCATTCCTCGTCAGGTTTTGCGTCATTTAAAATATGTATTATCATTTTTATTTTTAATTAAGAAATCTTTGGAAGGTGACCAAAACTAATAAATTTTAAAATAGTGGACATATTTCGTGAACGGATGAAAATATAAAGCACAAGGAATTTAAAAGAATTCCTTAAATGTTTGAATAACATTTTTGACCAAAAAATTCCTTCAAAAAATGTTGACTACTTAAAAATATAATATGAAATGAGATATATTTTTTTTTGGGTAGAGATATTAATATATTCTTTTTTTTGTAGGAATATTAATATATGTACAAGCACTATATATACACACCCATACACTTAAGTTTCACAGGTGCTATAGCACAAAAATATTTATGTTGGATTGACATGGGGTTAGGTTTGTTTGCATTCACAAAACCAAAATCTAAGAACACAAAAACAAAAATGGACTTTTGCACCCCAATCATCTCCCTCCTCCTACATTTTCTTCTCATTGTTTGTTTGGTTTCTCCTATCAAATCATCTGAAGCAAGTAACCACAGATCAGTCAATCAAACTTTTTGATCAGATCACGAATTTCACAGGTTGAAGATCAAGAAGATGATAGCAACCCGTCTTCAACAGCTCAATAAGCCTGCTGTTACGACAATTCAGGCATGTTTAATAAATTTTAAACATCATTAATGTGTTTGAAAACTTTGCAAATTGGTCTCCATATTTTTGTAAAACTTTGCAATTGATCGCTATAAATTTTCCTCCACTTTTCAAAAATTGCAATTATGACCTAATTAGATTTTAAAAATAATTTGAACCACCTTTCTTTTTATATTTATATCTTGACCACATATGTTTTCAAACTTTTAAAAAAGATCCAGGTTTGAATAAACAAATACTCTATCCAAACAAGAAATTTATAAATGAAGGCAATAACTTAAAAGTATTTTTATTATTTACAATTTTAAATCTCTAGCAGTTGTAAGTACTTCATATTCAAACAAACTCTTAATTATTGGAGCCTAATTTACATGTTTGTGTTTCTGCGAATGTTCATTTTTGCAGAGTCCCGATGGCGATATCATAGACTGTGTTTTGACTCATAAACAACCGGCTTTCGATCATCCTTTATTGAAAGGAACAAAACCACTGGTATTGTTTTTTGTATATATATTTTGTTAATTTAAGTAAAAAAAATCATAAATTACTTTTGAACCTAAGTAAGCTATTAAATTTCAACTTTATTGTATTGAATTTTTTCGTGCATATTTATATACACATGATCCTCCAAAAAGACCAAGAGCGGATAATCAAATAGGTAATATGAGTGACATATTTCAATTGTGGAGTTTGTCCGGTGAATCATGCCCTGAAGGAACAATTCCAATTAGAAGAGTATAAGAACAAGACTTGTTAAGAGCTAATTCTATTAACAAATTTGGAAGAAAACATGTTGATGGCATCTATCGAGAAGTATGCAATTGCACAAACTCTTTTTTTTCTCTCAATTTTTTCTTTTCCTATATAAAATAACAAATATGTTCTTCTAAAATCAAGAGGTTCTCGTAGTTTAATAATGTTGTTATTTACTGAACATGTGTTCTTTACTGAACATGTGTTTATCACATTCATTTGCTAAAACATTGAAACAGGACGCGGAAACTAAAATGTCGCAGTTTAATCGCAGTTTAATAATGTTGTTATTACAGGCATATGAAATGAATGTGGCATTTTTGTAATCAGAAGTGAAAATAAGAAATAAAAATAGAGAAGATTTTCTCAAACCCTTAGGTTATGAATTCTTCAAGTAGAAACCAAAATGCCGCAATTTAAAATATTGTTATTACAGGCATGTGAAATCAATGTGACATTTTTGTAATCACAAGTGAAAATAAGAAATATAAATATACAAGATATTAATATAGCCCTTAGGTTCAGAAACCAAAGAATCAGTTTTTGAACTGGTTAAATCAGTACCATAAAACCAAGCAGTTTAGAAGCAATTCAACTTGTAAATTAAAACCTCCAAATCAATTTTTTTAATATCGTTTGGTTCAAAATTCAAATCGAAATTCAATGAATATTTTTTCAACTGCTAAAACATTGTAACAGGAAGAGGAAACCAAAATGTCACACCTTAAAAATGTTGCTATTACAGGCATGTGAAATCAAGTTTAGCAATAAGACATTTGATCAAATATTAAGCCACAAAGGTTCATTGATACTGGTATAAAAGAAACATTTAATTTGACAAAATTTTACTGCAACAAAGGTTCTAGGATAAATTATTGCATGCATTTGGTAAAACATATATATATCTATCAAAGAGGAAAAAATGCAGTTAAACAAAAATGTGCTTATTACAAGTTTTTGTAAAACATATATCCATATATCCATGAAAGAGGAAAAAATGCAGCAAGCTAACAATGTGTTTGTCACATTCATTTTCTAAAACATAAGAACATCAACTCTTTATAATCAAAGACATTGAATAATTTTTCATTCAAATGTCAGTTATACTATAGGAATACAACCATCCACAACTGTCATTTATTCAACCCAAATAGAAAATCAAAGTGTTTGAGACAACCATTTTCTTTGAATAAATTTTCAATCAAATGTCAGTTATTGACAAATAAATAATTCATCCAATAGTGTCTCAAACATTCAACATGCATAATCTATTTGAAGTGAAATTGAACAATAAATCCAAACAAATGAAAAACCCATGATCTGCAATTTAAAAAAACCAAAATTTCTGAATATGTGAAGAAAAAAAAACCTATGATTCATCGAAACTAGGATCAACTATAATGCCAGAAGTTAAAATAGCAGTTGTATTAGAACTTTTGCATCCTCCAAAATTCAATCACCACTCTGAACCTAAACAATTTTGTACTGCCTTTATAACAAAAAAAATTACATCAATCAACTTTTTCAGTTAATAGATAAAATAGTTGTAATATTTTTCTGTAAATTTTCAACTATAATACCAGAGATTAAAATAGCAATTGTGTTAAAGCTTTTGCATCTCCCAAAATTCAATCACCAAAATCCACATGCATGCATTTCTTTAGGCACGAAAACAAAGTGCAAAGCGCAAAACCAGAATTGCAACACCAAACATGCAAAGATTATACCATTAAGTAAAAAAAAAAAATCTTTCTGCAAAGAAAAGATCTTTTTACAAACATACAACAAAACAATCTTTCCTTTGAAATCCAATCACAATCAAAAAAGAAAAATACAAAAATTCAAAAATTAAAGCTTTAACATGAAATAAAAAGGAAAAACAGAAAATACACCCCCAAAATGCAAAAAACTCATTCAATATAAACCATGCATGCTCTCAGATCCATGAAAAAAATACAAATGGTACCTATGATGAAGAAGAAACTGAAACATTATTTTTGGATGAAATAACTCTCCAAGTAAGATGGATGATGAAGTAGGTGTATCATGGGAGAGAAATACTGGGAATGCTACATAAAAATAGACCAAATGCTGATGAGGTGGCACTCTCCCAAAGTTTAAAGGCTTATTGGATTACCCCCCTGAGGACAAAATTGGAAATTCATAAAGCATCTATTTTGATATATAGTTAATAGATTGTAAGTGTATATACATATATGTTAATGTTGTGTCTTATGTATGTGTTAGTGTGTCCTACATAGCTCTGAAACTGTATATTGAAGATGTGTTTGGTGTCCAACAATCGCTTACCAATACCCGTCGTATATCGACGGAGAATAGACCTTGCAAGAATGAACCCTTACCTAACCATATATCATACATCTAATATATATATATATATATATATATATATATATATATATATATATATATATATATATATATATATATATATAGGGGATGTATCAAATAAGAAGTGATTTTAAAATGAGAAGTAAGAAGGTTAAATAGCAGCCGTTAGATTAAAATACACAGTTTAGATTAAAAGTTGGTTTTAGTGGAAATCATGGGGTGGTTACATACAATTTAGGTTTTAGTGGAAATCATGGGGTGGTTGTTCATATTCTTAGTTTTCGTGGATCTAGCACCCCATGATTTTCACTAAAACCTAAATTGTATGTAACCACCCCATGATTTCCACTAAAACCAACTTTTAATCTAAACTGTGTATTTTAATCTAACGGCTGCTATTTAACCTTCTTACTTCTCATTTTAAAATCACTTCTTATTTGATACATCCCCTATATATATATATATATATATATATATATATATATATATATATATATATATATATATATATATATGCGCATGCATGTGTAGTAGTATAATCAACTTATACAACTTAATGACAAGAGATTAAACTACTTTATCTATGCAAATACACACAGATTTTTGACCTAATTTTTGCCACATGATATTAATACTTGATACATGACTTTGAGATGTGTTTGCTTCTGAGTTCATGTTAATTTTTACAGTTTTTGCAAGTTTAATTGTTAATTTCTTGTTTTGCAATTAATGTGAATTCTTTGTTTGAAAATAAAGTGTGAAATGTGCTTATGAATGTGTGATGATATTGAGTTCGAACATGTCTTGTAATTCTCACATTGTGTTTGAAATAAACTCCTTGAAAATTGCTTTGAATGAGAGAATTATAGGTCATGTGCTTGCTTAAATTTTGTGACTAGTTCTTGTGCATTTTCTTTCCATTATTACTTCTTGCTATTGTTTTTGTCAATTTGTGTAATATTCTTTTCACTATCATTTCTTGCCATTTTTGCTTACTATTTCTCGCCTATCTTTTACTACCATTTTATACCTTGCCTTACTGACCATTTCATTTCATGTTTAATACATATTATGAGCATTCCACCATCTCATCTCCATCCTTTAGCCTAGGTTTTATTCAATTTCTATGCCAATTTCCATATAATTCTTAGGTAGTTATTTCTTCATTTTAATTTCTTGCAAGACCATAGAATGTAAACTAGGGCCAATGTAAAGGACAATGGACTCTATGATGATGTACACTGACACGAGCACCGACACGCACACACGTTGTATGATTTACCGTTAGATGTATGTTTAGGAAACGCGAAACTTAGAAAAAACCCATTTTCCAAAAAAATGTTAGCCATCTCATCACTTGAAAAACAATTTTTTCCCAATAAACTTTGGAGTCAAAACTCCATTGTGTTTTCCTTTTATTTTCTTAATCAAAATTCAAATGCAAATTAATTCATAATTAGACCACTATTTTCTTTAATAATTGAACCAACCTCACCATTTTCTTGCTCAAGCCTTTACGGCCTCTTTCTTTTCTTCAAAATCATTTTTCAAAATTAAAATCAACCTAAACTCACAAAAAAACTTTTTGAGAGAGAACTACATGGAGTTTGATCCCTTAAAAGGGTATGTAGGCAAAAGGCCAAAACCTCTCCAAGTCCAATAAAAATAAAATCCAAACACTTCTTCCCCCATTCTTAAAATAGACAATCTTTTTTCAATAAATAGCATTAAAAATAAAGCGTAAACGTAAATCTAGAAAAACGGTTCCTATAGAGTACTATAGTCGTTATGGGTGCCTAACCTCTTCTGAAATGGATGATATTCCATTAAACAGAGTCTATGAAAATCTAAATAAGCGTTTATCCCCATCATCATCCACCAAAACTCAGAAAAAGCTAGATAGTGATACCTTTGTTCCTATGTATTCTTCTGTTGAAGAAAGGATACATGACATGCAACAAAAAAGGATCAATGCGTGTGTAAGACTACCTGCTGATCATCCATTACAACCACCCATGATTGAACCTCTTCAATTTGTTTCTGTTGATACAGAGGGTGTAGATGATCACACAGAGTCTGAGTCTGCCAACATTGAGGTATCATTATCTCCTTCCAAAACAACTACCCAAACTAATGAACCCTTTGTCATTCAAGAGAATTACCAGGTTATGAGACCAACCTAGAAAGAGCCACTGACTTAGCTTCTGATGAAGTTATGACAGAAAACCCCCAACAACAAGAACCAAACTCAGAAATGGCCGCACTAACCAGTACAATTATGTCATTCACCTTGAACAATATGTTCCTGAACTATCTCTTCCTGAACTATCTGTTCCTGAACAAAATGTTCCTGAACAACATGTGTAACACCCCGTTTTCCCAACATGAAAATTTCATAATAAAAATCAGAGTATTCATTGTAAACGGAATGTCACACTTCTTTTCATAAAATCTTAAACGAAAATAAATAAATATTTATCCTTCAAAATTCAACAACATAATGCTAAATACTTCGCAGCGGAATTATTTCGACAATCTGAAACATTCTTCGGCATGAGGGCCTCATCATAAAATCTCATAAAAACATCTTAACATCAATTCATGAACATCATAAAAGAATACGTAAAGGAATAGAAGTCATAACAAAATCCCCATCTCGTTGCGTATCAGAGCACCTAAAGACACACGTGAGAAAATCCACTCACGACCGCGACTATCCTTGATTACGTGCAAGTTACCCATGTAAAAGGCAACATTTTCAAGCAGAAGGGGTGAGATTTCACAAACAATAATGTTAAGCATATAATTCATCAATTACAGTTAACAACATAAACATCATCAATTCATCATATTTAGCAATAAATGCATTCATAAATAATCCATCATAAAACACTTCATCAACAACTCATGATAGAAAACAGCTTAGCAGCTCAGCACTCATGGATAACACCTTATCAACAATGACTTGACTCGACTATGCAACTTCAACTTCTTAATCATGCATGTTGTACAATCCAGGGCATGAGCCCTCATCATAAGAGCATAAATACACTCACAGGGCATAAGCCCTCAACATAAAGAGCAAAAGCTCACAGGGCATGAGCCCTCATCATAAGAGCAAAAGCTCACAGGGCATAAGCCCCCAACAAAATGAGTATGCATAGACTCAACAACTTACATCTTCAACATCTAAGACAACATATTCACGACTCGATATCTTAAACAACTTCATCATATAATTCATATAAAATCCATCAAAAGATATTTGCATATCAATTCAAAGCTACTAGAAGGATAATTCATATACCAGCAATTCACATGTTTTTATCAAAACTCAATTCAAAACAAAAACAACTAAAAATAGCGCAAGAATCCAACTTAGGCAATCTGGTACAGTACAACTCGCGAGGCGAGGTCATCTACTCGCGGTGGCGAGCTCGCATAAATAGCAACTCGCGAGGCAAGAAAGGCTACTCGCCCAAGGCGAACAAAATTAGGCAGCTACGGCTTTGTGACCATTTTTCACCAAAAATGTCATTATTAACTTTCCTACGTCCAATTTCAATCTAAAAACTTGTCTAATAATTCTTATACGTGTTAAGACACTCAAAGCCATCTAAAACTTAACCTAAAACGTTAATTCACGAAAAGTCATGCTTTCTCACAGGTCAACTCGCTACGGCAAGGAATCTGCGTACAAAGGGAGCAAAAAAGCGTTACTCGCGAGGCGAGGGAAATTTACTCGCGAAGCGAGCGATGAAGGCCGTCACTCGAGAGGCGAGGATCAACGTTCGCGAGGGCAAGCGATGAATGTCAGTACGGAAAGAACACCAAAATTCATCAAAATTCACCTAATCTCATGGTTCTAACCTTAAAACTGATTCCAATTATCATCTTATGGATTATCTAAGGTCCGTACACAGTTTTTACATCAATTCTACGATTCTACATCATCTAATCATCAATTTCTCTCATAACCCTAGTTTTCCAAATCCTTGAAAAACTAAACCTAATCATGTTAATTGCAATTATCAGAATCATAGGCTTAAAATTAATGAAAGTTAGTCCCACCCTTACCTTAGAATGATGAAATCGCAGCTCTCCTCTTGTTTTGTCTCTTCTCTGGTTTTCTCCCTTTTTCCAAAACTGTTTCACGTAAAAGCTATTCTGACCTAATTTCGCCTATTTATTTCTCCTCATCTATCTTATCTTATTTACTTTTATTCCCCTAAACTCTGAATTCTCAAAACAGCCCTCATCTCAATATTTATTTTATTTTCAAATCTTATTCTATTAAATAATAAAATAAGTCTCTAAATAAATCCACGACACATCACATAATTCTTCACATCACATAAATCATATAATTATATTCTAAACTCAACAAAAAAATCAAATAATTAAAGAGGGCGTTACAACATGTTCTTGAACAAGTTATTGTTGACCAATCTCCTGCAACCAACTCTATTCTTGAACCTGAAATATCTATAAATGACCAACCTTCATCCTCTAACCTAGCCCTTCAAACATATGCTCCTGCCAGATCTACAAATATCCCTTCTCCATCAACCTTGTTTCTAGATTCTACTAATTTGGCAAATGTGTGTGAGAACATATTCCAGGAGCTGAACAAGTTGATTGGAGCAAGAAACAACTTGGTTCATGAAGACAGCTATCAGAAGCAATGGAGGAGACTGAGAGAAAGAGTATACTTTGTCTTGTCTGAACTTCAAAGGTCTTCTTTTGATGCTCAAGACACTGCTCAAAACAACCTTCAGGATTGGTTGAGAGGAATTGTCAATTATATGCAAGAAGTAGCTGTCAGTAGAACTCTTGTGAAGACTCGCTTTTGCTTAACAGGAAGAAATGTTATTCCTCGTTGTGTTCATCCAAAAGAGCTGAATCTAGACTGGTTGAACAAGATTAACTTCATGTCAGCCTCTACAGATTTGGAACTACTGCAAAGGAAAACTGTAACGCCCTAATTGTTATTTAATTATTTTTGGTTGATTTTAAGTATTTTATATGATTTAAAATGATTTATGTGATTATTTGGTGTATTGTTATTTTATTATTTAGTTGTTTTATTATTTATTTGGAATTTGGAGGGTTTATGAGACTTAATAGAATTTATGGAGTTTTTGGGGGTTACATATTAAATAATAGTAATTAAGGGGAGTTAAGTGAAATGAAAGGAGTTAAGGAATATTGGGAGAATAGGAAAATGAGAGTCAATAAACATTTTCACGTACAATAGCGAAAACCAGAGTTTTGGGAAAAAGGGAGAGAAGCCAAGAACAAGGGAGAAGAGCCAAGGGAGAGCTTGATTTCTGTAGAGTTTGATTCATCTGTAATTCAGGTAAGGGTGAGGCTATCTCTCAATAATAGTATTTTTATAATTCTGATTTTGATCTTAACATGATGTTAGTGAGAATTGAGAGAATGAAGGTTAGGTTTTTGAAGAATATGAACACTTGTTGAGAAACAAGATGAATTGCTGTTTGATGTTGTTGTTTTGTGTACTTTGTTGTGCATTGTTGCATATTGAACCCATAAACATCTGTTAGAACACGTTTTGGGTAATCAGGGGTTGAAAATTGAGTTTTGGTTGAGATAGGGTTAGAAAACCCGTAGAGCTTTTTCCTACCCAGATGATCGCACGCTCAAGCGTCCACTTGCACGCTCAAGCGAACATTCAAACTTGTGCCCAGATTTTGAAACTGATCGCACGCTCAATCGAGCTTGAAGCGAGCCCCAAGCGTGCACTTTCCCAACTTTTGACATTCTTGGTCGCTCAAGTGAGCACTTGCACGCTCAAGCGTCCTGGATCCTGTACAACATCCCCTATTTTGCGTTCTTGCATCTTTTTCTCACATTTCTGTTTTGAATTGGATTTTGATGTAAACATGAAAGTTGTAGACAATTGATTTATCCTTCCAATGGATTTGGATTGACTTGAAAATGTTTTATGGATTTTGAGTTATGATGAAAATACTCCAAGTGGGTCTTGAGGAAAACTTTAAGAAAACTTAGCATAACTTATTCCAAGTTAGTCCAAAACCTATGGTTGGTTCCCAAACTTCAAACTTAAGTATGAGAGGTTAAATTGAGGTGTTTTTATGAGTATTTAACTTATGTCTTGTTTATGTAGTCAATATTAACCTATGGTTGATTTCCTTTTGAAAAATGTTTCTTTGATTTATTTAACCTTGTTTATGTAGTCAATATTATAAATGGATGTGAAGCTATGTGAATACATGTATATATAAATAAATATAATTATATATGCTATATTGTTGATTTCCGTTGTTGATGTCGTTGTGTCGTTGTTGTCTAAGTTGTGGAGTGTGTCATAAATAATTTAGGCACAATTGTTGTTGTCGTTGTCGTTGCTGTTGTTGTTGAGTTGTATGCAGATATACACATTGAGTCATTCATACTCATACATTATTGGGGGCTCATGCCCTGGAATGTTAATCATTCAACCGTTGAGGGCTTATGCCCTGTGTAACACCCCGTTTTTCCCAACATAAAAATTTCTTAAAACAATTAAAAGAGTACACATCAAAACAACGGGATATCACATAAACATAATCCGAAATCAGCGGAAAAATACTTATAAATCATAAAACGTTTGGCACGCAGGCCCCATAAAAATGTCTCAAAAGAGTTAGTTGCATTATGACAAAATAACATAAAGTTCCACGTAAAGGAATGAAGCATGCATAATAGACAACCCCCATCCCGTTACGTATCAGAGCGACCTAGACGACACAGTGAGGCAAGGCCACTCACGGGAAACAATCAGCACACTAAGCACGATCACCTGCACTTGCCCACAAGGCGGCAATTCCAACAGAAGGGGTGAGATTTCATAACAAAATAATATTAATCAACATAACTAGAATCATAATTAACATCATAACATTCTTGCATAAATATAACAGTTATCACGTAGTCACATAATCAATCATCATCAATAATGCATCATCTTAGACACAACAATGCAACAATGCTCTTAGACTCCTTATATGCATGTGGTACCGAACTTCATCATAAGTATTAATATACTTTAAAACGTGCGGAGGACAAAGCTCCTATTAGTCGTGCAGAGGACAAAGCTCCTATCATGGTGAGGACTCAGCTCAATGAATGCTAATGCATGGATTCTAATCAACAAAACATCTTAATCACCTTATCAACATGCATCCAAGAATTTGGAGCTATACAATATCTTATTCATCATATATATATAGACATCTTGCGACTCTGTTAGATAACAGCAGCAGCATAGTCAAATATCAAAAGGAACAGAATGACATCAATTGCAATCAATGGCACATAAACATTCATTCATGTTCTTCACAATGTAAATACTTTAATTCATACTCAATTAGCATTGGCATATCAAAACAGATTACAGATTGCATTTAACGTTACTAATAGGTCTATACAACACTTAGGGATCATCTCTCAATTAAACATACGAAACAGATCGCACTAACTCTCAGAAAACTCCAATCTGGGGCTGCTCGCGAGGCGAGTATATATGCTCGCCATTGCGAGTAGAGCCAGCTTCCAACTACAGTCATTCTAGGCTCAATCTTATCCTACAATCATTCCCATTTATCATCAGGTATGTTCAGGTACTCGCAGGCACTCAAGGATCAACTAAGGTCGAAAGTTGCAAAGCCTACATGCTCTCAGCCTAGCTCGCTACGGCGAGTAATCTAGCTCGCTATGGCGAGCTGCTAGAAGCAACTCGCGAGGCGAGGGAAAGTGCTCGCCATGGCAAGCGATGAAGATCATCACTCGCGAGGCGAGGATCACTGCTCGCCCTGGCGAGCGATGAATCTCGCCGCGGGCAAACTTGCTATATCCTCCAAAAACTCACGATTCTCATGGTTCAAAGCCTAATACTGATTACTGGGTTTGTCCTAAACATAATCTAAGGTCTAGGAACACTTTCTACATCAATTAAACCAATTCTAACCGTTTAATCATCAATTTAAAGAATTTGACCTAGTTTTCTCACTTTCCAATTCAACCCTAATTCATGCTAGTTAATCATCAGAATCATGTTAATCAATATTACAGAATTATTAGTCTCACCCTTACCTGGTTTAGGAGAAATCGCAGCACCCTCTACTTCTCTTCTCCTTCACGTGCGTTTCTCCCTTTTTTCCAAAAGTCTGATACGCGTACTGACTTTCTAAACCTAACTTCCCTATTTATACTCCCAACAAATCTTATCTTATTTACTCTTTCTCCCACATAACTCTCTAAAATCCAAAACTAACCCACAACTAAATATTTTATTTTATTTTCAAAATCTTATTTTATTTAACAATAAAATAAGTCCCTTAATCTTATCAAAAACCACAAAACTCATAACTTATCACACAAAATCAACTAAATCATCCAAATCATCAAAACATACCAAAATCACACATATATTATATAAATATAATATAATCACCTAAACTCGTTTTAAATAAATAATTAAACGAAAGTGGGCGTTACAACTCTCCCCCAGTTAAAAGATTTTCGTCCTCGAAAATTTACCTCAAGCAAACAACTCTGGATAAGACTCCAGCATCTTACTCTCGAGCTCCCACGTCAAGCTTTCACCAGTCGCTCCCGATCAAACGAATCTAACGAGAGGTATATCCTTGCCTCTCAACGTCTTCACTTTCCGATCATCAATCCTTACCGGTAAAGTCTGCACCGTAAGGTTGTCTCTAACCTGCACATCATCATTCTGGATCATATGAGATGGATCTGGAACATACTTCCGAAGTTGCGACACATGGAAAACATCATGCAAATTCGAAAGATGCGGTGGTAGTCCAACTCGGTACGCCACCGTTCCAACTCTTTCCGATATCTGATACAGACCAATAAATCTCGGAGTCAACTTCTTTGACTTCAAAGCACGTCCGACACCAGTCACAGGGGTGACTCTCAAAAACACGTGGTCTCCTTCCTGAAACTCAAGATCTTTCCTTCGCTTATCATGGTAACTCTTTTGTCGACTCTGCGACGCCTTCATCTTCTCTTGAATCATCTTAACTTTCTCAGTAGTTTGCTGAATGATCTCTGGTCCTAAGACCACTCTTTCACCTGACTCAAACCAACACAACGGAGTTCTGCACCTTCGACCATACAAAGCCTCAAAAGGTGCCATTCCAATACTAGAATGATAACTATTATTGTAGGTGAACTCGATTAACGGAAGATGACTATCCCAAGTTCCTCCTTGCTCAAGAACACAAACTCTTAACAAATCTTCTAGCGACTGAATTGTCCTCTCCGACTGACCATCTGTCTGCGGATGATACGCCGAACTCAATCTCAACTTAGAACCCAAGGCCTCTTGCAAACTTTTCCAAAATCTAGAAGTAAATCTTGGATCTCTATCTGATACAATGCTCGAAGGAACACCATGTAACCTCACAATCTCCTTGACATAAATCTCCGCCAACTGGGCAACAGGAAAACTAATATTAATCGGTAGAAAATGAGCCGACTTCGTCAATCTATCAACTATCACCCAAATGGCGTCATTCCCTCTAGGAGTATTCGGCAAGCTCGTCACAAAATCCATGGATATACTATCCCATTTCCACTCCGGCACATCTAAAGATACCATCATGCCAGCCGGTTTCTGATGCTCAATCTTTGACTTCTGACAAACTAAACAGGCATACACAAACTGTGCCACATCTCGTTTCAAACCAGACCACCAGAAAATCTTCTTTAAATCATGATACATCTTCGTAGCTCCCGGATGAATACTCAAGCTACTTCTGTGACTCTCTTCAAGAATCATCTTTTTAATTTCTTCATTGTCAGGAATGCAAATCCTACCTCAGAATCTCAACACTCCTTGATCGTCGACTTGAAAATCACTATCTTCAGTCTGATTACTAGCAACCAACAAGTCCACCAACTTGACATCTTCTTTTTGTGCTTCTTTGATACTCATCAAGAAGTCACTATCAATCTTCAGCATCCCCAACTTAACACTCTGAGGTGTCCTTTCACAGACCAAACTCAAATCTCTAAATTGTTCAAGTAATTCGAACTCTTTCACTATCATAGCAGACATATGCAAGGTCTTCCTACTCAAGGCATCTGCTACCACATTAGCTTTACCCGGATGATAATTCAACCCAAAGTCAAAATCCTTCAACAGTTCAAGCCATCTTCTCTGCCTCATATTCAATTCCTTCTGGTCGAACAAATACTTTAAGCTCTTGTGATCACTGAACACTTCAAATCTCGCACCATACAAGTAATATCTCCATATTTTCAATACAAAGACCACAACCGCCAATTCTAAATCATGCGTCGGATAATTCTTCTCATGAATTCTCAACTGTCTTGAAGCATAAGCTACCACTTTACCTTCCTACATGAGCACACCTCCCAAACCCAACTTAGACGCATCACAATACACTACAAAAGGCTTATCAGACTTTGGCAAAGTTAAAACTGGAGCAGTCGTCAAACGCTTCTTCAATTCGTTGAAACTATTCTCGCAACGAACATCCCAAACAAACGCTTTACCCTTACAAGTCAACTGTGTTAGCGGGAGAGCTAACTTGGAAAATCCCTCAATAAACCTTCTATAGTAACAAGCTAAACCCAAGAAGCTTCTAATCTCAGTAACTAACTTCGGAGTCTCCCATTGCGATACCGCTTCAATTTTAGACGGGTCAACCGCAATACCATCACCAGAAATAACATGGCCAAGAAAGCTCACTTCCTCCAACCAGAACTCACACTTAGACAATTTGGCATAAAGTTTCTTTTCTTTCAACACTTGCAGGACAATCTTCAAATGATCAGCATGTTCCTCCTCAGTCTTGGAGCAGATCAAGATATCGTCACTGAACAACACTACAAACCCATCCAAAAATGCATGGAAGATGCGATTCATATACTCCATAAACACTCCAGGTGCATTAGTAACTCCAAAAGGCATAACCTTGTACTCATAGTGACCATAACGCGTTCTGAAAGCTGTCTTCTGCATATCTTCATCTTTTACTTTAATCTGGTGATAACCTGATCTCAAATCAATCTTGCTGAAAACACGTGCACCCACTAACTGATCCATCAAATCATCAATTCTCGGAAGTGGATACCTATTCTTGATAGTTACCTTGTTCAACTGTCGATAATCAATACATAGCCTCATACTACCATCTTTCTTCTTCACTAGCAACACTGGCGCTCCCCAAGGTGAAACACTTGGTCTAACAAATTTCTTCTCGAGCAAATCTTCCAACTGTTTCTTCAACTCAGCTAACTCGGAAGCAGACATACGATAAGGTGCCATCGACACCGGCTTCGTTCCAGGAACAAGATCAATAGAAAACTCAACTTCCCTCTCTGGAGGCACATCAGGAATTTCATTTGGGAAAACTTCAGGAAAGTCGCATACCACTTTTAGCTTATCAATTACCGCTTGATTCTCTAAAGATAAGGAAGCCATTAACGAAAACATCAACATTCCATCACGTTCCAGTTGCTTCAGCTGCTTAGTAGATAAGAATTTTGCACCACTTTCCTCTTCAGCAGAAGAAAAATGTACCGTCTTGCTAAAACAATTGATAAGAACGTGGTTGAACTCTAACCAATTCATACCCAAAATTACATCCATACCGCTTAAAGGTAGACAAACTAAATCCATCTCAAAATCACGACCAAACATAGACAAAGGACAATTCAAACATACGAGAGAAGTAGTCACCGAACCCTTAGCTGGAGTTTCGACAACCATCTCTCCATTCATATCAGACACATCAAGACCCAAAGCAGAAACACAGTCTAAAGCAATAAAGCAATGCGTAGCACCAGTATCAATAATAGAAACTAAAGGAGTATTATTAATATAACAAGTACCTCTGATCAAACGATCCTCACTATCTGTCTGAGTACTAGTCAGGGCAAAAACTCGACCCGTAGTAGGCGCCCTCTTCGGCTGCTTGCACTGGGAACCAATATGACCCTCTTCATTGCAATTGAAACACACGATATCATTACGCTTGCAATCAGCTACAATATGACCCTTCTTGCCACACCGAACACATTTCTTAATCTCTTCAGGACAAACATTGCTCTTGTGGCCTTTCACACCACAGTTGAAACACACAACCTCTGTAGGAGTACCCTTCTTCGCAGGCTGCCTATCGACGACCATCCTCTGTTTCCCTTTGTCAGCAAGAGCACTGTACGACTTAGGACGACTCTGCTGGCCCTTAGCTTTCCTATCATTCACTCTCTTGTAGTGAGCCTTGGTATCCTCCTCGTATATCCTGCAGCTATTTACCAAATCTGGAAATACTCGAATCTGTTGGTACCCAATCGCCTTCTTAATGTCAGCCCTCAAACCGTTCTCGAACTTAATACACTTCGAAAACTCAGCAGTCTCAGCAACATAGTGCGGGTAAAACTTTGCCAACTCCACAAACTTGGCAGCATACTCCACTGACATATTTCCTTGCTTCAGCTCAAGGAAGTCGATCTCTTTCTTCCCGCGAACATCTTCCGGAAAGTATCTCCTCAGGAACTCTCTCCTGAACACAGCCCAAGTCACAACAGCTCCATCTTGCTCGAGGTTAGGTAACACGCTAACCCACCAATCATCAGCTTCCTCGGACAACTGGTGTGTACCAAAGCGCACTTGCTGAACTTCCATGCACTGCATCACTCGGAAAATCCTCCCAATCTCCTTAAGCCACGTCTGGGCTCCATCGGGGGTCATACCTCCCTTTGAACGTTGGAGGGTGATTCCTCATGAAAGTCTCCAACATCCTAGTCTCACCATTCACGCCAGCATTCGCGTTAGGTTGTTGTCCCACAGCTTGGGCAGTAGTTTGAAGAGCAGCAGCTAACGCCGTATCGTTCCTTCCAGCCATTCTGATATTCTACAACAAGCAGTAACATCAACATAAGATTCGTAATACAAATATTACTAAGACTCAACAAGACTCTCTAATTGGCCGGACAGACCGACTTGTTCTGATACCAATTGTAACACCCCGTTTTTCCCAACATAAAAATTTCTTAAAACAATTATCAGACTACACATCAAAACAACGGGATATCACATAAACATAATCCGAAATCAGTTAAATAATAATTTAACCAAATAACTTCAAAACATTGCAGCGGAAAAATACTTATAAATCATAAAACGTTTGGCACGCAGGCCCTATAAAAATGTCTCAAGAGTTAGTTGTATTATGACAAAATAACATAAAGGTTCACGTAAAGGAATGAAGCATGCATAATAGACAACCCCCATCCCGTTACGTATCAGAGCGACCTAGACGACACAGTGAGGCAAGGCCACTCACGGGAAACAATCAGCACACTAAGCACGATCACCTGCACTTGCCCACAAGAAGGCAATTCCAACAGAAGGGGTGAGATTTCATAACAAAATATTATTAATCAACATAACTAGAATTGTAACACCTCGTTTTCCCAACGTAAAAATTTTGTAAATTAAATCAGAGTTTTCACATAAACGGAGTATCACTTTCTTAAAACATCTTAAAGGAAATGAATAACAATTCATTCATCATAAAAATAGTTATTAAACCTCTCAAAACATTTTTGAGTCACTCTGAAGCCATTAAAAAGCTAACTCATTTATCTACAACTTTCGTGAAGACATCAAAAGCTAATTATGAACAGAAAAGTCCCAGTTTTTATTTTAGTTTTTCGGTTACAGAAAATCGAAAAGAGAACGAGCCTGTTGACCCCTTTGTAGTATTTTAATCATATCTAGAGTTCTAAAAGCTTAAATTGAGTCACTCCAAAGGCTAGTGAAAGCTAACATCTGTATCTACAACTTTCATGAAGACACCTAAACCCAGTTCGGAACTTAAACTTGTCAAACTGAGACAACAAGTAACGTGTTTTGCACAGCGACAGCAAAATCGCAGTTCAGTTGCGGTTTCGCCTTGGGGAAACCTTTTCTACTCCGTTTTCGATCCAATACCCTCAAATTCTCTAAAATTATGTAACAACCCATATTTAATTAAATATATTATATTATAAATCAAATAAGATAATACTAAAAATACATAAAAGCACACATCATCAAAATATATATTATATTATATCATCATATCTTATTATTTCTAAAACAAATATATTTCTACACTAGATAATATATATATATATATATTTCTACACAAATAACAAATATATTTTCAAACCAAATAACGAATATATTTCTATAACAAATATATCTCTACATAACAAACATATTTCTATAACAAATAACACAATATATTTTTACACAAAATAACATATATATTTCTACACCAAATAACACATATATTTTTATAACAAATGACATAGTATTTCTACACCACATAACAAATATATTTTTACACCAAATAACATAATATCTCTACACCAAATAACATATATATTATAATATAACATGCTACTAAAACACCAACATATAACACAAAAATAACACACATCACCATAAATCAAATAAATTATTTAAAAAGACTCTAAACTCAATCAAATAATTAAATAAATAAAATAGTTCAAAGCGGGCGTTACAACTCTACCCCCCTTAAGAGAATTTCGTCCTCGAAATTCAAAGCACAAAAGAAAATGAATTCAATTATTGCTTAAATATCTTAAATTATATATAACAAAGTAGTAACTTCAAACATTACACAAAAATCACATTAAAGTTAGTCGGCCAAACATGATCACATAATAAAACGTAACCATTAATTAGAAAACAAAACGACAATATTCAATCGTCACACGACACAACGACTCATCTACTTGGCCGGACGGACCAACCTGCTCTGATACCAATTGTAACACCCCGTTTTCCCAACGTAAAAATTTCGTAAATTAAATCAGAGTTTTCACATAAACGGAGTATCACTTTCTTAAAACATCTTAGAGGAAATGAATAACAATTCATTCATCATAAAAATAGTTATTAAACCTCTCAAAACATTTTTGAGTCACTCTGAAGCCATTAAAAAGCTAACTTATTTATCTACAACTTTCGTGAAGACATCAAAAGCTAATTATGAACAGAAAAGTCCCAGTTTTTATTTTAGTTTTTCGGTTACAGAAAATCGAAAAGAGAACGAGCCTGTTGACCCCTTTGTAGTATTTTAATCATATCTAGAGTTCTAAAAGCTTAAATTGAGTCACTCCAAAGGCTAGTGAAAGCTAACATCTGTATCTACAACTTTCATGAAGACACCTAAACCCAGTTCGGAACTTAAACTTGTCAAACTGAGACAACAAGTAACGTGTTTTGCACAGCGACAGCAAAATCGCAGTTCAGTTGCGGTTTCGCCTTGGGGAAACCTTTTCTACTCCGTTTTCGATCCAATACCCTCAAATTCTCTAAAATTATGTAACAACCCATATTTAATTAAATATATTATATTATAAATCAAATAAGATAATACTAAAAATACATAAAAGCACACATCATCAAAATATATATTATATTATATCATCATATCTTATTATTTCTAAAACAAATATATTTCTACACTAGATAATATATATATATATATATATATATATATATATATATATATATTTCTACACAAATAACAAATATATTTTCAAACCAAATAACGAATATATTTCTATAACAAATATATCTCTACATAACAAACATATTTCTATAACAAATAACACAATATATTTTTACACAAAATAACATATATATTTCTACACCAAATAACACATATATTTTTATAACAAATGACATAGTATTTCTACACCACATAACAAATATATTTTTACACCAAATAACATAATATCTCTACACCAAATAACATATATATTATAATATAACATGCTACTAAAACACCAACATATAACACAAAAATAACACACATCACCATAAATCAAATAAATTATTTAAAAAGACTCTAAACTCAATCAAATAATTAAATAAATAAAATAGTTCAAAGCGGGCGTTACAACTCTACCCCCCTTAAGAGAATTTCGACCTCGAAATTCAAAGCACAAAAGAAAATGAATTCAATTATTGCTTAAATATCTTAAATTATATATAACAAAGTAGTAACTTCAAACATTACACAAAAATCACATTAAAGTTAGTCAGCCAAACATGATCACATAATAAAACGTAACCATTAATTAGAAAACAAAACGACAATATTCAATCGTCACACGACACAACGACTCATCTACTTGGCCGGACGGACCAACCTGCTCTGATACCAATTGTAACACCCCGTTTTCCCAACGTAAAAATTTCGTAAATTAAATCAGAGTTTTCACATAAACGGAGTATCACTTTCTTAAAACATCTTAAAGGAAATGAATAACAATTCATTCATCATAAAAATAGTTATTAAACCTCTCAAAACATTTTTGAGTCACTCTGAAGCCATTAAAAAGCTAACTCATTTATCTACAACTTTCGTGAAGACATCAAAAGCTAATTATGAACAGAAAAGTCCCAGTTTTTATTTTAGTTTTTCGGTTACAGAAAATCGAAAAGAGAACGAGCCTGTTGACCCCTTTGTAGTATTTTAATCATATCTAGAGTTCTAAAAGCTTAAATTGAGTCACTCCAAAGGCTAGTGAAAGCTAACATCTGTATCTACAACTTTCATGAAGACACCTAAACCCAGTTCGGAACTTAAACTTGTCAAACTGAGACAAAAAGTAACGTGTTTTGCACAGCGACAGCAAAATCACAGTTCAGTTGCGGTTTCGCCTTGGGGAAACCTTTTCTACTCCGTTTTCGATCCAATACCCTCAAATTCTCTAAAATTATGTAACAACCCATATTTAATTAAATATATTATATTATAAATCAAATAAGATAATACTAAAAATACATAAAAGCACACATCATCAAAATATATATTATATTATATCATCATATCTTATTATTTCTAAAACAAATATATTTCTACACTAGATAATATATATATATATATATATATATATATATATATATTTCTACACAAATAACAAATATATTTTCAAACCAAATAACGAATATATTTCTATAACAAATATATCTCTACATAACAAACATATTTCTATAACAAATATATCTCTACATAGCAAACATATTTCTATAACAAATAACACAATATATTTTTACACAAAATAACATATATATTTCTACACCAAATAACACATATATTTTTATAACAAATGACATAGTATTTCTACACCACATAACAAATATATTTTTACACCAAATAACATAATATCTCTACACCAAATAACATATATATTATAATATAACATGCTACTAAAACACCAACATATAACACAAAAATAACACACATCACCATAAATCAAATAAATTATTTAAAAAGACTCTAAACTCAATCAAATAATTAAATAAATAAAATAGTTCAAAGCGGGCGTTACAAGAATCATAATTAACATCATAACATTCTTTCATAAATATAACAGTTATCACGTAGTCACATAATCAATCATCATCAATAATGCATCATCTTAGACACAACAATGCAACAATGCTCTTACACTCCTTATATGCATGTGGTACCAAACTTCATCATAAGTATTAATATACTTTAAAACGTGCGGAGGACAAAGCTCCTATTAGTCGTGCCGAGGACAAAGCTCCTATCATGGTGAGGACTCAGCTCAATGAATGCTAATGCATGGACTCTAATCAACAAAACATCTTAATCACCTTATCAACATGCATCCAAGAATTTGGAGCTATACAATATCTTATTCATCATATATATATAGACATCTTGAGACTCAGTTAGATAACAGCAGCAGCATAGTCAAATATCAAAAGGAACAGAATGACATCAATTGTAAATCAATGGCACATAAACATTCATTCATGTTCTTCACAATGTAAATACTTTAATTCATACTCAATTAGCATTGGCATATCAAAACAAATTACAGATTGCATTTAACGTTACTAATAGGTCTATACAACACTTAGGGATCATCTCTCAATTAAACATACGAAACAGATCGCACTAACTCTCAGAAAACTCCAATCTGGGGCTGCTCGCGAGGCGAGTATATCTGCTCGCCATGGCGAGTAGAGCCAGCTTCCAACTACAGTCATTCTAGGCTCAATCTTATCCTACAATCATTCCCATTTATCATCAGGTATGTTCAGGTACTCGCAGGCACTCAAGGATCAACTAAGGTCGAAAGTTGCAAAGCCTACATGCTCTCAGCCTAGCTCGCTACGACGAGTAATCTAGCTCGCTATGGCGAGCTGCCAGAAGCAACTCGCGAGGCGAGGGAAAGTGCTCGCCATGGCGAGCGATGAAGATCATCACTCGCGAGGCGAGGATCACTGCTCGCCGTGGCGAGCGATGAATCTTGCCGCGTGCAAACTTGCTATATCCTCCAAAAACTCACGATTCTCATGGTTCAAAGCCTAATACTGATTCCTGGGTTTGTCCTAAACATAATCTAAGGTCTAGGAACACTTTCTACATCAATTAAACCAATTCTAACCGTTTAATCATCAATTTAAAGAATTTGACCTAGTTTTCTCACTTTCCAATTCAACCCTAATTCATGCTAGTTAATCATTAGAATCATGTTAATCAATATTACAGAATTATTAGTCTCACCCTTACCTGGTTTAGAAGAAATCGCAGCACCCTCTCCTTCTCTTCTCCTTCACGTGCGTTTCTCCCTTTTTTCCAAAAGTCTGATACGCTTACTGACTTTCTAAACCTAACTTCCCTATTTATACTCCCAACAAATCTTATCTTATTTACTCTTTCTCCCACATAACTCTCTAAAATCCAAAACTAACCCACAACTAAATATTTTATTTTATTTTCAAAATCTTATTTTATTTAATAAAAATAAGTCCCTTAATCTTATCAAAAACCACAAAACTCATAACTTATCACACAAAATCAACTAAATCATCCAAATCATCAAAACATACCAAAATCACACATATATTATATAAATATAATATAATCACCTAAACTCGTTTTAAATAAATAATTAAACGAAAGTGGGCGTTACACTCTGGAATGCTAGTTCATTCAAATGTTGATGGCTTATGCCCTGGGATGCTTTAACCATCCAAATTGTTGAGGGCTCATGCCCTGGAATGCCTTGTCATTCAAACACGTAAAATGGTACCACATGCATATTGCATTAGTTATTGTCGTTGGTGCATTGTCGTAGTCGTTGTTGTTGGTTGTCGTCGTTGTGTCATTGCATGGTCAATGTCGTCGGTTGAGCTGTTGTTGTGTTGTTGTTGTTGGATGAATTGAATATGTTGTTATCCATGATATATATATATATATATATATATATATATATATATATATATATATTTAAAATTTGAAGTATTTTGTTGAATTTAGGGTGTTAGATTCAATTGATGAATTATAATTCTATTATTATTGTTTGAGAATCTCACCCCTTCTGCTTGAAATTTTTTCTCTTCGTATGGGTAACTTGCAGGTAATGAAGACTAGTAGGATGTCTGGCTCAAGTGTCTTAGGGCTCTGATACGTAACGGGATGAGAAACATTGTTGTGTTTATTCATTCCTTTATGTATCAATTTTAAATATATTGTTGGAGGTTTTATGTTGTTAAACAATATTTTGTTTTGTTGAGGCCTTTGTGCCAAGATTTTGTTGGAGGTTGATATTATTTTGAAAGAATTTTCTGCTGCAAATTATGAGATTGAATGTTGTTGAAAATAAATAGTATATTTTCTATTTATGAAATTTTTGAAAAGTAGTGTAATGCTCCGTTTATTGTTTTACTCTGATTATATATATAATATTATGTTGTGGGGAAACGGGGTGTTACAAACACAGTCCTGGAAAGAGAGAACAAACAGCTAAGGAAAGAGCTTTTGGATCCGAAACTGCTAGTACTTGAGTACAAGACTTCCACTAAACCTAAGCTAGAAGAAGCCAGGATAAGATAAGAGAATCTGCTTAGAAGCAATTAAGAATTCAAGAAGGAAATTAAGCAACAAGCAGAAGAGACAAACAAGTTACTCAAACAAATGATGGAGATGTTCCAAAATCAAGCCAAACCTTAGTTGCACACCTTTATTTTTTAGCTTGATTAGGGTCTTTTGAGTTTCTATGTTTGTTTGTGTATTTCTGATCTATTTATGTTGCTTCTAAACCTTGTTATTTGCATCTGAACAACTTTTACTTCTGATCTATATTGCGCTTCTAAACAAGTTTTTACTTCTGAACTATATGTGTGCATCTGAACGTAATTTTTTTTTTAGAATTTCTCACTATGTTTTTCTCATCTCTTTCTTTTTGTCTTTATTTTATACTTTCTGTTGATGACAAAAGAGGGAGTAGATGTATATTTATAGGCTATGAGCCCCATTAATTTAACTCTAAACAATTTCAATTAATAGGACATTTTTCTTATCTCTTAGTCTATTTAATGTGAGATTAATTCTGAGCGTTATTTTGTTTTTAATGATGAATTTAATTAACATGGATAGAACTCAGGGGGAGCTTACAAACCTCGCCTTAAAGTACTATTGGACTCAGGGGGAGCTTACAAACCTCAAACCCTTAAAGTCAACTTGTTAATTAGATTAACAACAATTGAACATTTTAAATACTAATGTTTGTCATCATCAAAAAGGGGGAGATTGTTGGAACAAAATGTGTTTAACATTACGTCTTGAGAGTTTTGATGATAACAAGGTATTAAAAATTGTCAATTGGACATGCTAATATTTGTTAAAGTGTGCAAGACCATAGACAAAAATTTAGTGTCTATTTAAAGTATAGGTTCTGAAAGAACAAATGAGAGCAATGGAATCAACAAAGTAAATGAAGCTTGAAGCATCTGAAGAAAGTGCTCCTGAAGTGATGACATCATCGGAAGCAAGCTCATCAGAAGCACCTCATCAGAAGCAAAATCACCAGAAGCTGAAGATCATCAAAAGATGGAAGAATCAAAGCTTCAAAGGCTGTTCAAAGGTTTTAATCATGCCTAGCATTGCAAAAGACCAGAAGAGTAAAGCAACGGCTAATTCAAATGAATTTGAAGGCACTGGATGCTTGTACTTTGAAGAGCGTAGACAAAGTACAATTGTACGAAGTGTACAACCACTACCTTCACTACTCAGCTTGTGTCTCTGCTACAAGACAAGAATAACAGATATGCCTGCAACAATGTTCCTTCATACTTGAAATGGATTTGAAATTGATCCTTCATAGGACAATAACCATATCAGGCAAAAGATCATTGGTGATTGATCAAAACTTCAAAGGACTCTTTATATAAAGGAGTGAAGACTTAGAGAATTGTAGAGACTCAACAACAATTTAAAAGTGTCAAACCTCTGCTGAAATTGTTCGGCATCAAAAGTTCACTTAGAATTTCTTATCAAAGTTCATATCTTATAAATTCTAGAGTCTTAAGAGTTTGTATCTGATTTGTATTGTGAACACCACTGATTGTATATCAAGTGTTCAACCTCAAACATTTTTCTTTGTAATTCTGTTTGAATAGAAGTCTCTTGCAGTTGTGCTTGAGCAAAGAAGTCTCTTGATTGTGTTCAGAAGCATAGGAAATCTCTTGCAGTTGTGCTTGAGTAGTTTGAAGTCTCTTGCTAGTTTTAGCAGTGAGCATTTGTAATAAGATATTACATTTTTAGTGAACTTTCCTTGGAAGTGCAAGGGGGACAGGACTACTTCCGGTTTGTGGAAGGAACCAGTATAATTGTTTTGTGTCTTTCTTCTCTCCCTCTCTCTCTCTCTCTCTCTCTCCCTCTGTTTTTATCCGCTGCATTTAGAATCTGAACATCACTTCAGAAGCTGTAATCTAACTACTTCTGACCAGTGACTTCAGTAGGAGAAAACGAAGAAAAAGCTAACACAATTCAACCCCCCTTATTGTGTTTTTTCTCACCTTCATCCTTGCCACGAACCACTGTCTTCGTTCTCAGCACACACCGTCTTCAGTCATCTCCACCATCGTTTTCGCCCTCACCACCAACCACAGTTCAGATCTGCAAACTGATCAGATTTATCTTCTCCGACTGTAACACCCCGTTATCCCAACAATTAAATATTTAATAATTAAACAAGTAAATCAGAGTTCAACAAACAACGGGCATGTCACACTACTTTTCAAAAATTCTTAAATAGATAGAAATATTATTTATCAAATCAATTGTGATAAATTATCCAAACATTGTAGCGGAATATTCATAAAGTCATTTAACATTCAAACATCATCAATGATGCTAGCACAAAGGCTTCTACATAATTAGTCATTAACAAATTATTCATCAACAAGCAAAGCTCTGTCGACATGTTTCCAAATTTGATACATAAGGAATGAAAAACACAACAACAATTTCCCATCCCGTTACGTATCAGAGCCCTAAGACACTTGAGCCACCACTTCTACTATTTTGGATCACATGCAAGTTACCCATACGAAGGGCAACATTTTCAAGCAGAAGGGGTGAGATTCTCAAACAACAATAATAGAAATATAATTCATCAATTGAATCTAACACCCTAATGTCATCAATACTTCAATATATTTACGTATTTCATGGTCAATAACATGACAATATATTCCATTTCAACCAGCAATACACCGACTATTCAACCAACGACAATGACTCATGCAATGACATGACAACACCAAAATGACTAAACGACAAAATGTGACAATGCACATGCATGTGGTACCATTTAACGCGTTTGAATGACAAGGCATTCCAGGGCATAAGCCCTCACCAATTTTGAATGGTTAAAGCATTCACAGGGCATGAGCCCTCACCAAATTGAATGAACTAGCATTCACAGGGCATAAGCCCTCACCAATTGAACGACAAGGTGTTCCAAGACATGAGCCCTCACCAAATTATGATTATGCAATGGACTCCACTTGTGTATATCAACATACAACTCAACTACAACACAACGACAACATGTACAACAACAACAACAACAACTCAACAATGCATATACATAAATATGACTTACATTCCCAACAATTCAACCAATGATACTTCAACCTTTGAAAAGAATTCAATAACATGTATAATATATATATATATATATATATATATATATATACAAATACACCATTAATCATAAACATTATCATCACCAGAATTTAATCAACAATATTCAATTGCATAGAAACCGTTTCAGGTTCTGGGCAACTCGCCTCGGCGAGTACATCTACTCGCCATGGCGAACTCAAAGAATGGGTTACTCGCCTCAGGCGAGTTAGGGGCGAGCTGGAGGCGAGTAAAACTGGGTGCTCTCGGCCTTTTTGACATTTTTCACAATAAAACTTCATTTTTAAGCTCCCTATTCATCCTTTTAATCTAAAAATTGTCTCAGTCCTCTCTAAAAATATCTAGGTACTTAAAACTATCCATCCCACGTCTTATAACAACACTTCAAAAATCAAGATTTCTAATGCCCTACTCGCTATGGCGAGTGGTTTTGCTCGCGAGGCGACCTATGAACATTGCTCACTCGCTGTGGCGAGTCATGCTACTCGCCGCGGCGAGCGATGAAGATCCTGTACGGGCAGAATGCAGTTTTTTCCCAAAAATCCCATTTTTCTCAATTTCAATCCCCAAAACAATTTACAGAAGTATAATAAGGTACTGTTTACAACCTGAATGCATTCTAATCCTAATACAATGCTCTTTACACCTTTTTCATCCAAAAATCATACTCCCAAAACCTAACCCTCAAATCCCAATTTCCACTGAAAACCATGCTAAACCAAAATCAGAATCATATAATATATTATTATTGAAACTGACAGTACGTGCAGAAACTCTTTCTGACTTCTCTAACTCCTACTTAACTCCCCCATAATTCTAATTAACTCCCACTTAATTCTTTTAATGAAAAAGTAACCCTCAAACTCCAAATAAATTCTATTTCTCACATTATTCTAATAAATAATAAAAATAAATCATTTAATAAAAATACACCACACCACACCACAACAAATATTATTTAAAATCATAAAAGGGACTCTAAATAAATCAAAAATAATTAAATAACAACTAGGACATTACAACTCTCCCCAACTTAGAGAATTTCGTCCTCGAAATATTACCTCAAGTAAACAACTCCGGATAAGACTCTTGCATCTCACTCTCCAGCTCCCATGTCAAACTTTCACCAGTTACTCCTCCCCATACAACTTTCACTAAAGATATATCCTTGCCTCTCAACTTCTTCACCTCACGATCTTCGATTCTCAACGGTAAGGTCTCAACTGTAAGGTTGTCTCTAACTTGTACATCATCTCTTGGAATCACATGCGAAGGATCCGTTACGTACTTCCGAAGTTGCGACACATGAAACACGTCATGCAAATTCAAAAGATGTGGTGGCAAACCCACTCTATATGCCACTGTTCCAATCCTCTCAGATATCTGGTATGAGCCAATAAACTTTGGAGTCAACTTCTTAGACTTCAACGCGCGACCTACACCTGTCAATGGAGTGACCCTAAAAAACACATGATCTCCCTCTTGGAACTCAAGGGCATTTCTACGTTTGTCATGGTAACTCTTCTGTCGACTCTGCGACACTTTCATCTTTTCTCTTATCAACTTGACCTTCTCCGTAGTCTGATGAACTAACTCTGGTCCCAACACTACACTATATCCCGACTCAAACCAACACAATGGAGTTCTGCACCTCCGACCATACAAAGCTTCGAACGGTGCCATACCAATACTTGAATGGTAACTATTGTTGTACGTGAACTCTATCAACGGTAGATGACTATCCCAAGCTCCACCTTGCTCTAGTACGCACACTCTCAACAAATCCTCCAATGACTGAATCGTTCTCTCCGACTGACCATCTGTTTGCGGATGATAAGCCGAACTCAACCTCAACTTTGAACCCAAAGTGTAACACCCTAGTTCCTATTTAATTATTTTTGGTTGATTTTAAGTCTTTTATATGATTTTAAAATGATTTGTGGATTATTTGATGTTTTATTGT
Organism: Medicago lupulina; assembly: GCA_958299785.1. Lineage (NCBI taxonomy): Eukaryota > Viridiplantae > Streptophyta > Magnoliopsida > Fabales > Fabaceae > Medicago > Medicago lupulina. Next base: position 47,741,722 of record OY283141.1, on the reverse strand, counting down.
TTTATTATTTAATTATTTTTCTTATTAAATAGAGATAAGTAAGAAAATAGAAATTATTAGTATTTTGGGTATTATGGAGAATTAAGAGAATTTAAGGGAGTTAAAGGAAATAGTGGGGGTTATGTTTTGGTGAGAATAGGAAATAGAAAGAGTCAGAAAGAATATCACGTACAGTAGGAAGAAAAGAAGAGTTTTTGGGAGAAAGTGGAGAGAAGCCAAGAACAAGGGAGGAGAGCCAATTTTCTGTAGAGTTGATTCTTCTTAATTCAGGTAAGGGTGAGGCTAACCTTCAACTAATAATATATGTTTAATTTCTGAAAATTGGATTGAATGTTGTTCTTGAGTTAGGGATATGAATGCTTGTGAAATTGATGAAAATAAGCTGAATTGTTGTTTGATGTTGTTGTTTTGCATTCCTTGTTGTGCATTGTTGTATATTGAACCTGTAAACCATTGCTAGAACACGTTTTGGGTAATCAGGGGTTGAAAATTGGGTTTTGGTTGAGATAGGGTTAGAAAACCCGTAGAGCTTTTTCCTACCCAGATGATCGCACGCTCAAGCGTCCACCTGCACGCTTAAGCAAGCATTCAAACTTGTGCCCAGATTTTGAAAATGTTCGCATTCTCAAGCGATCTTCAAGCGAGCCCCAAGCGTGCACTTTCTCAACTTTCGACATTGTTGCACGCTCAAGCGTCTACTTGCACGCTCAAGCGTGCTGGTCCTGTACAGCATCCCCTGTTTTGCGTTCTTGCATCTTTTTCTCACATTTCTGTTTTGAATTGGCTTTTGATGTAAACATGAAAGTCGTAGACAATTGAGTTATCCTTCCAATGGCTTTGGATTGACTTGAAATTTTATATGGATTGTGAGTTATGATGAAAATACTCCAGGTGGGTCTTGAGGAAAACTTTAAGAAAACTTAGCATAACTTATTCCAAGTTAGTCCAAAACCTATGATTAGTTCCCAAACTTCAAACTTAAGTATGAGAGGTTAAATTGAGGTGTTTTATGAGTATTTAACTTATGTCTTGTTTAATCAAATTTGATTCCCTTGTGAAAAATGTTCCTTTGATTTATGTTACAATTGTTTATGTATCAAATATTATAAATGGAAGTGAAGCTAGGCGAATACTTGTATATATAAATAAATATAATTATATATTCTATATTGTTGATTTCTGTTGTGTCGTTATTGTGTCACATTAGACAAAGTTGGGGAGTGTGTCATAAATAAATTAGGCACAGTTGTTGTTGTCGTTGTTATTGTTGTTGGGTTGTATGCTGATATACACCGTGAGTCTTTCATACTCATGCATTGTTGAGGGCTCATGCTCTGGAATGTTAATCATTCACCTATTGAGGGCTTATGCCCTGGAATGCTAGTCATTCACCTGTTGAGGGCTTATGCCCTGGGATGCTTTAACCATCCAAATCTTTGAGGGCTCATGCCCTGGAATGCCTTGTCATTCAAACGCGTTAAATGGTACCACATGCATATTGCAATTGTTGTTGTCGTCGGTGCATTGTCAGAGTCGTTGTTGGTGAGTTGTCAGAGTTGTAGTGATTGTTGGTTGGGTTGATGGTGTTGTCATTGAAGATGTTGTTGTATTTTAAATGTGGATTGATGTAAAATGTTGTTGTAAATGTTGATGCCATGTGATATAAATATGTGCTAATGATGCTATTCGTTGAGTTATTGTTGTTTTAATTCAAATTGATGAATTATATATATATTATTGTTGTTTGTGAATCTCACCCCTTCTGCTTGAAAATGTTGCTCTTCGTATGGGTAACTTGCAGGTAATGAAGGCTAGGTTGGTGTATGGCTCAAGTGTCTTAGGGCTCTGATACGTAACGGGATGGGAAACGTTGTCGTGTTATTTCATTCCTTTATGTATCATTTGTTTTAAATAAATTGTTAGAGAATTGATGATGACTAAACAATGTTTTACTGTTTAGGCCTTTGTGCCAAGATTTGTTGAAGTTGATGACATTATTTTAAAGAATTTTTCCGCTGCAGTTTGCGAGATGTTATATTGTTGGAATTAAATAGTCTATTTTCTATTTAAGAATTTTTGAAAAGCAGTGTAATGCTCCGTTGTTAATTTACTCTGATTTTTTTTATATTAATTTTACGTTGTGGGAGAACGGGGTGTTACACAAAGCCTCTTGCAGACTCTTCCAAAACCTGGAAGTGAACCTCGAATCTTTGTCCGACACAATACTCGATGGAACACCATGCAACTTCACAATATTATGAATGTAGATCTCCACCAACTGAGCTATAGGAAAACTAATATTGATCGGGATAAAATGCGCCGACTTCGTCAACCTATCAACAACAACCCAAATGGCATCATGCCCTCTCGGAGTATTCGGTAAACTATGTTGGAACAAAATGTGTTTAACAATAAACCCTAAAGAGTTTTGATGATAACAACGTATTAAAAAATTGACAATTGGTATTGCTAACATTTGTTCAAGTGTACAGGACCATAAACAAAGTGTTATATTTTAACAAGGTTCTAAACGAACAAATAAAGAGCAAAGGAAGTTTATTTGAAGCTTAAAGCGCTCCTGAAGACAAGCGCTCCTGAAGACTGGTGCTCCTGAAGACTTGCGCTCCTGAAGAGTATGACGTCATCAGAAGCTGAAGGTCCTCAGAAGCTGATTCTTCAGAAGCAACAATATCTCACCAGAAGCTCTATATTTCAAGTTTTCAAGATTCAAGTGTTATATTTTGGAGCGAAAATTATATAGCATTGGCAGAAGACTAGTGGATTGATGCAACGGTCATTTCAAAAGGATTTGAAGTCATTTTGTTGCAAAAAGACAAGAAGCGTTGACATTGTACTCTGTACGAACTGTACAACCACCTTCTCCACTACTCTGTTCTTTGTCTCAGCTAACAGACAAGAATAACAGGTCGCATGTACAACCAAGCCTGTATCCTTGTTCCCTCTCAACTGGAATGGATTTGAAATTGATCCTTTATAGGACATTAACTAAATCAGGCAAAGAATCACTGGTGAAAGATCAAGCTTCAACAACGACTCTTTTTGGATGTGTTGGCACTTACAACGTTCATTTCACACCTCTATATAAAGGAGTGAAGACTTGAAGAACGTGTGGACTCTACAATATTCTGAAAGCGCCAAAACTCTGTCAAATTGTCTAAGCATCCAAAAGTTCACTTAGAATTTCAGTTTTCAAGTTCATATCTTTGAAATTCTTAAGTCTTAAGAGTCTGTATCTGATTTGTATTGTGAACACCACTGATTGTATATCAAGTGTTCAATCTCAAACATTTTCTGTGTAATTTTGTTTGATAGAAGTCTCTTGCTTGTGTGCTTGAGCATTAGAAGTCTCTTGATTGTGTTCTTGAGCATTTGAAGTCTCTTGCTTGTGTGCTTGAGCATTTGTAATCAGATATTACTCTTGGAAGTGCAAGGGGGACATGACTACTTCCGGTTTGTGGAAGGAACCTGTATAAATTTCTTGTGTCCTACTTCTTCTCTTTTCTCTCTGTTTTTCATTCCGCTGCATACGCTCCTGAACAGTATCTTCAGAAGCTGTCCAATCTGCTTCTGATCATTCGTGTTCAGAGTTTCGAAGAGAAAACGATAATTTTTCAAACACAATTCAACCACCCCCCCCCTTCTTGTGTTTTTCTCCCCTTCAAACTAGTCACAAAATCCATGGAGATGTTGTCCCACTTCCATTCTGGCACATCTAACGGTGTCTACAACCCTACAGGCTTTTGATGTTCGACCTTAGACTTCTGACAAGTCAAACATGCATAAACAAACTGTGCAACATCACATTTCAATCCAGACCACCAAAACAATTTCTTCAAGTCATGATACATCTTTGTAGCTCCTGGATGAATACTTAAGCTACTTCTGTGACTTTCTTCCAAAATCAACTTTTTCAACTCATCATTATCAGGAATACAATTTCTTCCTCTGAATCTCAACACACCTTGATCATTAACCTTGAAGTCACCATCTGCAGTTTGATTACTAGCAACCATTAAATCCACAAACATGACATCAATTTTCTGCGCTTCCTTGATACTGTTCAAGAAATCACTATTGATCTTCAACATACCCAAGTACACACTCTGGGGTGACCTCTCACAAACTAGGCTCAAATCTCTAAACTGCTCAAGCAACTCGAACTCCTTTACCATCATAGTGGACATGTGCAATGTCTTCTTGCTTATAGCATCTGCAACCACATTAGCTTTACCGGGGTGGTAATTCAAACTAAAATCATAATCTTGTAACAACTCAAGCCACCTTCTCTGCCTCATATTCAATTCCTTTTGGTCAAATAAATATTTCAAACTCTTATGATTGCTAAACACCTCAAATTTAAAGCCATACAAATAATGCCTCCACATCTTCAATACAAAAACTACAGCAGCCAGTTCCAAATCATGCGTAGGATAATTCCGTTCATGAATTCTCAATTGTCTCGAAGCATAAGCTACCACTTTGCCATCCTGCATAAGTACACCTCCTAAGCCCAACTTGGATGCATCACAATACACAAAAAAAGGTTCATCTGACTTTGGTGAAATTAAAATTGGAGCAGTCGTCAACCTGCGCTTCAATTCATTGAAACTATTCTCACACTGAGCATTCCACACAAAAGGCTTACATTTACAGGTCAACTCAGTCAATGGAAGTGCCAACTTCGAAAATCCTTCTATAAACCTGTGGTAATAACCAGCCAAACCCAGAAAACTTCTAATCTCAGTAACCGACTTCGGAGTCTCCCATTGTGATACTGCATCAACTTTTGATGAGTCTACCGCAATACCACTACCATAAATAATATGGCCAAGAAAGCTGACTTCACTTAACCATAATTCACATTTAGATAACTTGGCATACAACTTCTTTTCTTTCAATACTTGCAACACAATCTTTAGATGTTCTGCATGCTCTTCCTCAGTCTTAGAATAAATGAAGATGTCATCAATGAATACAACCACAAACTGATCCAAAAAGGCATGGAAAATTCTATTCATGTACTCCATGAACACACCTGGTGCATTTGTAACACTGAAAGGCAGCACTTTATACTCATAATGTCTATATCGCGTCCTAAAGGCCGTCTTCTACATATCCTCATCCTTCACTTTAATTTGATGGTAACCTGACCTCAAATCGATTTTACTAAACACACGAGCACCCACCAGTTGATCCATCAAATCATCAATTCTCGGGAGCGAATATCTGTTCTTTATCGTCACTTTATTCAACTAACGGTAATCAATACACAATCTCATGCTACCATCTTTCATCTTAACCAACAACACCGGCGCTCCCCATGGTGAAACGCTTTGTCTTACAAATTTCTTCTCAAGTAAATCCTCCAACTGTTTCTTCAACTCAGCTAACTCGGACGCCGACATACGATAAGGTGCCATCGACACCGGCTTCGTTCTTGGAACAAGGTCAATTGAAAATTCAACCTCCCTCTCTGGTGGCACATCAGGAATCTCATCAGGAAAAACTTCTGGAAATTCATTCACAACCGGCAATCTATCAATCACAACCTGATTCTCTACTGACAAAGATGCTATCAAGGAAAATATTAAGATCCCATCACGCTCTAGTTGTTTCAGCTGCTTAGTAGTTAAGAATTCTGCTCCACTCTCCTCTTCAGTGGAAGAAAAATGCACTGTCTTGCTAAAACAATTGATATGAACACTGTTATATTCTAACCAATTCATCCCAAAGATCACGTCCATACCCGTCAAAGGTAAACATACAAGATCAACTTCAAAGTCTCTACCAAATATAGACAACGGACAACTCAAACAAACAAGAGAAATAGTTACTGAACCCTTAGCTGGAGTTTCAACAACCATTTCTCCATTCATATCAGACATAATCAAACCCAGATTACGTGCACAATCAATGGGAATGAAACAATGAGTAGCACCAGTATCAATAATAGCAATTAAAGGAATACTATTAAAGAAACAAGTACCTCTGATAAGTCGGTCCTCATTAACAGTTTGCGTACCAGTCAATGAAAACACCTTGCCACTAGCCTGAGTCTTCCTAGGCTTCTTACACTGCGAACTAAGATGACCCTCCGCATCACAGTTGTAACAGACAATGTCACCACGCTTGCACTCAGCTACCGTGTGACCTTTCTTCCCACACCAGAAACACTTCTTCTCGTCACGACCGCAAACATTACTCTCGTGGCCCTTCTCACCACACTTGAAACAAACAATCTCGGCAGGAGCATCTCTCCCCTTGGGCCTCCTCTCATCATTCAGTCTCTGTTTACCCTTGTCAGCTGGGGCACTATACGGTTTCGGACGACTCTGTTGTCCCTTACCTCTACGCTCACTCATCACCTTATAATGAGCTTTCGTATCCTCCTCATAAATCCTACAGCTGCTTACCAATTCAGAAAAGTTCCTTATCTTCGGATAACCAATGGCCCGCTTTATATCAGCACGCAGACCATTCTCAAACTTTATGCACTTCGAGAACTCAGCAGTCTCGGCGGTATAGTGTGGATAGAATTTAGCAAGCTCCACAAATTTCGCTGCATACTCAGTTACAGTCATGTCTCCTTGCTTTAACTCCAGAAATTCAATCTCTTTCTTGCCTCGGATATCCTCCGAAAAATACCTGTCCAGAAACTCTCTCCTGAACACAGCCCAGGTTACTTCAGCACCATCCTGTTCTAAGATAGGTAGAAGACTCACCCACCAGTCATCTGCCTCTTCAGCCAACATGTGCGTACCAAAATGCACCTTCTGTGCTTCTCTGCACTACATGACCCTGAAGATTCTCTCCACCTCCTTGAGCCACTTCTGAGCTCCATCCGGACCATACCTTCCCTTGAATGTTGGTGGATGATTCCTTAGAAAGGTTTCCAGCATTCTACCTCAAACATTTTTTGTGTAATTTTGTTTGATAGAAGTCTCTTGCTTGTGTGCTTGAGCATTAGAAGTCTCTTGATTGTGTTCTTGAGCATTTGAAGTCTCTTGCTTGTGTGCTTGAGCATTTGTAATCAGATATTACTTTAGTGAACTCTCCTTGGAAGTGCAAGGGGGACAGGACTACTTCCGGTTTGTGGAAGGAACCTGTATAAATTTCTTGTGTCTTGCTTCTTCTCTTTTCTCTCTGTTTTTCATTCCGCTGCATACGCTCCTGAACAGTATCTTCAGAAGCTGTCCAATCTGCTTCTGATCATTCGTGTTCAGAGTTTCGAAGAGAAAACGATAATTTGTCAAACATAATTCAACCGCCCCCCTTCTTGTGTTTTTCTCCCCTTCAATTGGTATCTAGAGCCTTGGTTCTGTTGTCAAACACCTAACAGTGTAACAGTCCAAGATCTGAGAAAAACATGTCTGCTGAATCATCTGTTTCTGGTTCTGCTGGCTCTGGTGGTAATCATCATGCTGTAGCCTATGATTATAGTTAGAAGAAAACTGACTCAGGGAAGGTTCCAAAGTTTAATGGAGATCCTGAAGAGTTTTCTTGGTGGAAAACCAACTTCTACAGTTATATCATGGGCTTAGATGAAGAACTATGGGATATACTGGAAGATGGAGTTGGTGACTTAATCCTTGATGAAGAAGGAGCTGCTGTTGATAGAAAGATACATACTCCTGCTCAAAAGAAGATGTACAAGAAACATCACAAGATCAGAGGCTCTCTAGTTTCTGCTATACCACGAGCAGAGTACATGAAGATGAGTGATAAGTCAACTGCTAAAGCTATGTTTGCATCTTTATGTGCTAACTATGAAGGAAGCAAGAAAGTTAGAGAAGCCAAAGCACTGATGCTTGTTCATCAGTATGAGCTGTTCAAGATGAAGGATGATGAAAGTATTGAGGAGATGTACTCAAGATTTCAAACCCTAGTCTCTGGACTCCAAATACTGAAGAAAAGCTATGTTGCTTCTGATCATGTGAGTAAGATTCTCAGAAGCCTTCCTGACAGATGGAGACCAAAGGTGACTGCCATTGAGGAAGCTAAAGATTTAAACACTTTAAGTGTTGAAGATCTTGTTAGTTCTCTCAAAGTTCATGAGTTAAGTCTTAATGAACATGAGTCTACTAAAAAGAGTAAATCAATAGCTCTTCCATCCAAAGGCAAGTCATCCAAAGCTCTTAAAGTGGCTGAGTCTGATGAAGAAGATTCACCAACCAGAGATTTTGATGAAGAGGTTACTGAGATGATGGCTATGCTCTCAAACAGACTTCAGTATCTAGCCAAAAAGAACAAGAAGTTTGTGTCCAGAAAAAGTAGCTTCAGAAGCTCAAAGAAGGAAGATCAGAAGGTGTCATCGCGATTTTCGAGTGTCAAGTCATTAATTAGGCTTGAACCTTTCGATCATTGATGTCTCCATTTTTTTTGGGGAAGGGTAAAATTGAGGAAACCCTTAGAAATTCTAAGTTCGGGGCAATTTTCGCTACGGGAAGGTGTTAGGCACCCGCAACGACTATAGTACTCTATAGGAGCCGTTTTTCTTGACCTATGTTTACGCTTTATTTTAAGTGCTATTTTTGAAAAGGTTGTTTTTTAAGAATGGGGGAAAGAAGATGGTTTGGATTTTATTTTATTGGACTTGGAGAGATTTTGGTCTCTTGCCTACATACCCTTTTAAGGGATCAAACTCCATGTAGTTCTCTTCCAAAAAAGGTTTTTTTGTGGGTTAGCTTGTTTTTAATTTTGAAAATGGTTTTGAAGAAGAGATGAGAGGCCTGAAAGGCATGAGATTTGGAAAAAGTGAGGTTGTTCCAATTATTAAAGAAAAAGGTTAAAGTTGGAGTTTAAGATTCATTTGCATCTTTGGTTAAGAAAATAAAAGGAAAAGATTGTGGAGTTTTGACTCCAATATTATTATGAAAATGATTGAGTGAGGAGTTAATTTGCTTTGAAAAAGGTATATTTTCTAAGTATCGCGTTTCCTAAACATACATCTAAACGGTAAGCATACAACGTGTGTGCGTGTCGGTGCTTGTGTCGGTGTACATCATCATAGTGTCCATTGTCCTTTACATTGGGCCCTAGTTTACATTCTATGGTCTTGCAAGAAATTTAAAGGGAATAAAACTACCCTAAAATATTACATGAGAATTAATGGAAAATTGCATAAAAGAGTTTAAAGAAAAGCATGAAAGTGATGCAATGCTTGCACTATGAATGAGACATGAAATAAGATGGTTAGTAGACAAAATATAGAATGGTAGAGAAATAAGCGAGGAATGAGAAGTAAAATAACAAGAAACACTTAGTAAAAAGCAATGTACGACACATAGTAAAAATGGTAGCAACACATGGTAAAAAAAAATGCGCAAAAATCTAGATGTGAAGCTTTCCTAACACATGACCTAAAATATCTACCCTAGCATGATTTTAGAGACTTATTTCAAGCATGAGAATGTGAATTACAAAGCAATTTTGGACGCAAAGTCATCACACATGCATATTTCAACCTTCACACCATTCAAATTACTTGTAACACAAGAAATTAAAATCTAACACTCAAACAGTAGCAATAACATTGAATCATGAGCAGAAGCTATCACAAAATCATATCACAAGCATTGAAATTATGAGGCATTGAATTAGCACCAAAATCATGTGAGAACTTTCACAAAGAACACAAAAATACACAAATCAAGAGAAAAAACATAACACACATTTTTCAATGTAAAAATACCACAAAATAGTTAAAAAGCATCAAGAAACCCATGGTAATTTTTTTTAGGAATTTTTTGTAAGAAAATTAACACACACAGGGGTTCAGATAGCAAAAATATAGGTGTTCATGGCAAGAAAATTGAAAAAATGCAAGAAAGAATCCAAAGCCCACGGTTAAAGGCCCCAAACCCACGCACCTGATGGATCTGGATCAACACGACGCTTCAGAAGCGTTGGATTGATCCAGATCCACCCGGATCCTGATCAAACGGCTGGAAGTGAGAGAGAATGGACCGGGTTTGGATAAACCCGGTCCAAGCGCTTATATAAAAGGGAAGCAACCCGGTTTCTTTCATTTTTTCCTTCTCTTCTCTCTCTACCTCTCTTCTTTGTTCGTCCTTCTCTCTTCTCCGTCCAAAAACCCTAACCCTAAATCTTGTAATCCAACCCAGGACGCCATGGATTATAGCTTAAAAGCTTTGTCTAGTTATCCTTATCACGAATATGCCACTGAAATACACACACACCGTTCGAAGTGATGTAGATCTTAAGGTTTTGTCACAGTTTCGAATGGTCTTGGTTCTTTAGCTTTCGATTCGAATTTCTTTCAAAACGAACTTGTTTATGGATTCTCCGGCTTACAACGATTGATGTTTGTTGTAAACCCTAGAATCATTATTGTAACACCCCGTTTCCCAAATCAACGCGAAAATAATATCAACAATCAGAGTCATTCAACAACAACGGAGCATTACATGCCTCTTTTCAAAAATTTATTTAAAATAGTAAATATAAACTATTTAGATAAACATCAACATATCTCATCATATTAAAATATTATGCAGCGGAATATCCATTTATAAATTATCTCCAATAAAAGTAATATTTCCAACATTTCTGGCACAAAGGCCTCACCATAATAAAAATGTTCTCCAACACATATCAAATATTTATTCAACAAATCTCCAACATAAAATGATACATAAAGGAATGAAATTGTAAAACATAATATCCCATCCCGTTACGTATCAGAGCCTACGACACAATGAGCCAACTCCTAACTATCCATCGCTACCTGCACTTGCCCACAAGGCGGCAATTCCAGCAGAAGGGGTGAGTTCACAAAACAAAAGCAATATATATATATATATATATATATATATATATAATTCATAAAGTTGTATTGAAAAACAACAACAACAAGAATATTCATCATCACCATAATCATCAGCAATCTTCATTAACAATTCAACAAATAATATTTAGATTCACCTTAAATAACAACACCGACAACAACGCCACTTGTGGTGACACCTCACCAACAACAACTCACACCTTAAACTTCTAATGCAAGACTCCATTATTGACTAATGCATTATGCAAATGTGGTACCAGCTACGCGCGTTGAGTGCTAAACACTCTGGGGCATAAGCCCCCACCAAAATGGATGGTTAAAGCATCCCAGGGCATAAGCCCTCACCAAAGTGAATGACTAGCATTCCAGGGCATGAGCCCTCACCAGTTGAATGTATAAACATTCCGGGGCATGAGTCCCCACCAATGCAAATGAGTTATGAGACTCAAGGAGTATATCTACATACAACCATACGACAAAATAGTGGTGCATTTTCACCATGCAACCAACAACAACACCAACTAGGACACCTCCCCAACTAGACTCAACCACACCACAACACCATGAACAATTGCAAACTTAGCATAGTATAATTCATTTTGTAACACCCCGTTTTCCAAAACAACGTTTAATAAAGAATATATAATCAGAGTTCAACAAATACGGGCATGTCACACTACTTTTCAAAATTTGTTAAATAGAATATAAAACTATTTAACTTCAACAAATCATCTTATAAAATCTGCAGCGGAATATTTATTTAAAAATCATAATCAACAGCTACATCAACGTCTTTGGCACAAAGGCCTCATCACTAAAATTTATTTAATAATAAATAAATCTCTAACAACATAGTTCATCAATGATACATAAGGAAATGAAGAATGTAAACAGCAGAATCCCCATCCCGTTACGTATCAGAGCCTAGGACACAAGAGCCAACAATCTAACTAGCCTTCGTTACCTGCACTTGCCCACGAGGCGGCAATTCCAGCAGAAGGGGTGAGAAACACATTCAATAATAATAATATATAATCAATCAAGTTAATGAAAACAACAACAATTCAATGACAAGCATCATCAGGTTCACATATATATACATATATATATATAAATACACCAACAACAGAATCATCAATCAACAAAACATCATATAGTCATAGCAAAATAGGCATCATCTCACATCATAATTATCGTCCTAAATCACCTTATACATCATCAAGCACACCATTCACGAAACACGTTAAACGTCAATCAAGAATATCATCACGAAATATCATCAAGAGCTTCAAGGAACTTCATCACGAAGATACCATCAAGAACATCAAAGAACAATCATCATCACAAATGCATCACAAACCATCATAAATCATCGTCTTAACAACCATCTCAAACATCACATCATCATCACAAATGCATCACAAACCATCATAAATCATCGTCTTAACAACCATCTCAAACATCACATCATCATCACAAATCATCGTCACGACATCTCATAAGACACGACTCAACAAATGCAACTCTACGTCTTAGACATCATGCATGTGGTACCATCAGGGCATAAGCCCCCATCGCTAAAGGTAAAATAGGACCTGTCAGGCATTGAGCCCCCATCGCTAAGGTCATAGAGGACCTGTCAGGCATTAAGCCCCCATCGCTGACTATGCTATGCAACGACACGACGCAAATGCAACGACACAAGTAAAGACTCAACAATGCACATCTTTAGATGACTCGACAAATACACATCTTTAAATAGCATCATCGTCAAATATCACATATTTAAATATGACATCTTTATATAGCACATATTTAAGTCACACATCTACAAACAACACATTTTGATATAACACATAGTTAAATCACACATCTCCGGAAAGCACATATACATTAATCAACTACATCCATATCAAACCAAAACATTCTTCAAAAATAAAGCAAGTTGATCAATAAAACATAAGCCAAATACTCATAAAACACTCCGACTAAATCCCTAATACTTAAGTTTGAAGTTGGGAAACCAACCATAAGTTTTGGACTAACTTGGGATTAGTTAAGCTAAGTTTTCTTAAAATTTTCTGAAGACCTACTTGGACTATTTTCATCATAACTCGAGATTTACAAAACATTTTCGAGTCCAACCAGTGCCATTAGAAAGCTAACTCAATTATCTACAACTTTCATGTTTACACCTAAGACCAATTATGTACCAATCAATACCAGTTTTCATTTCAAATTCGGACAAAGTTGTGCTGAAATTCATAAAAATTCACTGTGACCTACGTTCAGTAATTTGACCATAACTCAAGTTCTATAAATCATTTTGACATCAGACCAACGGCATTAGAAAGCTAACATTCATACCTACAACTTTCGTGTTTACATCGAAAGCTAGTTCGAAACAGAAACTGATACAAAAGACGCAACAACATGAAACAGGGTATGCTGTCAAAGGTAGCTCTCGAGAAAACTCTATTTTTCACTCAAAAACCCAAATTTCATCTACCCAAATCCCAAATTTGATAGAGAACAATGTTTACAGGTTCTATATACAACATAACAATCAAAACAACAAAGAAACATGCATTAAACAACACAATTCATCACATCATATCAATTATCATAAACTTTCTAAACTCTAAACCTAGAACACAATTTCATCAACAATCAAAATTATATATACATATTATTGAAGGAATCCCACCCTTACCTTAATTCAGCAAGCAAAAACTCTACAACAATTGATTCCCTCATCTCTTAGCCTCTTCTAGGGTTCTCTTCTTTCTCTCCAAAAACTCTCTTTTCTAAAGTTTTGTACGTGAAAAATGAAACAGACTTTTGTTTTTCTGTAAACTAAAACCTCTCCCTTCTCATTCTATTTTTCCTTAACCTCCCACTTATTTCACTTAACTCCCTCCTTAATTTCTATTAATTCTCATTAAACCCCATAATTTCAAGTAAATAATAATCTTACTTATTTTTATTAAACAATAAAAATAATCATATATTCACATAATCACATAAATACTATATAATAAAATAGTAACACCCCACATATTCACATAAATCATTAAAAAATCATATAAAAGATTTTAAAATCAACCAACGATAATTAAAATAAAACTAGGGCGTTACAACTCTCCCCAAATTAAAGAATTTTCGTCCTCGAAAATGTACCTCAAGCAACAATTCTTCCTGCATGTTAGTTCTCTACACAACAAACAACAATTCAGAAACAACAACAAAAGCAACATTAGAGTTGACACTCTATCCTAGGTGGCTCAACACGACTCTACTACTTGGCCGGACGGACCAACCTGCTCTGATACCAACTGTAACACCCCGTTTTCCAAAACAACGTTTAATAAAGAATATATAATCAGAGTTCAACAAATACGGGCATGTCACACTACTTTTCAAAATTTGTTCAATAGAATATAAAACTATTTAACTTCAATAAATCATCTTATAAAATCTGCAGCGGAATATTTATTTAAAAATCATAATCAACAGCTACATCAACGTCTTTGGCACAAAGGCCTCATCACTAAAATTTATTTAATAATAAATAAATCTCTAACAACATAGTTCATCAATGATACATAAGGAAATGAAGAATGTAAACAGCAGAATCCCCATCCCGTTACGTATCAGAGCCTAGGACACAAGAGCCAACAATCTAACTAGCCTTCGTTACCTGCACTTGCCCACGAGGCGGCAATTCCAGCAGAAGGGGTGAGAAACACATTCAATAATAATAATATATAATCAATCAAGTTAATGAAAACAACAACAATTCAATGACAAGCATCATCAGGTTCACATATATATACATATATATATATAAATACACCAACAACAGAATCATCAATCAACAAAACATCATATAGTCATAGCAAAATAGGCATCATCTCACATCATAATTATCGTCCTAAATCACCTTATACATCATCAAGCACACCATTCACGAAACACGTTAAACGTCAATCAAGAATATCATCACGAAATATCATCAAGAGCTTCAAGGAACTTCATCACGAAGATACCATCAAGAACATCAAAGAACAATCATCATCACAAATGCATCACAAACCATCATAAATCATCGTCTTAACAACCATCTCAAACATCACATCATCATCACAAATGCATCACAAACCATCATAAATCATCGTCTTAACAACCATCTCAAACATCACATCATCATCACAAATCATCGTCACGACATCTCATAAGACACGACTCAACAAATGCAACTCTACGTCTTAGACATCATGCATGTGGTACCATCAGGGCATAAGCCCCCATCGCTAAAGGTAAAATAGGACCTGTCAGGCATTGAGCCCCCATCGCTAAGGTCATAGAGGACCTGTCAGGCATTAAGCCCCCATCGCTGACTATGCTATGCAACGACACGACGCAAATGCAACGACACAAGTAAAGACTCAACAATGCACATCTTTAGATGACTCGACAAATACACATCTTTAAATAGCATCATCGTCAAATATCACATATTTAAATATGACATCTTTATATAGCACATATTTAAGTCACACATCTACAAACAACACATTTTGATATAACACATAGTTAAATCACACATCTCCGGAAAGCACATATACATTAATCAACTACATCCATATCAAACCAAAACATTCTTCAAAAATAAAGCAAGTTGATCAATAAAACATAAGCCAAATACTCATAAAACACTCCGACTAAATCCCTAATACTTAAGTTTGAAGTTGGGAAACCAACCATAAGTTTTGGACTAACTTGGGATTAGTTAAGCTAAGTTTTCTTAAAATTTTCTGAAGACCTACTTGGACTATTTTCATCATAACTCGAGATTTACAAAACATTTTCGAGTCCAACCAGTGCCATTAGAAAGCTAACTCAATTATCTACAACTTTCATGTTTACACCTAAGACCAATTATGTACCAATCAATACCAGTTTTCATTTCAAATTCGGACAAAGTTGTGCTGAAATTCATAAAAATTCACTGTGACCTACGTTCAGTAATTTGACCATAACTCAAGTTCTATAAATCATTTTGACATCAGACCAACGGCATTAGAAAGCTAACATTCATACCTACAACTTTCGTGTTTACATCGAAAGCTAGTTCGAAACAGAAACTGATACAAAAGACGCAACAACATGAAACAGGGTATGCTGTCAAAGGTAGCTCTCGAGAAAACTCTATTTTTCACTCAAAAACCCAAATTTCATCTACCCAAATCCCAAATTTGATAGAGAACAATGTTTACAGGTTCTATATACAACATAACAATCAAAACAACAAAGAAACATGCATTAAACAACACAATTCATCACATCATATCAATTATCATAAACTTTCTAAACTCTAAACCTAGAACACAATTTCATCAACAATCAAAATTATATATACATATTATTGAAGGAATCCCACCCTTACCTTAATTCAGCAAGCAAAAACTCTACAACAATTGATTCCCTCATCTCTTAGCCTCTTCTAGGGTTCTCTTCTTTCTCTCCAAAAACTCTCTTTTCTAAAGTTTTGTACGTGAAAAATGAAACAGACTTTTGTTTTTCTGTAAACTAAAACCTCTCCCTTCTCATTCTATTTTTCCTTAACCTCCCACTTATTTCACTTAACTCCCTCCTTAATTTCTATTAATTCTCATTAAACCCCATAATTTCAAGTAAATAATAATCTTACTTATTTTTATTAAACAATAAAAATAATCATATATTCACATAATCACATAAATACTATATAATAAAATAGTAACACCCCACATATTCACATAAATCATTAAAAAATCATATAAAAGATTTTAAAATCAACCAACGATAATTAAAATAAAACTAGGGCGTTACAACTCTCCCCAAATTAAAGAATTTTCGTCCTCGAAAATGTACCTCAAGCAACAATTCTTCCTGCATGTTAGTTCTCTACACAACAAACAACAATTCAGAAACAACAACAAAAGCAACATTAGAGTTGACACTCTATCCTAGGTGGCTCAACACGACTCTACTACTTGGCCGGACGGACCAACCTGCTCTGATACCAACTGTAACACCCCGTTTTCCAAAACAACGTTTAATAAAGAATATATAATCAGAGTTCAACAAATACGGGCATGTCACACTACTTTTCAAAATTTGTTCAATAGAATATAAAACTATTTAACTTCAATAAATCATCTTATAAAATCTGCAGCGGAATATTTATTTAAAAATCATAATCAACAGCTACATCAACGTCTTTGGCACAAAGGCCTCATCACTAAAATTTATTTAATAATAAATAAATCTCTAACAACATAGTTCATCAATGATACATAAGGAAATGAAGAATGTAAACAGCAGAATCCCCATCCCGTTACGTATCAGAGCCTAGGACACAAGAGCCAACAATCTAACTAGCCTTCGTTACCTGCACTTGCCCACGAGGCGGCAATTCCAGCAGAAGGGGTGAGAAACACATTCAATAATAATAATATATAATCAATCAAGTTAATGAAAACAACAACAATTCAATGACAAGCATCATCAGGTTCACATATATATACATATATATATATAAATACACCAACAACAGAATCATCAATCAACAAAACATCATATAGTCATAGCAAAATAGGCATCATCTCACATCATAATTATCGTCCTAAATCACCTTATACATCATCAAGCACACCATTCACGAAACACGTTAAACGTCAATCAAGAATATCATCACGAAATATCATCAAGAGCTTCAAGGAACTTCATCACGAAGATACCATCAAGAACATCAAAGAACAATCATCATCACAAATGCATCACAAACCATCATAAATCATCGTCTTAACAACCATCTCAAACATCACATCATCATCACAAATGCATCACAAACCATCATAAATCATCGTCTTAACAACCATCTCAAACATCACATCATCATCACAAATCATCGTCACGACATCTCATAAGACACGACTCAACAAATGCAACTCTACGTCTTAGACATCATGCATGTGGTACCATCAGGGCATAAGCCCCCATCGCTAAAGGTAAAATAGGACCTGTCAGGCATTGAGCCCCCATCGCTAAGGTCATAGAGGACCTGTCAGGCATTAAGCCCCCATCGCTGACTATGCTATGCAACGACACGACGCAAATGCAACGACACAAGTAAAGACTCAACAATGCACATCTTTAGATGACTCGACAAATACACATCTTTAAATAGCATCATCGTCAAATATCACATATTTAAATATGACATCTTTATATAGCACATATTTAAGTCACACATCTACAAACAACACATTTTGATATAACACATAGTTAAATCACACATCTCCGGAAAGCACATATACATTAATCAACTACATCCATATCAAACCAAAACATTCTTCAAAAATAAAGCAAGTTGATCAATAAAACATAAGCCAAATACTCATAAAACACTCCGACTAAATCCCTAATACTTAAGTTTGAAGTTGGGAAACCAACCATAAGTTTTGGACTAACTTGGGATTAGTTAAGCTAAGTTTTCTTAAAATTTTCTGAAGACCTACTTGGACTATTTTCATCATAACTCGAGATTTACAAAACATTTTCGAGTCCAACCAGTGCCATTAGAAAGCTAACTCAATTATCTACAACTTTCATGTTTACACCTAAGACCAATTATGTACCAATCAATACCAGTTTTCATTTCAAATTCGGACAAAGTTGTGCTGAAATTCATAAAAATTCACTGTGACCTACGTTCAGTAATTTGACCATAACTCAAGTTCTATAAATCATTTTGACATCAGACCAACGGCATTAGAAAGCTAACATTCATACCTACAACTTTCGTGTTTACATCGAAAGCTAGTTCGAAACAGAAACTGATACAAAAGACGCAACAACATGAAACAGGGTATGCTGTCAAAGGTAGCTCTCGAGAAAACTCTATTTTTCACTCAAAAACCCAAATTTCATCTACCCAAATCCCAAATTTGATAGAGAACAATGTTTACAGGTTCTATATACAACATAACAATCAAAACAACAAAGAAACATGCATTAAACAACACAATTCATCACATCATATCAATTATCATAAACTTTCTAAACTCTAAACCTAGAACACAATTTCATCAACAATCAAAATTATATATACATATTATTGAAGGAATCCCACCCTTACCTTAATTCAGCAAGCAAAAACTCTACAACAATTGATTCCCTCATCTCTTAGCCTCTTCTAGGGTTCTCTTCTTTCTCTCCAAAAACTCTCTTTTCTAAAGTTTTGTACGTGAAAAATGAAACAGACTTTTGTTTTTCTGTAAACTAAAACCTCTCCCTTCTCTTTCTATTTTTCCTTAACCTCCCACTTATTTCACTTAACTCCCTCCTTAATTTCTATTAATTCTCATTAAACCCCATAATTTCAAGTAAATAATAATCTTACTTATTTTTATTAAACAATAAAAATAATCATATATTCACATAATCACATAAATACTATATAATAAAATAGTAACACCCCACATATTCACATAAATCATTAAAAAATCATATAAAAGATTTTAAAATCAACCAACGATAATTAAAATAAAACTAGGGCGTTACACATTTCACTTCATATAAGATTCATCCGTATATGCATCATAAACATCTCCAATCTACAATTTTATCACTCCAAAAATTCTCTAAAAATCCAATAAACCACTTAGAAAGCTTAGGTTTGGGTTTATACTCATAATGTCTATATCGCGTCCTAAAGGCCGTCTTCTACATATCCTCATCCTTCACTTTAATTTGATGGTAACCTGACCTCAAATCGATTTTACTAAACACACGAGCACCCACCAGTTGATCCATCAAATCATCAATTCTCGGGAGCGAATATCTGTTCTTTATCGTCACTTTATTCAACTAACGGTAATCAATACACAATCTCATGCTACCATCTTTCATCTTAACCAACAACACCGGCGCTCCCCATGGTGAAACGCTTTGTCTTACAAATTTCTTCTCAAGTAAATCCTCCAACTGTTTCTTCAACTCAGCTAACTCGGACGCCGACATACGATAAGGTGCCATCGACACCGGCTTCGTTCTTGGAACAAGGTCAATTGAAAATTCAACCTCCCTCTCTGGTGGCACATCAGGAATCTCATCAGGAAAAACTTCTGGAAATTCATTCACAACCGGCAATCTATCAATCACAACCTGATTCTCTACTGACAAAGATGCTATCAAGGAAAATATTAAGATCCCATCACGCTCTAGTTGTTTCAGCTGCTTAGTAGTTAAGAATTCTGCTCCACTCTCCTCTTCAGTGGAAGAAAAATGCACTGTCTTGCTAAAACAATTGATATGAACACTGTTATATTCTAACCAATTCATCCCAAAGATCACGTCCATACCCGTCAAAGGTAAACATACAAGATCAACTTCAAAGTCTCTACCAAATATAGACAACGGACAACTCAAACAAACAAGAGAAATAGTTACTGAACCCTTAGCTGGAGTTTCAACAACCATTTCTCCATTCATATCAGACATAATCAAACCCAGATTACGTGCACAATCAATGGGAATGAAACAATGAGTAGCACCAGTATCAATAATAGCAATTAAAGGAATACTATTAAAGAAACAAGTACCTCTGATAAGTCGGTCCTCATTAACAGTTTGCGTACCAGTCAATGCAAACACCTTGCCACTAGCCTGAGTCTTCCTAGGCTTCTTA
Organism: Medicago lupulina; assembly: GCA_958299785.1. Lineage (NCBI taxonomy): Eukaryota > Viridiplantae > Streptophyta > Magnoliopsida > Fabales > Fabaceae > Medicago > Medicago lupulina. Next base: position 47,721,158 of record OY283141.1, on the reverse strand, counting down.
CACTGCGAACTAAGATGACCCTCCGCATCACAGTTGTAACAGACAATGTCACCACGCTTGCACTCAGCTACCGTGTGACCTTTCTTCCCACACCAGAAACACTTCTTCTCGTCACGACCGCAAACATTACTCTCGTGGCCCTTCTCACCACACTTGAAACAAACAATCTCGGCAGGAGCATCTCTCCCCTTGGGCCTCCTCTCATCATTCAGTCTCTGTTTACCCTTGTCAGCTGGGGCACTATACGGTTTCGGACGACTCTGTTGTCCCTTACCTCTACGCTCACTCATCACCTTATAATGAGCTTTCGTATCCTCCTCATAAATCCTACAGCTGCTTACCAATTCGGAAAAGTTCCTTATCTTCGGATAACCAATGGCCCGCTTTATATCAGCACGCAGACCATTCTCAAACTTTATGCACTTCGAGAACTCAGCAGTCTCGGCGGTATAGTGTGGATAGAATTTAGCAAGCTCCATAAATTTCGCTGCATACTCAGTTACAGTCATGTCTCCTTGCTTTAACTCCAGAAATTCAATCTCTTTCTTGCCTCGGACATCCTCCGAAAAATACCTGTCCAGAAACTCTCTCCTGAACACAGCCCAGGTTACTTCAGCACCATCCTGTTCTAAGATAGGTAGAAGACTCACCCACCAGTCATCTGCCTCTTCAGCCAACATGTGCGTACCGAAACGCACCTTCTGTGCTTCTCTGCACTACATGACCCTGAAGATTCTCTCCACCTCCTTGAGCCACTTCTGAGCTCCATCCGGACCATACCTTCCCTTGAATGTTGGTGGATGATTCCTTAGAAAGGTTTCCAGCATTCTACCTCAAACATTTTTTGTGTAATTTTGTTTGATAGAAGTCTCTTGCTTGTGTGCTTGAGCATTAGAAGTCTCTTGATTGTGTTCTTGAGCATTTGAAGTCTCTTGCTTGTGTGCTTGAGCATTTGTAATCAGATATTACTTTAGTGAACTCTCCTTGGAAGTGCAAGGGGGACAGGACTACTTCCGGTTTGTGGAAGGAACCTGTATAAATTTCTTGTGTCTTGCTTCTTCTCTTTTCTCTCTGTTTTTCATTCCGCTGCATACGCTCCTGAACAGTATCTTCAGAAGCTGTCCAATCTGCTTCTGATCATTCGTGTTCAGAGTTTCGAAGAGAAAACGATAATTTGTCAAACATAATTCAACCGCCCCCCCTTCTTGTGTTTTTCTCCCCTTCAATTGGTATCTAGAGCCTTGGTTCTGTTGTCAAACACCTAACAGTTTAACAGTCCAAGATCTGAGAAAAACATGTCTGCTGAATCATCTGTTTCTGGTTCTGCTGGCTCTGGTGGTAATCATCATGCTATAGCCTGTGATTATAGTTAGAAGAAAACTGACTCAGGGAAGGTTCCAAAGTTTAATGGAGATCCTGAAGAGTTTTCTTGGTGGAAAACCAACTTCTACAGTTATATCATGGGCTTAGATGAAGAACTATGGGATATACTGGAAGATGGAGTTGGTGACTTAATCCTTGATGAAGAAGGAGCTGCTGTTGATAGAAAGATACATACTCCTGCTCAAAAGAAGATGTACAAGAAACATCACAAGATCAGAGGCTCTCTAGTTTCTGCTATACCACGAGCAGAGTACATGAAGATGAGTGATAAGTCAACTGCTAAAGCTATGTTTGCATCTTTATGTGCTAACTATGAAGGAAGCAAGAAAGTTAGAGAAGCCAAAGCACTGATGCTTGTTCATCAGTATGAGCTGTTCAAGATGAAGGATGATGAAAGTATTGAGGAGATGTACTCAAGATTTCAAACCCTAGTCTCTGGACTCCAAATACTGAAGAAAAGCTATGTTGCTTCTGATCATGTGAGTAAGATTCTCAGAAGCCTTCCTGGCAGATGGAGACCAAAGGTGACTGCCATTGAGGAAGCTAAAGATTTAAACACTTTAAGTGTTGAAGATCTTGTTAGTTCTCTCAAAGTTCATGAGTTAAGTCTTAATGAACATGAGTCTACTAAAAAGAGTAAATCAATAGCTCTTCCATCCAAAGGCAAGTCATCCAAAGCTCTTAAAGAGGCTGAGTCTGATGAAGAAGATTCACCAACCGGAGATTTTGATGAAGAGGTTACTGAGATGATGGCTATGCTCTCAAACAGACTTCAGTATCTAGCCAAAAAGAACAAGAAGTTTGTGTCCAGAAAAAGTAGCTTCAGAAGCTCAAAGAAGGAAGATCAGAAGGTGTCATCGCGATTTTCGAGTGTCAAGTCATTAATTAGGCTTGAACCTTTCGATCATTGATGTCTCCATTTTTTTTGGGGAAGGGTAAAATTGAGGAAACCCTTAGAAATTCTAAGTTCGGGGCAATTTTCGCTACGGGAAGGTGTTAGGCACCCGCAACGACTATAGTACTCTATAGGAGCCGTTTTTCTTGACCTATGTTTACGCTTTATTTTAAGTGCTATTTTTGAAAAGGTTGTTTTTTAAGAATGGGGGAAAGAAGATGGTTTGGATTTTATTTTATTGGACTTGGAGAGATTTTGGTCTCTTGCCTACATACCCTTTTAAGGGATCAAACTCCATGTAGTTCCCTTCCAAAAAAGGTTTTTTTGTGGGTTAGCTTGTTTTTAATTTTGAAAATGGTTTTGAAGAAGAGATGAGAGGCCTTAAAGGCATGAGATTTGGAAAAAGTGAGGTTGTTCCAATTATTAAAGAAAAAGGTTAAAGTTGGAGTTTAAGATTCATTTGCATCTTTGGTTAAGAAAATAAAACGAAAAGATTGTGGAGTTTTGACTCCAATATTATTATGAAAATGATTGAGTGAGGAGTTAATTTGCTTTGAAAAAGGTATATTTTCTAAGTATCGCGTTTCCTAAACATACATCTAAACGGTAAACATACAACGTGTGTGCGTGTCGGTGCTTGTGTCGGTGTACATCATCATAGTGTCCATTGTCCTTTACATTGGGCCCTAGTTTACATTCTATGGTCTTGCAAGAAATTTAAAGGGAATAAAACTACCCTAAAATATTACATGAGAATTAATGGAAAATTGCATAAAAGAGTTTAAAGAAAAGCATGAAAGTGATGCAATGCTTGCACTATGAATGAGACATGAAATAAGATGGTTAGTAGACAAAATATAGAATGGTAGAGAAATAAGCGAGGAATGAGAAGTAAAATAACAAGAAACACTTAGTAAAAAGCAATGTACGACACATAGTAAAAATGGTAGCAACACATGGTAAAAAAAAAAGCGCAAAAATCTGGATGTGAAGCTTTCCTAACACATGACCTAAAATATCTACCCTAGCATGATTTTAGAGACTTATTTCAAGCATGAGAATGTGAATTACAAAGCAATTTTGGACGCAAAGTCATCACACATGCATATTTCAACCTTCACACCATTCAAATTACTTGTAACACAAGAAATTAAAATCTAACACTCAAACAGTAGCAATAACATTGAATCATGAGCAGAAGCTATCACAAAATCATATCACAAGCATTGAAATTATGAGGCATTGAATTAGCACCAAAATCATGTGAGAACTTTCACAAAGAACACAAAAATACACAAATCAAGAGAAAAAACATAACACACATTTTTCAATGTAAAAATACCACAAAATAGTTAAAAAGCATCAAGAAACCCATGGTAATTTTTTTTAGGAATTTTTTGTAAGAAAATTAACACACACAGGGGTTCAGATAGCAAAAATATAGGTGTTCATGGCAAGAAAATTGAAAAAATGCAAGAAAGAATCCAAAGCCCACGGTTAAAGGCCCCAAACCCACGCACCTGATGGATCCGGATCAACACGACGCTTCAGAAGCGTTGGATTGATCCAGATCCACCCGGATCCTGATCAAACGGCTGGAAGTGAGAGAGAATGGACCGGGTTTGGATAAACCCGGTCCAAGCGCTTATATAAAAGGGAAGCAACCCGGTTTCTTTCATTTTTTCCTTCTCTTCTCTCTCTACCTCTCTTCTTCGTTCGTCCTTCTCTCTTCTCCGTCCAAAAACCCTAACCCTAAATCTTGTAATCCAACCCAGGACGCCATGGATTATAGCTTAAAAGCTTTGTCTAGTTATCCTTATCACGAATATGCCACTGAAATACACACACACCGTTCGAAGTGATGTAGATCTTAAGGTTTTGTCACAGTTTCGAATGGTCTTGGTTCTTTAGCTTTCGATTCGAATTTCTTTCAAAACGAACTTGTTTATGGATTCTCCGGCTTACAACGATTGATGTTTGTTGTAAACCCTAGAATCATTATTGTAACACCCCGTTTCCCAAATCAACGCGAAAATAATATCAACAATCAGAGTCATTCAACAACAACGGAGCATTACATGCCTCTTTTCAAAAATTTATTTAAAATAGTAAATATAAACTATTTAGATAAACATCAACATATCTCATCATATTAAAATATTATGCAGCGGAATATCCATTTATAAATTATCTCCAATAAAAGTAATATTTCCAATATTTCTGGCACAAAGGCCTCACCATAATAAAAATGTTCTCCAACACATATCAAATATTTATTCAACAAATCTCCAACATAAAATGATACATAAAGGAATGAAATTGTAAAACATAATATCCCATCCCGTTACGTATCAGAGCCTACGACACAATGAGCCAACTCCTAACTATCCATCGCTACCTGCACTTGCCCACAAGGCGGCAATTCCAGCAGAAGGGGTGAGTTCACAAAACAAAAGCAATATATATATATATATATATATATATAATTCATAAAGTTGTATTGAAAAACAACAACAACAAGAATATTCATCATCACCATAATCATCAGCAATCTTCATTAACAATTCAACAAATAATATTTAGATTCACCTTAAATAACAACACCGACAACAACGCCACTTGTGGTGACACCTCACCAACAACAACTCACACCTTAAACTTCTAATGCAAGACTCCATTATCGACTAATGCATTATGCAAATGTGGTACCAGCTACGCGCGTTGAGTGCTAAACACTCCGGGGCATAAGCCCCCACCAAAATGGATGGTTAAAGCATCCCAGGGCATAAGCCCTCACCAAAGTGAATGACTAGCATTCCAGGGCATGAGCCCTCACCAGTTGAATGTATAAACATTCCGGGGCATGAGCCCCCACCAATGCAAATGAGTTATGAGACTCAAGGAGTATATCTACATACAACCATACGACAAAATAGTGGTGCATTTTCACCATGCAACCAACAACAACACCAACTAGGACACCTCCCCAACTAGACTCAACCACACCACAACACCATGAACAATTGCAAACTTAGCATAGTATAATTCATTTCACTTCATATAAGATTCATCCGTATATGCATCATAAACATCTCCAATCTACAATTTTATCACTCCAAAAATTCTCTAAAAATCCAATAAACCACTTAGAAAGCTTAGGTTTGGGTTTAGAACACCTTAGAAAAATCACATTTTGGGTCGCACAGGACCCAGCTCGCTTAAGCGAGCAGCTTCTCGCTTGAGCGAGTCAAATCACGTAAGTTTGGTTTTTCCTCGCTTGTGGCTCGCTTCTGGTTCGCTTAAGCGAACAGGCCATATCCAATATTCTGGGCAAAAACTGGCGTCTCTCGCTTAAGCGACGGGAATTTCGCTTAAGCGACGCAAATGACGAAAGTTAGCATTTCACTCGCTCCTGGTTCGCTCGTGGCTCGCTTAAGCGAGCGGCCAAAGTTTCAGACTGGGCGTTGCAAGAATTGCTCGCTTGAGCGAAGGGTATCTCGCTTGAGCGAGTGCTCATCTGGGCAGAATTATAACCTACGATTTCTAACTCCATTCTCATCCAAAAACCCAATTTTAATCCCCCAATCACCCAAAATGATTTAGAAACAATGTTTATAGATTCATGGCACAACAAAACAACAGAAACAATTCATACAAGCATCATCATCATCATCATATAATTCACCAATCATGGCATTTTCACAACTTTAACCCTAATTCAACAAAACCACCATTTTTCAATTCAATTCATGAAAGCATACATATATGTATATACAATTGAATCATAAACCCACCCTTACCTCAAATAAGCAAATTCCTACAGCAAAATGGCAGCTTCTCCCTTCCTAGTTCTTCCCCTTGGTTTCTCTCAAAAAGCTATGTTCCTTTTTCTTGTTTCTACTGATACGTGTTCTGTTCCTTTTCTTTCCTTACTGGTTTTCTCTATTCCTTACCAACCAAAATATTTCTTTCTCTTAACTCCCTCTTAACTTCCTAATTAAAGTGTAACCCCCACCACCTTAATTCTAATAATATCAATTAAATCCCCTTTAATCTAAATATTACTATTTCTCCTATTTTCATAAAATTCCACAAATAATTATATAATAAAATATATATCAAATAACAATACACCAATATTCACATAAATCAACATTTTCATATAAAATACACCAATCATATTAAAATCAACCAAAATTAGTAAAATATAAAATAGGGCGTTACAATTATGATTTTCTGGAAATTTTTAGAGTTTTTACGTTTTTGAACCAAAACTTCTTCGAAACTGTAATGGATCTACATCAACTGGGACTCATTGTTGTTTATGATTATGAAGAGGTAAGTTCTTTGATTCTCACCTGGTTTTGTTCGGAGATTCGATCTAGAGTCTTCGGAAACCTTTGGATTTGATTCTGTTGTTGATCTTTGGCTTGAAATCCAGAAATAAACCGGTGAATCTTTCGTTCTTCTTCTTCTCTGGTTCAAAACCTTGAAATTCTTTCCCTCTTCTTCTCAAAACCCTGCTTCTGTGATCGTACTGAGTTTGTTGCCATTGGTGACGAACTTGGTGCTCGAATTGCAGAGGAAGTGATTCGATGATGAAGATTCAGCAATGAATCTCTGAGAATTGCTACGGATTTCACTGCATTCGGATTGGATTTGGTTCTGGAAATTTAGGGTTTGTTCTTCGTGTTCTTCAATTTTTCTGAGTTTGTTACAATTTGATCTAACTGACATGAGAGAGAAAATTTCTGAACTGTTTCTGATGTGGCCTCTATTCTCTGGATTTCTCTGACACCCGTGGCCTTATATAGGTTGACATGTGGACTGAGTTGGCCTGCGTGGCATCTTTGGGATCAATCTGCAATTTTGATAAAAGGAGGACCTTTCTGCAATTATGAAAGAATTCGGGAATGTTTTTTTGAAAATTAAAAAAAGAAATTGAACTGTTTTGAGAATTAAAAAAAGAAATTGGGGCGTATTTGTAATAAAGTATAAAATCTGGACTGAATTGCAATTATCATGAAAATTTGGACTAAATTGCAAAAAGTTAAAAAGTAAAACTGGTAAAAAAGGTAACTTGAAAACAACGTAAAGTGAAACAGTTAAAACTGACAAAATGGACTAAAACGAACAAATTACCAAAATGAGGTATTTTAAAATACCTCTCTGCCCAAAAATCAAATAATGTGAAAAGACCAAAATGCCCCTGGGGACCAAAACGACTCAGACTGACTCAGATGCAAAACTAAGATGATTTTTAGATAGAAATTGATTAATGGTTCATGCAGACAAGTTAAAAAGACTCAGGGACAAATTGCAGGGACTAAAATGGGTTCCTTTGTAGGAAATGACCAAAATACCCTTTTGTATGATTTTATGCAAAAATTGGAATAAAATGCAGAAAAATATGTAATGGTTTTAGGAACCCTTTTTTGAAGACTTGTAATGCAAGAAAGCACTTTGGATGGCTTTGAATGCCAGAAGATTGGAGATAATAACAGTAAAATGTGCGTTTGTAGCACAGTAAAAGTTGTAAAATAGACACAGTGAATTTGAAATGACCAGAAACAAAAAGAAATTTGAACGAGTATTTTTAGGTCCAAAATGAGGGTATGACAGCTGCCCCTATTTAAGTTTCTTCGTCTGGGTGAGTCGAGAGACAGAGTCTTTGGCTTGACGTGACGAAGATACTTAAATATCGACATTAGCACTGATTTTGGGCGTAAAAATACGTTCGTAAATGTTGTGTATGCCATGCAACATTTTGATTATGAATGCAGGACAGACTGAGAATTGAATTTAACAAAGTATGTCGTATCCATTGCGGGATTGGTAGACATTAACAGAATAGCAGACAACAGAGTATGTCGTATCCATTGCGGGATTGGTAGACATTATCAAGATAGCAAATAACAAGACTCACTTGGGAGACTCAACAGCACATTTGACGGGTGCAAGTTGTTCTTTTGGCTCGAACTGGGAACTTGACCGGGAATACTGACAAGTAAAAAGGGCACAAGTTGTTCTTGGATGCGAACTAGCCACTTGGCTGACGGCAGAAACAAAGCGCAGGTACAAGCTGTTCTTGCATTTGAACTAGCGGCTTGACCGATGACAAGAATGAAAACAAATTAACAGGTACAAGCTGTTCTTGGATGCGAACTAGCCACTTGACCGATAACAAGAATGAATTGACAGGCACAAGCTGTTCTTGGATGCGAACTAGCCACTTGGCCGATAATAGAATGAATTGACAGGCACAAGCTGTTCTTGGACGCGAACTAGCCGCTTGGCTGATAACAGAAACATATGGTATTGCAAAAACGATCTGAAATTGATTGACATGACTGTAGGAGTTTGGAATTGACAAGACCGTAGAAGTTCGAAATTGACATGGTTGTAAAAATTTGAAATTTGACGTGACTGTAAAGGTTTGAAATTGACTTGAGATTTTGACAGAGATTAACATGGGAATTGAAGATGCAATGTGTATGAATGACATAACAGTTTTATCAGATGCATGAGCGTATAAGATGCATGATTATGCATGTATGAATGCTTTGGAATGCATGATGATTGGCAATGCTTTTTGCCACCCTTACCTGGTTTCCCTTTATAAGATGCATGGTACTACTATTGCTGGACGCTCTACTGTCGAGCACACCTTGGATAACGCATCTGTGGTCAATGCTTTTTGTATGTTTGTTTTTTGTTTGTTTTTTCATCATCCCATTTTTGGTTGGATCGCCCTTTCGGGTTTTCAATCCACCGGGGAATAGATTCTTTTCATTGCCCCTGTTTTTGCCTGAATTGCCTTCGAAGGTTGTCAATCCATCGGGGTGCTCATTTCTGCCTAAGCTGCCCTTTCGGGTTTTCAACTTAGCGAGCTTATTCATTTTTGTATTTTTCATTCTGTTTTTTCATTCTTGCCATTGACCACAGACCGTACTGGGGAGAGAGCCTGCTGGTAACCTGCATTGAAGTGGATATCAACCCACGTTTGTTCAAGCATGTTTCGTTTGAATGCACTAGTTGCTTAGGTTGGTTTTCAAAATACACACTAAATTTTCGATTTCAAAGATGTTTGTTTCAGATATTGTCATTATCGAAATAGAAAGAAAAAATTTGTTTTTGTATAAAGCCTTGAAAATAGAATGAAGAAATAGAGTTTCAAACAAAAGCATAGGCCCAAATCGACGTATAAGAGTAGTAGTCAGCCAAAGGCGTGACCCTACGGATTTACAAAGCTTGGAAAATGATAATTTTATTGGTTGGTGGTACATTGAACACAGTGGTCGTTACAGTTCCCAGAAATTTTGAATTCACAGGCGTAGCAGCTTTAGATGAGAGCGGCCATTCATCCATCGCTCGTGCCCCAAGGGGATGGTGGTTTATCAGATATAGTCAATTGCCTTTCGTTTCAAGCTCATTTTTGCATGAACCGCCCTTTCGGGTTTTCGGCTCATCGAGACGCTCATTTTTGCCTGAGTTATATGTAATCTCAGCGAGCTTTTTCATATTTACGTTTTTTCTTTCTCCCCTTTTTTTTTGTCCCTTATTTTGCCTGGACCGCCCTTTCGGGTTTTCGATCCACCGGGAAGCGCATTTTTGCCTAGGCCGCCCTTTCGGGTTTTCGACCTACCACGCTGTTCTTTTCATATATCTAGGCAAAGTATTTCTTGACTATATCGGCATTCACAGGATTAGGAAGTTCCACACCATCCATGTGTGTAAGAATCAAGGCTCCGCCGGAGAAGGCCTTCTTGACAACATAAGGTCCTTCGTAGTTAGGCGTCCACTTGCCCCTTGGGTCAGGTTGTTGACTTACTCTTCTTTTCAAAACAAGTTCGCCCTCCTTGAATTCCCGAGGACGGACTTTTTTGTCAAAAGCAGTCTTCATTCTTGTTTGATACAGTCGTCCACGAGCCAAAGCACCCAGACTCCTTTCCTCAATCAAATTCAACTGATCATACCGACTCTGGCACCATTCAGCCTCACACAATTTTGCTTCCTTGATCACGCGGAGAGACGGGATTTCCACTTCCAAGGGGAGAACTGCCTCCATGCCATATACAAGGGAGAAATGTAACGCCCACGTTCGTTTTAGTATTTATTTAAATCGAGTTTAGGTGATTATATTATATTTATATAATATATAAGTGTTTTGATATGTTTTGATATGTTTTGATGTGTTTTGATATGCTTGGGATGATTCTGTGGTAAGATATAATGCTAAGGATAAGGTTAAGAGACTTATTTTATTGTTAAATAAAATAAGATTTGAAAAGAAAATAAAATATTTAGTTGTGGGTTAGTTTTGGATTTTAGAGAGTTATGTGGGAGAAAGAGTAAATAAGATAAGATATGTTGGCAGTATAAATAAGGCAACTAGGGTTAGGAAGTCAGTAACGTATCAGACTTTGAGAAAGAAAGAAAACGCACGCGTGAAGAGAAAGAAGGAAGGGTGTGCTGCGATTTGCTTCCAAACCAGGTAAGGGTGAGACTCATGATTAAATAATGTTAATTAGCATAGTTTTGATGATCAATTAACAAGGAATAGAATTGAATTAAGAGAAGGAGGAAACTAGGTCAAAAACCTTAGAATTTGATGAATTAACGGTTGGAATAGGTTTAATTGATGTAGAAAGTGTTCCTAGACCTTAGATTATGTTTAGGATGAATTCTGGAATCAGTAAGAGGCTTAGAACCATGTGAATCGTAGGATTTTTGAGAAAATAGCAGTTCTGGCCGCAACGAGATTCATCGCTCGCCACGGCGAGCAGTGATCCTCGCCTCGCGAGTGATGAGCTTCATCACTCGCCACGGCGAGTACTTATCCCCGCCTCGCGAGTTGCTTCTGGCAGCTCGCCATAGCGAGCACTTTTCTTCGCCTCGCGAGTTGCTTCTGGCAGCTCGCCACGGCGAGCTAACTCACTCGCCTCGCGAACACTACCAGAATGGGAATTGTGAGGGTTAGTGTGATCTGTTCCGTGAGATTGATTTGGAGATGATCCCTGAGTGTTATTTAGGCCTAGTGGTAATGTTGAGAGTCCTGTGCAGAGCTGTTCTAGGTATGGATTGTTTAGTGAGCAAGAAATTAAGTATTAAACCTTATGCTAAAATATTAAAGCTTATGTTGCTTGATTAGTAATTTGTTGTGATGATATCATTCTGCTTTGATGTCTATATTATGCTGCTGATGTTATTAAACTGAACCGTTATGTTATGTGTATATATTATATATGCGATGATAAGTTGTTGTTTAGCTCCAATTTCTTGGATGCATGTTGATAAGATGATTAAGGATAAATGTTGTTTTGAATTGAGTCCATGCATAGCATACATTGAGCTTAGTCCTCACCATGATAGGAGCTTTGTCCTCCGCACGTTTTTTTAGGAGCTTTGTCCTCCGCACGTTTTAAAAGTATATTAATACTTATGATGAAGTTTGGTACCACATGCATATAAGGAGTCTAAGAGCATTGTCGCATGGTCATATTTATGATGTCATGTTGTTGATAAAGAATGAATATATGATTACGTGATAAGTGTTATCTATCTATGCTACTTGCTTAAAGATGATATGAAGTTGATTATGTGATTACGTGCTAATTGTTATGCAAGAATGCTATTGATGTGTTGATGTTAATTGTTATTCTAAATTATGTTGATTAATATTATTTTGTTATGAAATCTCACCCCTTCTGCTGGAATTGCCGCCTTGTGGGCAAGTGCAGGTGATCGTGCTTAGTGTGCAGTTGCTTCGTGAGTGGCCTTGCCTCACTGTGTCGTCTAGGTCGCTCTGATACGTAACGGGATGGGGTCATCATATATGCATGCTTCATTCTTTTACGTGATTATTTTATGTTATGTTGCAATAATGAAACTAACTTTGAGATAATTTTTATGGGCCTGCGTGCCAAATGTTTTTATAAATTTTAAGTATGATTTCCGCTGCAAAGTTTGAAGTTATTGGGTTAAATTATTATTTAACAGTTTTGGATTAAGTTTTTATGTGATATCCCGTTGTTGTGTTGCATACTCTGATAAATGTTTTTAAGAAATTTTTATGTTGGGAAAACGGGGTGTTACAATTGGTATCAGAGCAAGTCGGTCCGTCTGGCCAATTAGAGAATATTGTTGAGTCTTAGTAATATTTGTATTACTAAATCTTATGTTGCTGTTACTGTTGTTGTAGAATATCAGAATGGCTGGGAGGAACGATACCGCGTTAGCTGCTGCTCTTCAAGCTGTTGCCCAAGCTGTGGGACAACAACCTAATGCAAATGCTGGTGCGAATGTTGAGACGAGGATGTTGGAGACTTTCATGAGGAATCATCCTCCAACGTTCAAGGGAAGGTATGACCCCGATGGAGCCCAGGCGTGGCTTAAGGAGATAGAAAGGATTTTCAGAGTAATGCAGTGCACCGAAGTCCAGCAGGTGCGATTTGGTACACATCAGCTGTCTGAGGAAGCTGATGATTGGTGGGTCAACGTGTTACCTAGCCTTGAGCAAGATGGAGCTGTTGTGACTTGGGCCGTGTTCCGAAGAGAGTTCCTGAGGAGATACTTTCCGGAAGATGTTCGCGGGAAGAAAGAGATCGAGTTCCTTGAGCTGAAGCAAGGAAATATGTCAGTGACTGAGTATGCTTCCAAGTTCGTGGAGTTGGCAAAGTTCTACCCGCACTATGCTGCTGAGACTGCAGAGTTCTCAAAGTGTATCAAGTTCGAGAACGGTTTGAGGCCCGACATCAAGAGGGCGATTGGGTACCAACAGATCAGAGTTTTTCCGGATTTGGTGAATAGCTGCAGGATATATGAGGAAGATACGAAAGCTCACTACAAGGTAGTGAATGAGAGGAAAGCCAAGGGCCAGCAGAGTCGCCCTAAACCATACAGTGCCCCTGCTGATAAAGGGAAACAGAGGATGGTCGTTGATAGGCAGACTGCGAAGAAGGGTACCCCTGCCGAGATCGTGTGTTTCAACTGTGGTGTGAAAGGCCACAAGAGCAATAGTTGTCCAGAAGAGATCAAGAAGTGTGTCCGGTGTGGCAAGAAGGGTCATTTAGTAGCTGATTGCAAGCGTAATGATATCGTGTGCTTCAATTGCAACGAAGAGGGTCATATTGGTTCCCAGTGCAAGCAGCCGAAGAGGGCGCCTACTACGGGTCGAGTTTTTTCCCTGACTGGTACTCAGACAGACAGTGATGATCGTTTGATCAGAGGTACTTGCTATATTAATAATACTCCTTTAGTTGCTATTATTGATACTGGTGCTACACATTGCTTTATTGCTTTAGACTGTGTTTCTGCTTTGACTCTTGCTATGTCTGATATGAATGGAGAGATGGTTGTCGAAACTCCAGCTAAGGGTTCGGTGACTACTTCTCTCGTATGTTTGAGTTGTCCTTTGTCCATGTTTGGTCGCGATTTTGAGATGGATCTAGTTTGTCTACCTTTAAGCGGTATGGATGTAATTCTGGGTATGAATTGGTTAGAGTACAACCACGTTCTTATCAATTGTTTTCGCAAGACGGTGCATTTCTCGTCCGCTGAAGAGGAAAGTGGTGCTGAGTTCTTATCTACTAAGCAGCTGAAGCAACTAGAACGTGACGGTATGTTGATGTTTTCGTTGATGGCTTCTTTATCTTTAGAGAATCAAGCAGTGATCGATAAATTACAAGTGGTATGCGACTTTCCTGAAGTTTTCCCAGATGAAATTCCTGATGTGCCACCAGAGAGGGAAGTCGAGTTTTCTATTGATCTTGTTCCTGGAACTAAGCCGGTGTCGATGGCACCTTATCGTATGTCTGCTTCCGAATTAGCTGAATTGAAGAAACAGTTGGAAGATTTACTCGAGAAGAATTACCCGACGCATGATTTGGAATTAGCAGCTGTGGTTTTTGTATTGAAGATGTGGAGACACTACTTATATGGTGCAAGATTCGAAGTGTTCAGTGATCACAAGAGCTTGAAGTATCTTTTCGATCAGAAGGAATTGAATATGAGGCAGAGAAGATGGCTAGAACTTTTGAAGGACTTCGACTTTGGGTTGAATTATCATCCGGGTAAAGCGAATGTGGTAGCAGATGCCTTGAGTAGGAAGACTTTGCATATGTCTGCTATGATGGTTAAGGAGTTCGAATTACTCGAGCAATTTAGAGATTTGAGTTTGGTTTGTGAAAGGACGCCTCAGAGTGTGAAGCTAGGGATGCTGAAAATTGATAGTGACTTCTTGATGAATATAAGAGAGGCGCAGAAAGAAGATGTCAAGTTTGTGGACTTAATGGTTGCTGGTAATCAGACTGAAGATAGTGATTTTCAAGTCGACGATCAGGGAGTGTTGAGATTCCGAGGTAGGATTTGCATTCCTGACAATGAAGAGATTAAGAAGATGATTCTTGAAGAGAGTCACAGAAGTAGCTTGAGTATTCACCCGGGAGCTACGAAGATGTATCATGATTTGAAGAAGTTGTTTTGGTGGTCTGGATTGAAACGTGATGTGGCACAGTTTGTGTATGCTTGTTTAGTTTGCCAGAAGTCGAAAATTGAGCATCAGAAACCGGCTGGCATGATGGTGTCTTTAGATGTGCCGGAGTGGAAATGGGATAGTATATCCATGGATTTTGTGACTAGTTTGCCGAATACTCCAAGAGGGAATGACGCCATTTGGGTTATTGTTGATCGATTGACGAAGTCGGCTCATTTTCTACCGATTAATATTAGTTTTCCTGTTGCCCAGTTGGCAGAGATTTATATCAAGGAGATCGTGAGGTTGCATGGTGTTCCTTCGAGCATAGTATCAGATAGAGATCCAAGATTTACTTCTAGATTTTGGAAAAGTTTGCAAGAGGCTTTGGGTTCTAAGTTGAGATTGAGTTCGGCGTATCATCCGCAGACTGATGGTCAGTCGGAAAGGACAATTCAGTCGCTAGAGGATTTGTTGAGAGTTTGTGTTCTTGAACAAGGAGGAACTTGGGATAGTCATCTTCCCTTAATCGAGTTCACATACAATAATAGTTATCATTCTAGTATTGGAATGGCACCTTTTGAGGCTTTGTACGGTCGGAGGTGCTGTAACGCCCATTTTGATTATTTAATTATTTGATTTATTTGAGAAGTTGTTATATATTTATTAATATATTATGCGATGTTAAGTAAAGATTTAATATGATTTTATGTGACGTGGTGACTTATTTTATTGTTAAATAAAATAAGATTTGAAAATAAAATAAAATATTTAGTTGAGGATTAGTTTTGGATTCTAGAGAGTTATGTGGGAGAAAGAGTAAATAAGATAAGATTTGCTGGGAGTATATAAAGGGAAACCTAGGTTAGAAAACACGTACGCGTATCAGAATTTGGAAAAAAGGTGCAAACGGCTGTGTGAAGGAGAAGAGTTTTAGAGCTGCGATTTTCTGCTTATAACCAGGTAAGGGTGAGCCTAGCATTTGATTATATTATCCTGTAATCCATCTAATCAAGATTAAACAATCATAGGGATGTTTTGAGAGAATTGAAATTAGGTTAAAAAGTGAGAATAATGATGAAGTAGGCCATAAAGCTGTAGAATTGATGTTTAGATTGAACACAAAACGTAGATTAACCATTATGATGATGATTCTGAGAGTTTAGATGTTTAAGATGATGAATTTGGGACTTTTTGGGTGAATTTTCGTAGAACCCGTAGCAGTCTGTTCATCGCTCGCCTGAGGCGAGCCATGCAACTCGCCGTGGTTAGTAGACCTAGTTTACTCGCGAGGCGAGCAACTCAGCTCGCCATAGCGAGCATTACCCTAGAGCTCGCGAGGCGAGCAATCCAACTCGCCATAGCGAGCAAGGCCTAAGTTACTCGCGAGGCGAGCTTTCCCACTCGCCATAGCGAGTTCTGTCAGAACCCAGAACTGTGTACTGTTTGCGAACTGTTTCGCATAGAACCTTGAGAGATGGCCTTTGGGTAGTTTCTGGGACTTTTAATAATGTTTATTATAAACTGTAACGATGAATACATGATGACTGAGATGATTTTGATGCTTTTCATGCCGCTTATGTGTGTTATATGAACTATTAAAGTTGTAAATGTTTGACTTACTTAAGATGCTTGCTTTATGGATATTATTTGAATGATGTGATTACTGCCATGTTGCTGTTTACCTTTGTATAGTTGCTGCATGTGTCAGTCCTTGTTGTTTAAGATGTTTTGCGACGTTTAAGATGTTAACTTGTTTAAGTTAAAAGTGTTGAGTCTCATGCATACTCATTCTATGATGGGGGCTTATGCCCTGGAGTTTTTACTCACCAGCGACGAGGGCTTATGCCCTGGAGCTTTGCTCACCAGCGACGAAGGCTTATGCCTTGGAGTATATTTATGCTCATAGCGACGAGGGCTCATGCCCTGGATTGGTACCACATGCATTTAAGACGTAGGGTTGCATAGTCAAGTGATGATGTCGAGTCGAGTCGAGTCGTCTAAGATGTTTACTAAGATGTTGATGATGTTGATTATGATGATACTAAATGATGTGTCGTTTATGTTGATGTTCTAAATGCTAGATGTTTATCTGTGATAAGTTGAATTATGTTGGTTGTTGAATTGTGATTATTTAATTACATGTCTAATATAATTATTTGTGAATCTCACCCCTTCTGCTGGAATTGCCGCCTCGTGGGCAAGTGCAGGTAACCAAGAATAGGTGCAGACGTGTGAGGATTACTGCAGTCGAGTCTAGGTGCTCTGATACGTAACGGGATGGGGAAACCTTGCTTATATTTTCTCTGTTCCTTGCGTATTATGCTTTTGATATGATTATGTCATTTTACATGCTTATGTTTAACTTGAAGACTTGATAATAAGATGTTAATGAGGCCTGCGTGCCAAAGACCTTTGAGATGTTTAATTTATATGATTATTCCGCTGCGAGATTTTATGAAGATTTAATGTTTATTTAATCATTAACATGAGATGTTTTAAGATATGTGATGCCCTGTTTATGTGCTTACTCTGATGCATGCTATTCTTTTTAAAGAAATTTTTATGTTGGGAAAACGGGGTGTTACAGGTGCAGAACTCCGTTGTGTTGGTTTGAGTCAGGTGAAAGAGTGGTTTTAGGGCCAGAGATTGTTCAGCAAACTACTGAGAAGGTTAAGATGATTCAAGAGAAAATGAAAGCGTCGCAGAGTCGACAAAAGAGTTACCATGATAAGCGAAGGAAAGATCTTGAGTTTCAGGAAGGAGACCACGTGTTTCTAAGGGTCACACCTATGACTGGTGTTGGACGTGCGTTGAAGTCAAAGAAGTTGACTCCGAGATTTATTGGCCCGTATCAGATATCAGAGAGGGTTGGAACGGTGGCGTACCGAGTTGGGTTACCACCGCATCTTTCGAATTTACATGATGTTTTCCATGTGTCGCAGCTTCAGAAGTATGTTCCGGATCCATCCCATGTGATCCAGAGCGATGATGTGCAAGTTAGAGACAACCTTACGGTGGAGGCTTTACCAGTAAGGATTGATGATCGGAAAGTGAAGACGTTGAGGGGCAAGGATATACCTCTCGTTAGAGTCGTTTGGTCGGGAGCGACTGGTGAAAGCTTGACTTGGGAGCTTGAGAGTAAGATGCTGGAGTCTTATCCAGAGTTATTTGCTTGAGGTAATTTTCGAGGACGAAAATCTTTTAAGTGGGGGAGAGTTGTAACGCCCACGTTCGTTTTAGTATTTATTTAAATCGTGTTTAGGTGATTATATTATATTTATATAATATATAAGTGTTTTGATATGTTTTGATATGTTTTGATGTGTTTTGATATGCTTGGGATGATTCTGTGGTAAGATATAATGCTAAGGATAAGGTTAAGAGACTTATTTTATTGTTAAATAAAATAAGATTTGAAAAGAAAATAAGATATTTAGTTGTGGGTTAGTTTTGGATTTTAGAGAGTTATGTGGGAGAAAGAGTAAATAAGATAAGATTTGTTGGCAGTATAAATAAGGCAACTAGGGTTTGGAAGTCAGTAACGTATCAGACTTTGAGAAAGAAAGAAAACGCACGCGTGAAGAGAAAGAAGGAAGGGTGTGCTGCGATTTGCTTCCAAACCAGGTAAGGGTGAGACTCATGATTAAATAATGTTAATTAGCATAGTTTTGATGATCAATTAACAAGGAATAGGATTGAATTAAGAGAAGGAGGAAACTAGGTCAAAAACCTTAGAATTTGATGAATTAACGGTTGGAATAGGTTTAATTGATGTAGAAAGTGTTCCTAGACCTTAGATTATGTTTAGGATGAATTCTGGAATCAGTAAGAGGCTTAGAACCATGTGAATCGTAGGATTTTTGAGAAAATAGCAGTTCTGGCCGCAGCGAGATTCATCGCTCGCCACAGCGAGCAGTGATCCTCGCCTCGCGAGTGATGAGCTTCATCACTCGCCAAGGCGAGTACTTATCCCCGCCTCGCGAGTTGCTTCTGGCAGCTCGCCATAGCGAGCACTTTTCTTCGCCTCGCGAGTTGCTTCTGGCAGCTCGCCACGGCGAGCTAACTCACTTGCCTCACGAACACTACCAGAATGGGAATTGTGAGGGTTAGTGTGATCTGTTCCGTGAGATTGATTTGGAGATGATCCCTAAGTGTTATTTAGGCCTAGTGGTAATGTTGAGAGTCCTGTGCAGAGCTGTTCTAGGTATGGATTGTTTAGTGAGCAAGAAATTAAGTATTGAACCTTATGCTAAAATATTAAAGCTTATGTTGCTTGATTAGTAATTTGTTGTGATGATATCATTCTACTTTGATGTCTATATTATGCTGCTGATGTTATTAAACTGAACCGTTATGTTATGTGTATATATTATATATGCGATGATAAGTTGTTGTTTAGCTCCAATTTCTTGGATGCATGTTGATAAGATGATTAAGGATAAATGTTGTTTTGAATTGAGTCCATGCATAGCATACATTGAGCTTAGTCCTCACCATGATAGGAGCTTTGTCCTCCGCACGTTTTAAAAGTATATTAATACTTATGATAAAGTTTGGTACCACATGCATATAAGGAGTCTAAGAGCATTGTCGCATGGTCATATTTATGATGTCATGTTGTTGATAAAGAATGAATATATGATTACGTGATAAGTGTTATCTATCTATGCTACTTGCTTAAAGATGATATGAAGTTGATTATGTGATTACGTGCTAATTGTTATGCAAGAATGCTATTGATGTGTTGATGTTAATTGTTATTCTAAATTATGTTGATTAATATTATTTTGTTATGAAATCTCACCCCTTCTGCTGGAATTGCCGCCTTGTGGGCAAGTGCAGGTGATCGTGCTTAGTGTGCAGTTGCTTCGTGAGTGGCCTTGCCTCACTGTGTCGTCTAGGTCGCTCTGATACGTAACGGGATGGGGTCATCATATATGCATGCTTCATTCTTTTACGTGATTATTTTATGTTATGTTGCAATAATGAAACTAACTTTGAGATAATTTTTATGGGCCTGCGTGCCAAATGTTTTTATGAATTTTAAGTATGATTTCCGCTGCAAAGTTTGAAGTTATTGGGTTAAATTATTATTTAACAGTTTTGGATTAAGTTTTTATGTGATATCCCGTTGTTGTGTTGCATACTCTGATAAATGTTTTTAAGAAATTTTTATGTTGGGAAAACGGGGTGTTACAAGAAAGGCGTTGCCCCGGTTGAACTGCGTACCGTAGTGCGATAGCCGTGCAGGGCATACGGCAACATCTCATGCCAGTCTTTGTATGTAGTTACCATCTTTTGTACAATCTTCTTGATATTCTTGTTGGCGGCCTCAACTGCACCGTTCATCTGAGGCCTATAAGGAGAGGAGTTGTGATGTTCAATCTTGAATTTCTCGCACAGGGCCTGCACCATGTCATTGTTCAAATTGGTACCATTGTCAGTGATAATCTTGCTGGGAACACCATATCGACAGATGATATTGTTCTTGATGAACTTAACCACCACTTGCTTGGTTACATTGGCATAAGATGCAGCTTCGACCCACTTGGTGAAGTAATCAATCGCTACCAAAATGAAACGATGACCATTCGAAGCCTTTGGTTCAATCCTTCCGATCATGTCGATGCCCCACATAGAGAAAGGCCACGGAGAGGAAATGACATTGAGGGCATGCGGAGGCACATTAATCTTATCAGCATAGATTTGACATTTGTGACACTTCCTGGCATATTAGTAGCAATCATGTTCCATAGACATCCAATAGTAGCCAGCTCTCAACAACTTTCTAGACATAGTATGCCCCGAAGCATGGGTCCCGAAAATGCCGTCGTGCACGTCGTGCATCAGTTGCACTGCTTCACGCTCATCAACACATCTCAATAATATCATACCAAAATTCCTCTTGTATAGAACATCCCCATCCAACACGAACTTGCTAGCTAACCTGCGCAAGGTCTTCTTGTCTTTATTGGAAGCATCTGGCGGGTACTCGCGGCTTTGCAAAAACTGCTTGATATCACAATACCAGGGTTTGTTGTCAACTATATCCGCATTTGTTTGAACGGTCACATCACTGATGGCGAACACATGAGAAGGCCGGTCAAGGCGCTGCACTTTGATTACTGGCACGTGATTCCAATGGTTCACTTGAAACATGGAGGATAAAGTGGCAAGAGCGTCGGCCATCTGATTCTCCTCGCGGGGAATATGGTGTAATTCGACTTTCGTAAAGTATGTCAGCAGACGCCTCGCGTAGTCACGGTAAGGGATCAGATTGGCATGATGAGTCTCCCATTCTCCCTTTATCTGGTTAATAACAAGCGCAGAGTCTCCGTAGATGTCGAGGTGCTTGATTCTCATGTCAATCGCTTCCTCGATCCCCAAGATACATGCTTCGTATTCAGCCATGTTGTTTGTGCATTCAAATACAATCCGGGCGGTAAAGGGAATGTGATGCCCCTGCGGAGATACAATCACTGCCCCAATTCCCTTGCCATAAGCATTGACCGCACCGTCAAAGACCAATCCCCACTTGCTATCGGGGTCCGGACCCTCGCCAATCAACGGTTCTTCACAGTCTTTGACTTCAAATACATGACCTCTTCGTCGGGGAAATCGAACTTGATGGGCTGATAATCATCCAGTGGCTGGTAAGCGAGATGGTCAGCTATAACACTTCCTCTAACGACCTTTTGAGCTTTGAACACAATATCATATTCAGACAGCAACATCTGCCAACGCGCAATCTTTCCAGTGACTGCAGGCTTCTCAAAGATATATTTAATCGGGTCCATCCTGGATATCAGCCAAGTTGTATGGTTCATCAAGTAGTGGCGCAGGCGTTTGGCAGCCCAGGCCAAAGCACAACAAGTCTTTTCAAGCATCGTATACCGAGTCTCACAGTCAGTGAATTTCTTTCTCAGATAGTAGATGGCATGCTCTTTCTTTCCAGTCTCGTCCTGTTGACCGAGCACACATCCCATGGATTCATCTAACACTGACAGATACATAATCAATGGCCTTCCTTCCACCGGTGGGACAAGGATTGGTGGCTCTAACAAATAATTTTTGATGTTGTCAAAAGCTTCCTGGCATTCAGCGTTCCACACAATGGGTTGATTCTTCCTGAGTAGCTTGAAGATTAGCCCGCAGGTCGCGGTCATGTGAGATATGAATCGGGAGATATAGTTCAGACGCCCGAGGAACCCTCTAACTTGCTTCTCGGTTTGCGGGGCCGGCATTTCACGGATTTCTCGGACTTTGTCGGGATCTACTTCAATGCCTCTTTGACTGACAATGAACCCTAGCAGTTTCCCGGATCTAACACCGAATGTACACTTGTTGGGATTTAGTCGAAGCTTGTATTTTCTCAATCTTTCAAACATTTTTGCCAAATATTCAACATGTTGCTCTTCATCGCTTGACTTGACAATCATGTCGTCCACATACACCTCGACTTCTTTGTGAATCATATCGTGGAACAACGTGGTCATCCCCCTCTGATAGGTGGCACCCGCATTTATCAGACCGAACGGCATCGCTTTGCAACAAAAAGTTCCCCACGGAGTGATGAACGATGTCTTTTCCCTGTCTTTGGGTGACATCTTGATTTGATTGTATCCCGAGAATCCATGCATGAAGGAGAACACTTTGCACTGAGCAGTATTATCGACAAGCACGTCAATATGAGGCAGCGGGAAGTTGTCTTTCAGACTGGCTTTATTCAAATCTCTGTAATCAACACACATCCGGACTTTCCCATCCTTCTTTGGTACAGGTACAATATTAGCAACCCATTCGGGATATTCAACTGTCATGAGGAAACCTGCATCAATTTGTTTCTGTACTTCACCCTTAATCTTGAGAGCCATGTCAGGACGAGTTCTTCTCAGCTTTTGTCTAACAGGGGGACATTCCGGCTTCGTTGGTATACGGTGCTCTACGATCTGGGGATCCAAGCCCGGCATATCTTCGTACGACCATGCGAAAATATCTGAATACTTTCGGAGAAGTTGGAAGATTCTCTTCTTAACCCCTTCTTCCAAGGTAGCACCGACCTTGATCTCTCGCTTATTGTCTTCGGTACCCAGGTTGATCAACTCGATCTCTTCCTGGTGAGGCTGAATGGCTTTTTCTTCTTGTTCAAGCAGCCGAGTAATTTCATCTGGTATGTCATCATCCTCCTCATCTTCGGCTCCGAACACCGGGAATTCAAAAGTTGGAGAAACCGTAGGGTCACTGTGTTCAACGGGTTTGTTATGGTTCAATCTGCGTGATATGGTTGGATGATTTTTAGAAAAGATTTTTCATGCAGATCTTTGAAATTAATAAGAAAATACAGATGTTTTGGTTTTTTCTGGCATTACCATCATTTCCAAGGGAAAAGGCATCAAGAAAAACAACAGTCGTGAAAGAAACGGCAATTTTTATTAATAATGGCAATGCCGAAACAAACATGCCCTTACAAAAAAAAATCATTTTCGCTTTGGGTGTAACACCCCGTTTTCCCAACATAAAAATTTCCTAAACAATTATCAGAGTATGCAAACACAACAACGGGATATTACATAAAGCATAATCCAAAACCATTTAAATAATAATTTAAATTAACCAGATTACTTCAAAACTTTGCAGCGGAATTATTACTAAAAATTCATAAATGTTTGGCACGCAGGCCCCATAAATTATCTCAAATAATAGCAAGGACATCAAATACACGTAAAGAATGAAGCATGCATAAGATAACCCCATCCCGTTACGTATCAGAGCGACCTAGACGACACTGTGAGGTAAGGCCACTCACGAACCACCTGAACACTAAGCACGATCACCTGCACTTGCCCACAAGGCGGCAATTTCAGCAGAAGGGGTGAGAATTCATAACAAAATAATATTAATCAACATAATTTAGTATAACAACTAACACCAAACATCAATAGCATTTCTTGCATCATTTAATAACATATAGCACGTAATCACATAATCATTTTCATTTCATCTTTAAGCAAGTAGCATAGATAAATAACACTTATCACGTAATCATATATTCATTCTTCATCAACAACATGACATCATAAATATGACCATTCGACAATGCTCTTAGACTCCTTATATGCATGTGGTACCAAACTTCATCATAAGTATTAATATACTTTTAAACGTGCGGAGAACAAAGCTCCTAATAAACGTGCGGAGGACAAAGCTCCTATCATGGTGAGGACTAAGCTCAATGTATGCTATGCATGGACTCAACTCAAATAACATTTATCCTTAATCACCTTATCAACATGCATCCAAGAAATTGGAGCTAACAACAACTTATCATTGCATATATAACATATACACATATCATAACGGTTCAGTTTAATAACATCAGCAGCACAATTCAAATCACAAGAACAGAATGATATCATTATATCAATTACATTTCAAGGCAATATAAACTTTAACATAATTGCACAAAGTATAATATTTAATTCATGCTCTACCACCATAACCCAACAATCCATACTTAGGAAGGCTCTGAACAGGGCTCTCAGCATCACCACTAGGCCTAAATAACACTCAGGGAACACCTCCAAATCAATCACACGGAACAGATCACACAACCCTCACAACTTCCAAAGACTGGTAGTGTTCGCGAGGCGAGTGGGTTAGCTCGCCGTGGCGAGCTGCCAGAAGCAACTCGCGAGGCGAAGGGAAGTGCTCGCTATGGCGAGCTGCCAGAAGCAACTCGCGAGGCGAGGATAAGTACTCGCCGTGGCGAGCGATGAGGCTCATCACTCGCGAGGCGAGGATCACTGCTCGCCGTGGCGAGCGATGAATTTCACTGCGGCCAGAACTGCTATACTCTCAAAATCTCACAAATTCTCATGGTCCTAACCCTGCTATTGATTCCAGAATTCATCCTAAACATATTCTAAGGTCTAGGAACACTTTCTACATCAATTAAACCTATTCCAACCGTTAATCCATCAATTTATAAGGTTTTGACCTAGTTTTCTCCTCCTCTTAAATCAATCCTAATCCTTGTTAATTGCTATCAGAACCATGCTAATCAATATCACTTAATCATGAATCTCACCCTTACCTGAATTGAAGCAGCAAATCGCAGGTCCACTCTTCTCTTCTCCTTCACGTGCGTGCGTTTTTCTTTCTTTCCGTTTCCACAGTCTGATACATTACTGACTGCCTAACCCTAATTTTCCTTATTTATACTGCCAACAAATCTTATCTTATTTACTCTTTCTCCCACATAACTCTCTAAAATCTAAAACTAACCCATAACTAAATATTTTATTTTCTTTTCAAATCTTATTTTATTTAACAATAAAATAAGTCTCTCAACCTTATCCTTAGCATTATATCTTACCACAAAATCACCTCAAGCATAACAAATCACATCAAAACATATCAAAGCATATCAAACAGTTATATATTATATAAATATAATATAATCACCTAAACTCGATTTAAATAAATACTAAAACGAACGTGGGCGTTAGAACTCTCCCCCACTTAAAAGCTTTTCGTCCTCGAAAATTACCTCAAGCAAATAACTCTGGATAAGACTCTAGCATCTTACTCTCGAGCTCCCAAGTCAAGCTTTCACCAGTCGCTCCCGACCAAACGACTCTAACGAGAGGTATATCCTTGCCCCTCAACGTCTTCATTTTCCGATCATCAATCCTTACCGGTAAAGTCTCCACCGTAAGGTTGTCTCTAACTTGCACATCATCGCTCTGGATCACATGAGACGGATCCGAAACATACTTCCGAAGCTGCGACACATGGAAAATATCATGTAAATTCGAAAGATGCGGTGGTAACCCAACTCTGTATACCACCGTTCCAACCCTCTCTGATATCTGATACGGACCAATAAATCTCGGAGTCAACTTCTTTGACTTCAAAGCACGTCCAACACCAGTCATAGGTGTGACCCTCAAAAACACGTGGTCACCTTCCTGAAACTCAAGATCTTTCCTTCGCTTATCATGGTAACTCTTTTGTCGACTCTGCGACGCTTTCATTTTCTCTTGAATCATCTTAACTTTCTCAGTAGTTTGTCGAACGATCTCCGGTCCTAAGACCACCCTTTCACCTGACTCAAACCAACACAACGGAGTTCTGCACCTCCGACCGTACAAAGCCTCAAAAGGTGCCATTCCAATACTAGAATGATAACTATTATTGTATGTGAACTCGATTAAGGGGAGATGACTATCCCAAATTCCTCCTTGCTCAAGAACACAAACTCTCAACAAATCCTCTAGCGACTGAATTGTCCTCTCTGACTGACCATCAGTCTGCGGATGATACGCCGAACTCAATCTCAACTTAGAACCCAAAGCCTCTTGCAAACTCTTCCAAAATCTAGAAGTAAATCTTGGATCTCTATCTGATACAATGCTCGAAGGAACACCATGCAACCTCACAATCTCCTTGATATAAATCTCTGCCAACTGGGCAACAGGAAAACTAATATTAATCGGTAGAAAATGAGCCGACTTCGTCAATCGATCAACTATCACCCAAATGGCGTCATTCCCTCTTGGAGTATTCGGCAAACTAGTCACAAAATCCATGGATATACTGTCCCATTTCCACTCTGGCACATCTAAGGACACCATCATGCCAGCTGGTTTCTGATGCTCAATTTTCGACTTCTGGCAAACTAAACAAGCATACACAAACTGTGCCACATCACGTTTCAAACCAGACCACCAAAACAACCTCTTCAAATCATGATACATCTTCGTAGCTCCCGGGTGAATACTCAAGCTACTTCTGTGACTCTCTTCAAGAATCATCTTCTTAATCTCTTCATTGTCAGGAATGCAAATCCTACCTCGGAATCTCAACACTCCCTGATCGTCGACTTGAAAATCACTATCTTCAGTCTGATTACCCGCAACCATCAAATCAACAAACTTGACATCTTCTTTCTGCGCCTCTCTTATATTCATCAAGAAGTCACTATCAATCTTCAGCATCCCTAGCTTCACGCTCTGAGGCGTCCTTTCACAAACCAAACTCAAATCTCTAAATTGCTCAAGTAATTCGAACTCCTTAACCATCATAGCAGACATATGCAAAGTCTTCCTACTCAAGGCATCTGCTACCACATTCGCTTTACCCGGATGATAATTCAACCCAAAGTCGAAGTCCTTCAAAAGTTCTAACCATCTTCTCTGCCTCATATTCAATTCCTTCTGATCGAAAAGATACTTCAAGCTCTTGTGATCACTAAACACTTCAAATCTCGCACCATATAAGTAGTGTCTCCACATCTTCAATACAAAAACCACAGCTGCTAATTCCAAATCATGCGTCGGATAATTCTTCTCATGAATCCTCAACTGTCTTGAAGCATAAGCTACCACTTTACCTTCTTGCATAAGCACACCTCCTAAACCCAACTTAGACGCATCACAATACACAACAAATGGCTCATCTGGCTTCGGCAGAATCAAAACTGGAGCAGTCGTCAAACGCTTCTTCAGCTCGTTGAAACTGTTCTCACAATGCACATCCTAAACAAAAGCTCTACCTTTACAAGTCAACTGGGTCAACGGAAGAGCCAACTTGGAGAATCCTTCAATAAACCTTCTATAATAACCAGCTAAACCCAAAAAGCTCCTAATCTCAGTAACTGACTTCGGAGTCTCCCATTGCGATACAGCTTCAATCTTAGACGGATCTACTGCAATACCATCACCAGAGATGACATGACCAAGGAAACTCACTTCTTTCAACCAGAACTCACACTTGGACAATTTGGCATAAAGTTTCTTCTCTTTCAACACTTGTAAGACAATCTTCAGATGTTCAGCATGCTCTTCCTCAGTCTTGGAGTAAATCAGAATATCATCAATAAACACAACTACGAACTGATCCAAAAATGCATGAAAGATGCGATTCATATACTCCATAAATACTCCCGGTGCATTAGTAACTCCAAAAGGCATAACCTTGTACTCATAATGGCCATAACGTGTTCTGAAAGCTGTCTTCTGCATATCTTCATCCTTTACTTTAATCTGATGATAACCCGACCTCAAATCAATCTTGCTGAAAACACGTGCACCCACTAACTGATCCATCAAATCATCAATCCTCGGAAGTGGATACCTATTCTTGATAGTCACCTTATTCAACTGCCGATAATCAATACATAGCCTCATACTACCATCCTTCTTCTTTACTAGTAACACTGGCGCTCCCCAAGGTGAGACACTTGGTCTAACAAATTTCTTTTCGAGCAAGTCTTCCAACTGTTTCTTCAACTCAGCTAATTCGGAAGCAGACATACGATAAGGTGCCATCGACACCGGCTTAGTTCCAGGAACAAGATCAATAGAAAA
This sequence comes from Medicago lupulina, assembly GCA_958299785.1. Classification (NCBI taxonomy): domain Eukaryota; kingdom Viridiplantae; phylum Streptophyta; class Magnoliopsida; order Fabales; family Fabaceae; genus Medicago; species Medicago lupulina. Next base: position 47,693,035 of record OY283141.1, on the reverse strand, counting down.
CTCGACTTCCCTCTCTGGAGGCACATCAGGAATTTCATCTGGGAAAACTTCAGGAAAGTCGCATACCACTTGCAATTTATCGATCACTGCTTGATTCTCTAAAGATAAAGAAGCCATCAACGAAAACATCAACATGCCATCACGTTCTAGTTGCTTCATTTGCTTAGTAGACAAAAACTCAGCACCACTTTCCTCTTCAGCGGACGAGAAATGCACCGTCTTGCGAAAACAATTGATAAGGACGTGGTTGTACTCTAACCAATTCATACCCAGAATCACGTCCATACCGCTCAAAGGTAGACAAACTAAATCCATCTCAAAATCGCGACCAAACATAGACAAAGGGCAACTTAAGCATACGAGAGAAGTAGTCACCGAACCCTTAGCTGGAGTTTCGACAACCATCTCTCCATTCATATCAGACATAGCAAGACTCAAAGCAGAAACACAGTCTAAAGCAATAAAGCAATGCGTAGCACCAGTATCAATAATAGCAACTAAAGGAGTATTATTAATATAGCAAGTATCTCTGATCAAACGATCATCACTGTCTATCTGAGTACCAGTCAGGGCAAAAACTCGACCCGTAGTAGGCGCCCTCTTCGGCTGCTTGCACTGGGAACCAATATGACCCTCTTCGTTGCAATTGAAGCACACGACATCATTACGCTTGCAGTCAGCTACTAAGTGACCCTTCTTGCCACACCGGACACACTTCTTGATCTCCTCAGGACAAACATTGCTCTTGTGGCCTTTCACACCACAGTTGAAACATACGATCTCAGCAGGGGTACCCTTCCTCGCGGTCTGCCTATCCACGACCATCTTCTGTTTCCCTTTATCAGCAGGAGCGCTATAAGGTTTAGGGCGACTCTGCTGGCCCTTGGCTTTCCTATCATTCACTACCTTGTAGTGAGCCTTCGTATCCTCTTCATATATCCGACAGCTATTCACCAAATCCGGAAAAACTCTGATCTGCTGATATCCAATCGCCCTCTTAATGTCGGGCCTCAAACCGTTCTCAAACTTGATGCATTTAGAAAACTCCGCGGTCTCAGCAGCATAGTGCGGATAGAACTTCGCCAACTCCACAAACTTGGCAGCATACTCTGTCACCGACATATTTCCTTGCTTCAGCTCAAGGAACTCGATCTCTTTCTTCCCGCGAACGTCTTTCGGAAAGTACCTCCTCAGAAACTCTCTTCTGAACACGGCCCAAGTCACAACAGTTCCGTCTTGCTCTAGGCTTGGTAACACGCTGACCCACCAATCATCAGCTTCCTCAGACAGCTGATGTGTACCAAATCGCACCTGCTGGGCTTCAGTGCACTGCATCACTCTGAAAATCCTTTCTATCTCCTTAAGCCACGTCTGGGCTCCATCGGGGTCATACCTTCCCTTAAAAGTTGGAGGATGATTCCTCATGAAAGTCTCCAACATCCTCGTCTCAGCATTCACGCCAGCATTTGCATTAGGTTGCTGTCCCACAGCATTAGCCATTGCTTCCAAAGCAGCAGCAAGAGCAGCATCGTTTCTTCCAGCCATCCTGATATTATACAACAAACAGTAGCAGCAACATAAGATTTAGTAATACAAATATTACTAAAACTCAACAAGACTCTCTAATTGGCCGGACAGACCGACTTGCTCTGATACCAATTGTAACACCCCGTTTTCCCAACATAAAAATTTCCTAAACAATTATCAGAGTATGCAAACACAACAACGGGATATTACATAAAACATAATCCAAAACCATTTAAATAATAATTTAAATTAACCAGATTACTTCAAAACTTTGCAGCGGAATTATTACTAAAAATTCATAAACGTTTGGCACGCAGGCCCCATAAATTATCTCAAATAATAGCAAGGAACATCAAATACACGTAAAGAATGAAGCATGCATAAGATAACCCCATCCCGTTACGTATCAGAGCGACCTAGACGACACTGTGAGGTAAGGCCACTCACGAACCACCTGAACACTAAGCACGATCACCTGCACTTGCCCACAAGGCGGCAATTCCAGCAGAAGGGGGTGAGAATTCATAACAAAATAATATTAATCAACATAATTTAGTATAACAACTAACACCAAACATCAATAGCATTTCTTGCATCATTTAATAACATATAGCACGTAATCACATAATCATTTTCATTTCATCTTTAAGCAAGTAGCATAGATAAATAACACTTATCACGTAATCATATATTCATTCTTCATCAACAACATGACATCATAAATATGACCATGCGACAATGCTCTTAGACTCCTTATATGCATGTGGTACCAAACTTCATCATAAGTATTAATATACTTTTAAACGTGCGGAGGACAAAGCTCCTAATAAACGTGCGGAGGACAAAGCTCCTATCATGGTGAGGACTAAGCTCAATGTATGCTATGCATGGACTCAACTCAAATAACATTTATCCTTAATCACCTTATCAACATGCATCCAAGAAATTGGAGCTAACAACAACTTATCATTGCATATATAACATATACACATATCATAACGGTTCAGTTTAATAACATCAGCAGCACAATTCAAATCACAAGAACAGAATGATATCATTATATCAATTACATTTCAAGGCAATATAAACTTTAACATAATTGCACAAAGTATAATATTTAATTCATGCTCTACCACCATAACCCAACAATCCATACTTAGGAAGGCTCTGAACAGGGCTCTCAGCATCACCACTAGGCCTAAATAACACTCAGGGAACACCTCCAAATCAATCACACGGAACAGATCACACAACCCTCACAACTTCCAAAGACTGGTAGTGTTCGCGAGGCGAGTGGGTTAGCTCGCCGTGGCGAGCTGCCAGAAGCAACTCGCGAGGCGAAGGGAAGTGCTCGCTATGGCGAGCTGCCAGAAGCAACTCGCCGTGGCGAGCGATGAGGCTCATCACTCGCGAGGCGAGGATCACTGCTCGCCGTGGCGAGCGATGAATTTCGCTGCGGCCAGAACTGCTATACTCTCAAAATCTCACAAATTCTCATGGTCCTAAGCCTGCTATTGATTCCAGAATTCATCCTAAACATATTCTAAGGTCTAGGAACACTTTCTACATCAATTAAACCTATTCGAACCGTTAATCCATCAATTTATAAGGTTTTGACCTAGTTTTCTCCTCCTCTTAAATCAATCCTAATCCTTGTTAATTGCTATCAGAACCATGCTAATCAATATCACTTAATCATGAATCTCACCCTTACCTGAATTGAAGCAGCAAATCGCAGGTCCACTCTTCTCTTCTCCTTCACGTGCGTGCGTTTTTCTTTCTTTCCGTTTCCACAGTCTGATACGTTACTGACTGCCTAACCCTAATTTTCCTTATTTATACTGCCAACAAATCTTATATTATTTACTCTTTCTCCCACATAACTCTCTAAAATCTAAAACTAACCCATAACTAAATATTTTATTTTCTTTTCAAATCTTATTTTATTTAACAATAAAATAAGTCTCTTAACCTTATCCTTAGCATTATATCTTACCACAAAATCACCTCAAGCATAACAAATCACATCAAAACATATCAAAGCATATCAAACACTTATATATTATATAAATATAATATAATCACCTAAACTCGATTTAAATAAATACTAAAACGAACGTGGGCGTTACATTGGGCGGGGCGAAAAGATGGTTATTTTGGAGAACAAAGACCTAAGCAACAAGACACATTACTCGGAATCATGCATGATCAACGGAAGGTCAACGACATTCCAATTCTTTGCAGCGCCTCCTGGTACAATAAACACGGGCCTAGAACCACTCCCAGTAGCACCCTCAGTAATTGCATTGGTGAACCCTGCACTGTAGAACGTTCCAGTAGATACTCCGGATGTTGGGGAGAACCCAAGACCTTCTTTGTGCTTATTCTCAAGTAGTTGTATTAACTGGCCCCAACCGGCGGCCCGTCCTTCCTGAACAGCCCTTTGCGCGTCCTTCAAAGAAGCCATAGCGGCACCGACCTTCTTGGACTCCGTACCTTCAACAGTCAAACCTTGAAATGCAGTCCCTTCAGCAGACCCTGCTTCAATACAAGAGAATGATGATAATTGACTGACCAAGTATGCTTCTTCTCCATGTACAGTAACAAGCTTACCATTCCTCACAAATTTTAGCTTTTGATGAAGAGTGGAGGTGACCGCGCCGGCCTCATGTATCCACGGCCTTCCGAGGAGACAACTATAGGAAGCATCGATGTCCATGACTTGGAAAGTGATTAGGAATGTTTCAGGGCCAATAGTCATAGGAAGATCCACTTCACCGAGAACGTTCTTGCGGGATCCGTCGAAGGCTTTGACCAGAAAAGTACTTCTCCTCAAAGGTGCCCCCTGATAGCTTAGCTGATCTAGAGTTGATTTGGGCATCACATTCAGAGACGAGCCGGTATCTACCAATACATTTGACAGCATGTTAGTTTTGCAATTCATAGAGATGTGTAGAGCCAAATTATGACGCTTCCCTGCCTCGGGGAGCTCGTCTTCGCCGAACCAGAGATTACTGCAAGCGGTGATGTTTCCCACTATACCACCAAACTGGTCCACTGTGACCTCGTGGTCGACGTATGCCTGCTCTAACACTTTTAGCAAGATGTTTCGGTGAGCTTTAGAGCTTAGAAGCAAAGATAGGATAGATATCTTCGACGGGGTTTGTAACAGCTGATCCACAATCTTATAGTCACTTCTCTTGATTATCTTCAAGATTTCGTCCAAATTAGAATTTTCAATAGACTGCCCTGGCCGGCTATCATCTTTAGCACCAGGAGGAGCTGGAAGCGGAGTTGTTTGGTCAAACGGAGCCATGGTGGGCGCGACCGTCTTCTTTTGGAACAGAGGGGGACGGACTCTTCCGCTCCTCAGAGTTGTCGTCTCTTCGGCGATGTTGCTTACTACTGCTGGGGATACCAAAGGCACTTCTACCCCGTTCTCAATCATGGTTGCATTGTACTTGTAAGGAACGGCTTTTGTGGAAACAAAAGGCACTGGCCCAGGTAGCCTTATCACCAGAGGTTTAACGTTCTCTTTCGAAGGCGTGTTCCTAATAAGAGTATCATGGAAGACTGGCATAATCACACAAATGTCGCTGGCTGTCAGATAGTTATCATTCATCAGGCTCTGGATGTCGTTCTGCACTACGTCACAGCCCATAGGATTCTGGAGACACTTATTGCAAGTGGCATGGTCATGGTTAAACAAAGAGGCTTGGCACAACCTGACATGCAGCGGTACCAGAGGGGTCGCAATGTTACGAACATCAAGGCGGGGAGCTTCTTCGTATGCCTCAATCATGTTCACGGCAACGTGATTCGGGAGCGGATTATCGAGCACATGCGGAACATTGTTCTCGAAAGACAGCTTTCCTTGGTCTATCAGTTTCTTCACGATATATTTCAAAGCGTAACATCCTTCCACATCGTGGCCTAGAGCGCCTTGATGAAAATCGCACTTGAGGTCGGAACGAAACCAAGGGGGTAATGGGTTGGGCGGAGGCTTGCCGGGTCTGGTTGTGCAGCAGACTAGGAAGCAATTCAGCATATAACATTGGTATCGGAGGAAAAGATGGTCGGGCCTGGGGGCCCTGCTGCTGTTGTGGTTGTTGTTGGACCGGTGGCTGTTGTTGCACTTGCTGAGCGATGGCGTTGACAGGGACCTGAGGCTGGCCCGGTGGTAGAGGATACTGATGGTAGAATGGTGGAAAGAACGGATGTTGGGCGTATTGCATGTATTGGTATGGCAGAGGTAATTGAGTAGCATTGATGGGAGCAACGGCAGCCACAGACTGATTGGTCTCGGCAGATATCATCCCGACTTCTGTCTCCTTCTTCTAATGATGGCCATTGCCATACTTCTTTGGTGCATTTGTGGAGGATTCACCCTTTTCGAACACAATGATACCTTCTCTGACAGCTTCTTCTAGGCGGGTTCCCACGGTGACCATCTCGGAGAAGTTACTAAGAGCAGCAATGATCATCCTTTCAACATAGTCTTTTCTCAGCGTCTTCATAAACGTCTGCGTCATTTCCTCTTCATCTAGAGCAGGGGTAATACGGGCGGCTGCCCCTCTACACCTTTGTGCATACTCACGGAAACTTTCATCTTTTTTCTGAGAAAGGGACCTGAGAAATTCCCTGTTTGGCTTCAACCTGGTGTTAAACCCGTAGTGACTCTTGAAAGCGGCAGCCAAATCATCGAAGGTACGAATGTCATCTTTACTCAGACCAGTATACCATTCTGCAGCGCCTTCCATCAAACTGTCTTGGAAACAGTGGATCATGAGCGCATCATTGTCTGAGTGGTTAGCCATCTTCCGGACGTATTTGATGATATGATTCTGAGGGCAAGTCAGTCCATTGTATCGGTCGAATTCTGGGACTTTGAAATTTTTAGGGACATCTACCTTTGGCACTAGGCAGAGATCGTGAGTCTTGACGAGGTCACCACTTCCACGGTTAGCCTTGATTTCACGACGGAGTTCTCTAGCAAGTTCCTCCATCCTCTTTTCCATAGTTCCGGTCATGGGAGACTTCCCACGGTGAGTATCGGCGGTGGTGTTTTGAGGCATGGAATGTACTATTGGGTCAGTGAAGACCGTTGACTGAGGCAGAGTAGTGTGGAGAGAGGCATGCCCTGGGACGGGGATTTGGTTACCATTGGCAGCACTAGAAGTTCCTGCTGTGGGATCCGGAGCAAAGAAAGATGGGAGTCCGTATGGGTATCCCCTCGGCATAGCAAAGCGGTCATCGAGAGATGCTGTTGGAATTGGCTCAGTGGTCTCTGGAGCAGACGAGACTGGTTGTTCCTGGGCAGCTAACAGAGCAGTCATAACATCGTGCGCTTTAGCTAGCTCTTCCCTTAAAGATGCCAATTTGGTACGGAGCTGTGCGTTTTCTTCTTCCATGGCTACCTGATTCCTCCTTCTGTATTGTCAAGTCTGATGTACTCTGGTAGGTTGATCAGTCTTTCGAGCACGAGCCACTTTTCACACTGCGGCAGAAGAACCAGGAGGCAATGAGCACATGGAATTTTTTTGTGACCGATGAATGATGCACATGATGCATGATATGTACAAATGCAGATGCAAAAATGACTCTTTTGGTTATCGAAAGGATCTCTTAGACAAATTAGAAATTTTGTAAACATTTTTCTTTTAGGAAAGAATGAAGAGACTAGAAAGCTGTAGAGATAAATCTTTTGAAATGTTGAGCCAAAGGGAGTGGGCCCTAAAACATAATACAAACAACATAATCATCTAAGTCTATGGAGTGACAGGGTACTCCTCAGAATCAGACTATGGAACCGAACTGCAGTATCTGGCATAGAATTCTCGACGACCTCTAGCTCTCTTGGAATCTCTCATAAGCAACTTATCTTTCCTAGCCTTGGCTAGCTCTCTTTTCAACATTCGATTCTCATGATCCTTCTGCTCATCTCTACCATCCAAAGTCAAAATCAAGTTCTCGGCTTCATTGTATCGGGCTTTCCATTCCCGTTTCTCCTGACTCTCCATAGCTAGATGCTCCTGATACATTTCCTGGGTTGCAGGAAGCAAAGGTAATGGCCTAGACGGAACGGACGCGGACACATGTCTCATAGCAGGATAAGGCATGCCGATTTCTTCGGCTCGATCTATCACCCACTTAGTATAGGCCTCGTGAGCTATACCGGATCTCACACCCAAATGTTTCACATCCTTCCTTCGAACCTTAGACCAAGCATCTGTAAAAGCTTTCCTTTGCCCGGTGGGGGCATTGGAATAGTAAAAGAACTCCTGGGATGTAGCAAGATTGATGGGTTTCGCTCTCATAGGGAAGCCGAACTGTCTCATGGCTAACTCAGGATTGTAGTTGATTCCTTCCCGGGTACCGAGAAGAGGTACATTGAGGAAATCTCCACAACCAGTAATAATCTCCTTGACTCGAGCTGCCGAAGTAATCCAAACCACCTCATCGGGGGTGAGAGCCATAATCCGCTGCGAATAAGACCAATTCTCCGAGTTGGCATGGAAAGAGCTTGGGAGGTGAGAAATAAGCCACCTATATAGGAGAGGCACACAGCAAAGAATATATCCACGACCTTTGAGAGTCCGATCATGGATGGCGTGTACGTGTCAGCTAACAAAGTGGGAACCGGGTTCTTGGAGTGGAAAATCTCAATAGCACTCATGTCCACAAAGTTGTCGAGATTCGGGAAGAGAATGAGCCCGTAGATAAGTAGTGCAAGAATAGCCTCAAGAGTGTCCTGACAAGTAGATTCGAGATTAGCCCGCTCGAGTATGTACTTCGAAGTGAAACCCTGGATGTGAGATTTAGTAACGAGATTCTTGGACACATCGGAAGTCTTGAGATAAAGATCCTTAGCAATCACCAAAGGAGTAAGAGGAGCTCCGGGGCCCGTGAAAGGTGTCTTCTCGGCTATAGGTAAACCCAACAAACAAGAATAAGCCTCAAGTGTAGGAACCAACTGGAAATCCGGGAAAGTGAAGCAACGGAAGACCGGATCATAGAATTTCACGAGAGTGTGCACCAACTTCTCCTCCACATTAGTCCAGAGAATAGTAAGCAAACCGCCGTATCAGGGACGAAACCCAGTCGGATTCTTGACCTTGAGTGCCAACTCCCTTAAGCTAACCAAATCGACTTCCTTGAATTTGTAAGACTTAGTCTTCTTCATACCTGGAATGTTTACAAATTTTAATTTGTCTAGACCTTTCGATAAATGCATGGAGAAAAGTTTATGCATGAATGCATGTATGCATGTATGCATGATTTTGATTACAAAGAGAACACGGTGGGTTGAGGTTGCAAGTGGACACGGTATCTGGTGAAACTAGAGTTTTGATAATAGTAACCATGGTTCTAATAAGGTTCCCAAACTGCAACCTCTCTTACACATATCATAGTAGCACGAAGCGACGCCCGTTCCATGATTATTTGTAAGAAGGTCTAGCTTGAGTGTAGTATCGCGTGACGACTAAATTTCGAGACAACACTCGGTTTAGCCACCGCACTACGTCCTAAGAAAAGGCCAAAGATGGGTTTGGTAACTACGGTCCATAGCCTTCATCGGTCAATTGGAAGTAAAGCGCCTAAGCATGACAACACACGCCGACAACATCACCCCCAAAATGCCTCAGCTATGTGAGATTGATCGCGTAACCCAATACACGAGGCAACCCCCGGATTGGATTGTCGATTATATCTCTTCCTAAACTTAGGTTCACTCAGCCCGGGTATAGGACTTTTGATATTCTCACCCCACACGTTGCATGAAAATAATAACAATAAAGTAAAGCGTAAAACATAAAGCGCGAAAAACTAGGCGTAGCCCTAAAGTCCCCAATGAAGTCGCCATTTCTGTCATCGCGATTTTCGGGTGTCAAGTCATTAATTAGGCTTGAACCTTTCGATCATTGATGTCTCCATTTTTTTTGGGGAAGGGTAAAATTGAGGAAACCCTTAGAAATTCTAAGTTCGGGGCAATTTTCGCTACGGGAAGGTGTTAGGCACCCGCAACGACTATAGTACTCTATAGGAGCCGTTTTTCTTGACCTATGTTTACGCTTTATTTTAAGTGCTATTTTTGAAAAGGTTGTTTTTTAAGAATGGGGGAAAGAAGATGGTTTGGATTTTATTTTATTGGACTTGGAGAGATTTTGGTCTCTTGCCTACATACCCTTTTAAAGGATCAAACTCCATGTAGTTCTCTTCCAAAAAAGGTTTTTTTGTGGGTTAGCTTGTTTTTAATTTTGAAAATGGTTTTGAAGAAGAGATGAGAGGCCTTAAAGGCATGAGATTTGGAAAAAGTGAGGTTGTTCCAATTATTAAAGAAAAAGGTTAAAGTTGGAGTTTAAGATTCATTTGCATCTTTGGTTAAGAAAATAAAAGGAAAAGATTGTGGAGTTTTGACTCCAATATTATTATGAAAATGATTGAGTGAGGAGTTAATTTGCTTTGAAAAAGGTATATTTGCTAAGTATCGCATTTCCTAAACATACATCTAAACGGTAAGCATACAACGTGTGTGCGTGTCGGTGCTTGTGTCGGTGTACATCATCATAGTGTCCATTGTCCTTTACATTGGGCCCTAGTTTACATTCTATGGTCTTGCAAGAAATTTAAAGGGAATAAAACTACCCTAAAATATTACATGAGAATTAATGGAAAATTGCATAAAAGAGTTTAAAGAAAAGCATGAAAGTGATGCAATGCTTGCACTATGAATGAGACATGAAATAAGATGGTTAGTAGACAAAATATAGAATGGTAGAGAAATAAGCGAGGAATGAGAAGTAAAATAACAAGAAACACTTAGTAAAAAGCAATGTACGACACATAGTAAAAATGGTAGCAACACATGCTAAAAAAAATGCGCAAAAATCTGGATGTGAAGCTTTCCTAACACATGACCTAAAATATCTACCCTAGCATGATTTTAGAGACTTATTTCAAGCATGAGAATGTGAATTACAAAGCAATTTTGGACGCAAAGTCATCACACATGCATATTTCAACCTTCACACCATTCAAATTACTTGTAACACAAGAAATTAAAATCTAACACTCAAACAGTAGCAATAACATTGAATCATGAGCAGAAGCTATCACAAAATCATATCACAAGCATTGAAATTATGAGGCATTGAATTAGCACCAAAATCATGTGAGAACTTTCACAAAGAACACAAAAATACACAAATCAAGAGAAAAAACATAACACACATTTTTCAATGTAAAAATACCACAAAATAGTTAAAAAGCATCAAGAAACCCATGGTAATTTTTTTTAGGAATTTTTTGTAAGAAAATTAACACACACAGGGGTTCAGATAGCAAAAATATAGGTGTTCATGGCAAGAAAATTGAAAAAATGCAAGAAAGAATCCAAAGCCCACGGTTAAAGGCCCCAAACCCACGCACCTGATGGATCCGGATCAACACGACGCTTCAGAAGCGTTGGATTGATCCAGATCCACCCGGATCCTGATCAAACGGCTGGAAGTGAGAGAGAATGGACCGGGTTTGGATAAACCCGGTCCAAGCGCTTATATAAAAGGGAAGCAACCCGGTTTCTTTCATTTTTTCCTTCTCTTCTCTCTCTACCTCTCTTCTTCGTTCGTCCTTCTCTCTTCTCCGTCCAAAAACCCTAACCCTAAATCTTGTAATCCAACCCAGGACGCCATGGATTATAGCTTAAAAGCTTTGTCTAGTTATCCTTATCACGAATATGCCACTGAAATACACACACACCGTTCGAAGTGATGTAGATCTTAAGGTTTTGTCACAGTTTCGAATGGTCTTGGTTCTTTAGCTTTCGATTCGAATTTCTTTCAAAACGAACTTGTTTATGGATTCTCCGGCTTACAACGATTGATGTTTGTTGTAAACCCTAGAATCATTATTGTAACACCCCGTTTCCCAAATCAACGCGAAAATAATATCAACAATCAGAGTCATTCAACAACAACGGAGCATTACATGCCTCTTTTCAAAAATTTATTTAAAATAGTAAATATAAACTATTTAGATAAACATCAACATATCTCATCATATTAAAATATTATGCAGCGGAATATCCATTTATAAATTATCTCCAATAAAAGTAATATTTCCAACATTTCTGGCACAAAGGCCTCACCATAATAAAAATGTTCTCCAACACATATCAAATATTTATTCAACAAATCTCCAACATAAAATGATACATAAAGGAATGAAATTGTAAAACATAATATCTCATCCCGTTACGTATCAGAGCCTACGACACAATGAGCCAACTCCTAACTATCCATCGCTACCTGCACTTGCCCACAAGGCGGCAATTCCAGCAGAAGGGGTGAGTTCACAAAACAAAAGCAATATATATATATATATATATATATATATATATATATATATATATATAATTCATAAAGTTGTATTGAAAAACAACAACAACAAGAATATTCATCATCACCATAATCATCAGCAATCTTCATTAACAATTCAACAAATAATATTTAGATTCACCTTAAATAACAACACCGACAACAACGCCACTTGTGGTGACACCTCACCAACAACAACTCACACCTTAAACTTCTAATGCAAGACTCCATTATTGACTAATGCATTATGCAAATGTGGTACCAGCTACGCGCGTTGAGTGCTAAACACTCCGGGGCATAAGCCCCCACCAAAATGGATGGTTAAAGCATCCCAGGGCATAAGCCCTCACCAAAGTGAATGACTAGCATTCCAGGGCATGAGCCCTCACCAGTTGAATGTATAAACATTCCGGGGCATGAGTCCCCACCAATGCAAATGAGTTATGAGACTCAAGGAGTATATCTACATACAACCATACGACAAAATAGTGGTGCATTTTCACCATGCAACCAACAACAACACCAACTAGGACACCTCCCCAACTAGACTCAACCACACCACAACACCATGAACAATTGCAAACTTAGCATAGTATAATTCATTTTGTAACACCCCGTTTTCCAAAACAACGTTTAATAAAGAATATATAATCAGAGTTCAACAAATACGGGCATGTCACACTACTTTTCAAAATTTGTTAAATAGAATATAAAACTATTTAACTTCAATAAATCATCTTATAAAATCTGCAGCGGAATATTTATTTAAAAATCATAATCAACAGCTACATCAACGTCTTTGGCACAAAGGCCTCATCACTAAAATTTATTTAATAATAAATAAATCTCTAACAACATAGTTCATCAATGATACATAAGGAAATGAAGAATGTAAACAGCAGAATCCCCATCCCGTTACGTATCAGAGCCTAGGACACAAGAGCCAACAATCTAACTAGCCTTCGTTACCTGCACTTGCCCACGAGGCGGCAATTCCAGCAGAAGGGGTGAGAAACACATTCAATAATAATAATATATAATCAATCAAGTTAATGAAAACAACAACAATTCAATGACAAGCATCATCAGGTTCACATATATATACATATATATATATATAAATACACCAACAACAGAATCATCAATCAACAAAACATCATATAGTCATAGCAAAATAGGCATCATCTCACATCATAATTATCGTCCTAAATCACCTTATACATCATCAAGCACACCATTCACGAAACACGTTAAACGTCAATCAAGAATATCATCACGAAATATCATCAAGAGCTTCAAGGAACTTCATCACGAAGATACCATCAAGAACATCAAAGAACAATCATCATCACAAATGCATCACAAACCATCATAAATCATCGTCTTAACAACCATCTCAAACATCACATCATCATCACAAATGCATCACAAACCATCATAAATCATCGTCTTAACAACCATCTCAAACATCACATCATCATCACAAATCATCGTCACGACATCTCATAAGACACGACTCAACAAATGCAACTCTACGTCTTAGACATCATGCATGTGGTACCATCAGGGCATAAGCCCCCATCGCTAAAGGTAAAATAGGACCTGTCAGGCATTGAGCCCCCATCGCTAAGGTCATAGAGGACCTGTCAGGCATTAAGCCCCCATCGCTGACTATGCTATGCAACGACACGACGCAAATGCAACGACACAAGTAAAGACTCAACAATGCACATCTTTAGATGACTCGACAAATACACATCTTTAAATAGCATCATCGTCAAATATCACATATTTAAATATGACATCTTTATATAGCACATATTTAAGTCACACATCTACAAACAACACATTTTGATATAACACATAGTTAAATCGCACATCTCCGGAAAGCACATATACATTAATCAACTACATCCATATCAAACCAAAACATTCTTCAAAAATAAAGCAAGTTGATCAATAAAACATAAGCCAAATACTCATAAAACACTCCGACTAAATCCCTAATACTTAAGTTTGAAGTTGGGAAACCAACCATAAGTTTTGGACTAACTTGGGATTAGTTAAGCTAAGTTTTCTTAAAATTTTCTGAAGACCTACTTGGACTATTTTCATCATAACTTGAGATTTACAAAACATTTTCGAGTCCAACCAGTGCCATTAGAAAGCTAACTCAATTATCTACAACTTTCATGTTTACACCTAAGACCAATTATGTAACAATCAATACCAGTTTTCATTTCAAATTCGGACAAAGTTGTGCTGAAATTCATAAAAATTCACTGTGACCTACGTTCAGTAATTTGACCATAACTCAAGTTCTATAAATCATTTTGACATCAGACCAACGGCATTAGAAAGCTATCATTCATACCTACAACTTTCGTGTTTACATCGAAAGCTAGTTCGAAACAGAAACTGATGCAAAAGACGCAACAACATGAAACAGGGTATGCTGTCAAAGGTAGCTCTCGAGAAAACTCTATTTTTCACTCAAAAACCCAAATTTCATCTACCCAAATCCCAAATTTGATAGAGAACAATGTTTACAGGTTCTATATACAACATAACAATCAAAACAACAAAGAAACATGCATTAAACAACACAATTCATCACATCATATCAATTATCATAAACTTTCTAAACTCTAAACCTAGAACACAATTTCATCAACAATCAAAATTATATATACATATTATTGAAGGAATCCCACCCTTACCTTAATTCAGCAAGCAAAAACTCTACAACAATTGATTCCCTCATCTCTTAGCCTCTTCTAGGGTTCTCTTCTTTCTCTCCAAAAACTCTCTTTTCTAAAGTTTTGTACGTGAAAAATGAAACAGACTTTTGTTTTTCTGTAAACTAAAACCTCTCCCTTCTCTTTCTATTTTTCCTTAACCTCCCACTTATTTCACTTAACTCCCTCCTTAATTTCTATTAATTCTCATTAAACCCCATAATTTCAAGTAAATAATAATCTTACTTATTTTTATTAAACAATAAAAATAATCATATATTCACATAATCACATAAATACTATATAATAAAATAGTAACACCCCACATATTCACATAAATCATTAAAAAATCATATAAAAGATTTTAAAATCAACCAACGATAATTAAAATAAAACTAGGGCGTTACAACTCTCCCCAAATTAAAGAATTTTCGTCCTCGAAAATGTACCTCAAGCAACAATTCTTCCTGCATGTTAGTTCTCTACACAACAAACAACAATTCAGAAACAACAACAAAAGCAACATTAGAGTTGACACTCTATCCTAGGTGGCTCAACACGACTCTACTACTTGGCCGGACAGACCAACCTGCTCTGATACCAACTGTAACACCCCGTTTTCCAAAACAACGTTTAATAAAGAATATATAATCAGAGTTCAACAAATACGGGCATGTCACACTACTTTTCAAAATTTGTTAAATAGAATATAAAACTATTTAACTTCAATAAATCATCTTATAAAATCTGCAGCGGAATATTTATTTAAAAATCATAATCAACAGCTACATCAACGTCTTTGGCACAAAGGCCTCATCACTAAAATTTATTTAATAATAAATAAATCTCTAACAACATAGTTCATCAATGATACATAAGGAAATGAAGAATGTAAACAGCAGAATCCCCATCCCGTTACGTATCAGAGCCTAGGACACAAGAGCCAACAATCTAACTAGCCTTCGTTACCTGCACTTGCCCACGAGGCGGCAATTCCAGCAGAAGGGGTGAGAAACACATTCAATAATAATAATATATAATCAATCAAGTTAATGAAAACAACAACAATTCAATGACAAGCATCATCAGGTTCACATATATATACATATATATATAAATACACCAACAACAGAATCATCAATCAACAAAACATCATATAGTCATAGCAAAATAGGCATCATCTCACATCATAATTATCGTCCTAAATCACCTTATACATCATCAAGCACACCATTCACGAAACACGTTAAACGTCAATCAAGAATATCATCACGAAATATCATCAAGAGCTTCAAGGAACTTCATCACGAAGATACCATCAAGAACATCAAAGAACAATCATCATCACAAATGCATCACAAACCATCATAAATCATCGTCTTAACAACCATCTCAAACATCACATCATCATCACAAATGCATCACAAACCATCATAAATCATCGTCTTAACAACCATCTCAAACATCACATCATCATCACAAATCATCGTCACGACATCTCATAAGACACGACTCAACAAATGCAACTCTACGTCTTAGACATCATGCATGTGGTACCATCAGGGCATAAGCCCCCATCGCTAAAGGTAAAATAGGACCTGTCAGGCATTGAGCCCCCATCGCTAAGGTCATAGAGGACCTGTCAGGCATTAAGCCCCCATCGCTGACTATGCTATGCAACGACACGACGCAAATGCAACGACACAAGTAAAGACTCAACAATGCACATCTTTAGATGACTCGACAAATACACATCTTTAAATAGCATCATCGTCAAATATCACATATTTAAATATGACATCTTTATATAGCACATATTTAAGTCACACATCTACAAACAACACATTTTGATATAACACATAGTTAAATCACACATCTCCGGAAAGCACATATACATTAATCAACTACATCCATATCAAACCAAAACATTCTTCAAAAATAAAGCAAGTTGATCAATAAAACATAAGCCAAATACTCATAAAACACTCCGACTAAATCCCTAATACTTAAGTTTGAAGTTGGGAAACCAACCATAAGTTTTGGACTAACTTGGGATTAGTTAAGCTAAGTTTTCTTAAAATTTTCTGAAGACCTACTTGGACTATTTTCATCATAACTCGAGATTTACAAAACATTTTCGAGTCCAACCAGTGCCATTAGAAAGCTAACTCAATTATCTACAACTTTCATGTTTACACCTAAGACCAATTATGTACCAATCAATACCAGTTTTCATTTCAAATTTGGACAAAGTTGTGCTGAAATTCATAAAAATTCACTGTGACCTACGTTCAGTAATTTGACCATAACTCAAGTTCTATAAATCATCTTGACATCAGACCAACGGCATTAGAAAGCTAACATTCATACCTACAACGTTCGTGTTTACATCGAAAGCTAGTTCGAAACAGAAACTGATGCAAAAGACGCAACAACATGAAACAGGGTATGCTGTCAAAGGTAGCTCTCGAGAAAACTCTATTTTTCACTCAAAAACCCAAATTTCATCTACCCAAATCCCAAATTTGATAGAGAACAATGTTTACAGGTTCTATATACAACATAACAATCAAAACAACAAAGAAACATGCATTAAACAACACAATTCATCACATCATATCAATTATCATAAACTTTCTAAACTCTAAACCTAGAACACAATTTCATCAACAATCAAAATGTGTTGCATAAAAGAGTTTAAAGAAAAGCATGAAAGTGATGCAATGCTTGCACTATGAATGAGACATGAAATAAGATGGTTAGTAGACAAAATATAGAATGGTAGAGAAATAAGCGAGGAATGAGAAGTAAAATAACAAGAAACACTTAGTAAAAAGCAATGTACGACACATAGTAAAAATGGTAGCAACACATGCTAAAAAAATGCGCAAAAATCTGGATGTGAAGCTTTCCTAACACATGACCTAAAATATCTACCCTAGCATGATTTTAGAGACTTATTTCAAGCATGAGAATGTGAATTACAAAGCAATTTTGGACGCAAAGTCATCACACATGCATATTTCAACCTTCACACCATTCAAATTACTTGTAACACAAGAAATTAAAATCTAACACTCAAACAGTAGCAATAACATTGAATCATGAGCAGAAGCTATCACAAAATCATATCACAAGCATTGAAATTATGAGGCATTGAATTAGCACCAAAATCATGTGAGAACTTTCACAAAGAACACAAAAATACACAAATCAAGAGAAAAAACATAACACACATTTTTCAATGTAAAAATACCACAAAATAGTTAAAAAGCATCAAGAAACCCATGGTAATTTTTTTTAGGAATTTTTTGTAAGAAAATTAACACACACAGGGGTTCAGATAGCAAAAATATAGGTGTTCATGGCAAGAAAATTGAAAAAATGCAAGAAAGAATCCAAAGCCCACGGTTAAAGGCCCCAAACCCACGCACCTGATGGATCCGGATCAACACGACGCTTCAGAAGCGTTGGATTGATCCAGATCCACCCGGATCCTGATCAAACGGCTGGAAGTGAGAGAGAATGGACCGGGTTTGGATAAACCCGGTCCAAGCGCTTATATAAAAGGGAAGCAACCCGGTTTCTTTCATTTTTTCCTTCTCTTCTCTCTCTACCTCTCTTCTTCGTTCGTCCTTCTCTCTTCTCCGTCCAAAAACCCTAACCCTAAATCTTGTAATCCAACCCAGGATGTAACGCCCATTTTGAACTATTTTATTTATTTAATTATTTGATTGAGTTTAGAATCTTTTTAAATAATTTATTTGATTTATGGTGATGTGTGTTATTTTTGTGTTATGTGTTGGTGTTTTAGTAACATATTATATTATAATATATATGTTATTTGGTGTAAAAATATATGTGTCATTTGGTGTAGAAATATATATGTTATTTTGTGTAAAAATATATGTGTTATTTGGTGTAGAAATAAATATGTTATTTTGTGTAAAAATATATGTGTTATTTGGTGTAGAAATATATATGTTATTTGGTGTAGAAATATTGTGTTATTTGTTATAGAAATATGTTTGTTATGTAGAGATATATTTGTTATAGAAATATGTTTGTTATGTGTCATCGTGATTTTCGGGTGTCAAATCATTAATCGGATTTGAACCTTTCGATCATTGATGTTTCTATTTTTTTTTGGGGAAGGTAAAATCGAGAAAACCTTAGAAATCCTAAGTTCGGGGCTGATTTCATCACGGGAAGGTGTTAGGCACCCGCGATGACTATAGTATCCTATAGGAACCGTTTTACTACGCTTTACATTTATGCGTTGCTTTTATCGCTTCTTTGTAAAAGAAATTGGTTTTAAGAATGAGAGGGAGAAATTTGGATTTTATTTTATTGGACTTGGAGAGATGTGAGTCTCTTGCCTACATACCCTTTTAAGGGATCAAAATTCCATGTAGTTCTCTTTCAAAAATGCTTTTGTGAGTTTTTTTTTTTTTTTTTTTTTTTTTAATTTTGAGAAAGATTTTGAAGAAGGGAAAGGAGGCCGTATAGGCATTAGAATTGAAAAAGACAGCATTTGGTTGATTCAATTGTTAATGAAAAAACAGTTAAAGTTGAGAATTAATTGTATTTTTGATTTGATTAAGAAAATAAAGGGAAAATCCTTCGGAGTTTTGACTCCGAGGTTTATTTGAAAAAGATTTGAAGTGATGGAAGTTATTTGTTTTTCAAAAGATTGATTTTCTCTAAGTACCGCGTATCCTAAACATACACTTAGCGATGAACATACAACGTGTGTGCGTGTGTCGGTGCATGTGTCGGTGTACATCATCATAGTCCATAGTCTTTTACATCGGGCCCTATTTTACATTCTATAGCTTTGCATGAAATTAAAGAAAGTAAACTAAGCCTAGAATATTACATGAATCAATGGAAATTGTATAAAGGTGACTAAAGGAAGAAAAACAAACGAGGGTGAGGCAATACTTGCAATGTGCATGAGACATAGAACAAAATGGTTAGTAATGAAATGAGATAATAGCATGAGTAGTAATGCATAGGGTATGAAATTTACTAACAAAGCACCGAACCAATTAAAAAAGATGAAGTGAACCTAACTAAAAACATTTAGCAAATTGCAAAAGAACGAACACCAAAAATAATGCAAATGGCACCAAACTAAAACCTAAAAGCCAAACTAAGTCCCATGACCTATAACCTTTACCCAAAACAGCACCTCTTTTTCAAAGAAAACATTCAAGAATCAAAAGGAAATTATGAGTCACACTTAAACCCTAAAATCAACACATTTCAACAACAAATTACATTTCAAAATTAACAACTAAACTTGACCAAAGAGAGGCTTTCAATTAATCTTGCAAAGAGAAATTAACAAACAAGATTGTGGCATTGTGGATTGCAAGCAACTTGTAAAATTATTGAGCACTTGAACTAGAGGACTAGGAGTTAATTTTGTAAAACAAGAAAGGATCCATTGAGTTTGAAAACCAAGGAATTAACAATTAGGCATGCAAGAATGTAGGAATAGCATGAATTCAGAGATGAACACATCACAAAAATCATATATCAAGTATCAACACCATAGAGTAAAAATTGGATCCAAAATAGTGCAAGAAAATTCACAAAAAAAATCATATATCATGTAAATCCAACAAAAATTAGCGCACATGCTTTTTATTCACTTTAAAGTGTGAAAACACCACAAAACAATGAAAATATATCAAGAAACATATGGTAATTTTTTAGGAATTTTTGCAAGAAATTTGGCATGCATATGGGTTCAGATAGCAAGATCAGAGGCGTGCATAGCATGAATCAAAGGGAAAACGTAGAAAAAGCAAAAATAAAAGGCCCAAACCCAAGCTTAAAAGGTCCGGACGCACAGGAACCGCATGATTGATCCAGGAGATCAAAACCCTAGATCCAAAGGTCAAGAACAAGGGGTAGTGAACCAGAGCTGGACCGGTCCGGTTCAAAGGCTTTATAAATACGTAAAGGGACCGGTCCAATTCATTTTCCACCTCCCTTTCTCTCTCTTCTCTGATTCTAGTGAGAGAAGCTCTCACTTCTCTCTTCTCCTTCCTCCGCTGGTTTCTGAGAAAGACGGCCGGAGAGGATGAAGGTCTGGCCGGAACCTTCAAGGTCCGCCGGAATCTTCATCTTCTCCGGCGAGATCTGCAGATTCCGACGCCAAAAATTTCCAGATTTCGACCAAACCTACCTCAATCCATTCGTTTTCTAACCCTGAGTATGAATCTACCACTAAAATTTGTAGGCAAGGCTCAAATCAACGTAGATCTAGAAAAATCTTTACGGCTTTCAAAGGAAATTTTTTAGGTTTTTTCTTTTTGAATGAAATTACTTAGAAGCTTCAAGACCTACATTGATTTGTCTGTGTTGATTCGTTTTGAAAGAAAAGGAGGAAAAAGGTTTTGAGTGCGTTACCTCTGGTTTTGATTGAAAGTTTCGAGCTAGATTCTTCGGAAACACTTGATTTTCGTTCTGTTTGATGATTTGATGCTTGAAACTGAGAATGAATTGGTGATTCTTTCACTGGTTTGCTCTACTTCCTTGACCGGTCCAATTTTCTTCACTTCTTTCACTTTTCTTCTCTTCCCCTTAACTCTGTGATCGGTGCTGGAGTTCCTCGCCTCCGGTGAGGGATTCGTACCTTGAATTGCAGAGATTATAGCTCGATGATGAAGATTCGATTGAATCTCTGAGGGTTCACACTAAAACTCCATTGATTTTGGTTCAAGCTTGCTTCTGAAAACGGTTAGGGTTCGGAATTCCTCTTGATGAATTTTTGTTTTGATCTGTAACTGCCAAGAGAGAGAAACTGAGTCTGTTTGTGATGTGGCGCGTGATGTGTATCTGAGTTGTGAATTTCTGACACTGTGTGCCTTTTATAGCATGCCATGTGTGCCTGCGAGCCAGTAGGGGACTGCCACGTGGAATTGAACACTCGCGTGGCCTTGGACTGAATTCTGAGAAAGGACTTAAAAGCAAATTTGTAAAATTTGGGACTGTTTTGTAATTTTTAAAAGATTGGACTGTTTTTAAAAGAAATGAAAGAATTGGACTGTTTTCAAAAGAAATGAAAGAATTGGACTGTTTTCAAAAGAATTGGGACAAACTTGCAAAAAACAAAATATTTGGACTGAATTGCAATTTCTAAAAATGTTTGGACTAAAATGCAAAAATAATAACTAAAACTGGTAAAAAAAAGTAAATTGAAAACAACGTAAAGTGAAATGTTTAAAAGCAACAAAATGGACTAAAACGAGCAAACTACCAAAAATGAGGTATTTTAAAATACCTCTCTGCCCAAAATTTGAATAATGTGAAAAGACTAAAATACCCCTGGGGGCAATAACGACTCAGACCGACTCAGATGCAAAACTAGATGATTTTGTGCAAATTTTGATTAATGATTCATGCAAACAAATTGAAAAGACTCAGGGACAAATTGCAGGGACTGAAAATGGGTTCCTTTGTAGGAAATGACCAAAATACCCTTTTGTATGATTTTATGCAAAAAATTCAAAAGACTGAAACAGTACTGTGTGCAGTTGAAGCACAATAGAAAATACGGTGAATTTGAAAGTTTTAGAAAATAGTAAAGGAAATTGAATGAGTATTTTTAGGTCCAAAATGAGGGTATGACAGCTGCCCCTATTTAAGTTTCTTCGTTTGGAGAGTCAAGAGACGGAGTCTTTGGCTTGACGCGACGAAGATACTTAAATATCGACATTTGTACTGATTTTGGGCGTAAAAATACATTTGTAAATGTTATGTATGCCATGCAACATTTGTGTTATGAATGCAAGACAAACTGAGAATTGAATTTAACAGAATATGTCGTATCCATTGCGGGATTGGTAGACATTGACAGAATAGCAAACAGCAGAGCATGTCGTATCCATTGCGGGACTGATTGACATTACAGAGTAACGAAAGGAATATGTCGCATCCATTGCGGGACTGATTGACATTAACAAAATAACAAAAGACAAGACTCACTGGGGAGACTCGAGAGCAAATTGACAGGTACAAGCTGTTCTCGGATGCGAACTAGCCACTTGACCGGGAATATTGACAACAAAGGGCGCAAGCTGCTCTTGTATTTGAGCTGGTTACTTGGCTGAAAGAAAACATAGAAAGCACAAGCTGTTCTTGGACACGAACTAGTCACTTGGCTGAAAGAAAACAAGGTAGAAAGCACAAGCCGTTCTTGTATTTGAACTAGTTACTTGGCTGACAGGAAGCAAAATAGAAAGCACGAGCTGTTCTTGGATCTGAACTAGCCGCTCGGCGGATATCAAAAGGATAGGTACAAGCTGTTCTTGGATGTGAACTTGCTACTTGACCGATAACAGAAACAAATTGACAGGCACAAGCTGTTCTTGGGTGCGAACTAGCCACTTGGCCGTTAACAGAAACAAATTGTATTTGAAAAAGGAATTGAATTTGATTGACATAACTGCAGGAGCTTGAATTTGACAGGAATGTTGACAAGACTGTTGAACTCTGAAATTGGCGTGACAGTAGACATTTATTGTAGGCAGAAGAAATTTGAAGTTGACATGATTGATTTTGATTGAAATTAACATAGGAATCGAGAATGCAGATGCGTATGAATAGTATAACAGCTTTATCAAATGCATGAACATGTAGGATGCATGACTATGCATGTATGAATGTTTTGGAATGCATGATGATTGGCAATTTGTAGACACAATTTCGCAGAGACAGACAAAACATTGGAATATTGGGCACGTAATGGCTCGCGCTCGGACATACATTTGCAAAAGTTCCTCTTCTGGGGACGCCGCCGTTTGAAGATACGTCGAGACCATCGTCGAAGGCAGGAAGCTGCAACATTGTAGGGAAAAACAGTTTGAAAGGTATTGCTGCTTGTGGGAACAGTCACGTAAGTGCTTTGGACATCGCATCTGTGGTCAATGCTTTTGTATGTTTGTTTCTTTTTCATTTTTTCTTTCATCATCCCATTTTTGCCTGGATCGCCCTTTCGGGTTTTCGACCCACCGGGGAATAGTTTTTTTTTTTTTGTGTTGCCCCTGTTTTTGCCTGAATTGCCTTTGAAGGTTGTCAATCCATCGGGGTGCTCATTTTTGCCTAAGCTGTCCTTTCGGGTTTTCAACTTAGCGAGCATATTTATTTTCATGCTTTTCATTCTGTTTTTTCATTCTTGCCATTGACCACAGACCGTAACCGGGAGGAAGGCTTGCTAGTAACTTGAATTGGAATTGATATCAATGTATCTTTGTTCATGCATGTTCGTTTAAATGTACCTAGCTGTTCAGGCTTGTTTTCAAAATACTCAAAAAGGTTTTCAGTTTTCAGAATGTCTATTCCAGACTTGCATCATTATTAACATAGAAAAAGAATCTTTTGTGTATAAAGCTTTGAAAATAGAATAGAAAGTGAGTGCCAAACAAAAGCATAGGCTCAAATTGATGTATAAGGGTGGTGGTCGGCCAAAACCGCGACCCCACAGATTTACAAATCTTGGAAAATGGTAATTTTATTGGTTGGTGGTACATTGAACACAGTAACTGCTATGGTATCTGAAACTCTTGAACCCGCCAGCGTCGGAACCTCGGATGAGAACAGCCTAACACCAACTGCGAAGATCCCAAGGGGAATAGTAATCTGCCAGATATAGTCAATTGTCTTTTATTTCAATCTCATTCTTGCATGAACCGCCCTTTCGGGTTTTCGGCTCATCGAGACGCTCATTTTTGCCTGAGTTACATGTAATCTCAGCGAGCTTTTACATTTTTGTTTCTTGTCCCTTATTTTGCCTGGATCGCCCTTTCGGGTTTTCGATCCACCGGGAAGCGCATTTTTGCCTAGGCCGCCCTTTCGGGTTTTCGACCTACCACGCTGTTCTTTTCATATCTAGACAAAGTATTTTTTGACTATATCGGCATTCACAGGATTTGGAAGTTCTACACCATCCATGTGTGTGAGAATCAAAGCACCGCCAGAGAAAGCCTTCTTGACAACATAAGGTCCTTCATAGTTAGGCGTCCATTTGCCCCTTGGGTCGGGTTGCTGACTCATTCTTCTTTTCAATACGAGCTCACCCTCTTTGAATTCTCGAAGACGAACTCTCTTGTCAAAAGCATTTTTCATCCTTGTTTGATACATCTGACCGTGAGCCAAAGCATCCAGGCGTCTTTCCTCAATCAAATTCAACTGGTCGTACCGACTCTGGCACCATTCAGCCTCAGACAACTTTGCTTCCATAATCACACGGAGAGATGGAATCTCCACTTCCAACGGGAGGACTGCTTCCATGCCGTATACCAGAGAAAAAGGCGTTGCCCCGGTTGAACTACGGACTGTAGTGCGGTAGCCATGTAGAGCATAGGGCAACATCTCATGCCAGTCTTTGTATGTTGTTACCATCTTCTGCACAATCTTCTTGATGTTCTTATTAGCGGCCTCGACTGCACCATTCATCTGAGGTCGGTAAGGAGAAGAATTGTGGTGTTCAATCTTGAATTTCTCGCATAAGGCCTGCACCATGTCATTGTTCAGGTTGGTACCGTTGTCAGTGATGATCTTGCTAGGGACACCATACCGACAGATGATATTATTCTTGATGAATTTGACTATTACTTGCTTAGTCACGTTGGCGTACGATGCAGCTTCGACCCATTTGGTGAAATAATCGATTGCTACCAGAATGAAACGATGACCGTTTGAAGCTTTCGGCTCAATTCTTCCGATCATATCAATGCCCCACATAGAGAAAGGCCACGGAGAAGACATAACATTGAGAGCGTGCGGAGGCACATGGATCTTATCAGCATATACTTGACATTTGTGGCACTTTCTGGCATATTGATAGCAATCGCGCTCCATGGTAATCCAGTAGTAACCAGCTCTCAGCAGCTTTCTAGACATAACGTGCCCCGATGCGTGGGTCCCAAAGGTGCCATCGTGCACATCGTGCATTAGCTGTTCTGCCTCACATTCATCAACGCATCTTAACAACACCATATCGAAATTCCTTTTGTACAGGACATCACCATCCAGCAGGAACCTGCTAGCCAGCCTGCGCAACGTCTTCTTGTCTCTGTTGGAAGCACCTGGCGGATACTCACGGCTTTGCAGAAATTGTTTGATATCATAATACCAGGGTTTACTGTCGACTCCGCCTGAACCTGTTTGTACAATTGCATCACTGACAGTAAACACGTGGGCGGGCCGATCTAAGCATTGTACTTTGATCATTGGCACATGATTCCAATGGTTCACTTGAAGCATAGAAGATAAGGTAGCAAGAGCATCGGCCATTTGGTTCTCCTCTCGGGGAATATGGTGCAACTCGACCTTTGTGAAATACGTCAACAGACGTCTCGCATAGTCACGGTAAGGGATTAAATTGGCATGATGGGTCTCCCATTCTCCCTTTATCTGGTTGATGACTAGTGCAGAGTCTCCATAGATGTCGAGGTGCTTGATTCTCATATCGATGGCCTCTTCAATTCCCAAGATGCACGCCTCGTACTCGGCCACGTTGTTGGTGCATTCAAACACAATCCGGGCTGTGAAAGGGATGTGATGCCCCTGCGGAGCCACAATTACTGCGCCAATTCCTCGGCCATAGGCATTAACAGCACCATCAAAAACCAATCCCCACTTGCTATCAGGGTCTGGACCCTCACCGATTAGCGGTTCTTCACAGTCTCTTGATTTTAAAAACATGACCTCTTCGTCGGGGAAGTCGAACTTCAATGGTTGATAATCATCAAGCGGTTGGCAAGCGAGATGGTCAGCCAGGATACTCCCTCTAATGGCCTTCTGAGCTTTAAACACAATATCATACTCTGACAGTAACATTTGCCAACGTGCGATTTTTCCAGTGACAGCCGGTTTTTCAAAGATGTACTTGATTGGATCCATCCGGGATATCAACCAAGTTGTATGATTTATCAAGTAATGACGCAGGCGTTTGGCAGCCCAAGCCAAGGCACAACAGGTTTTCTCGAGCATTGTATACCGAGTCTCACAATCGGTGAACTTCTTGCTCAAATAGTAGATTGCATGCTCTTTCTTTCCAGTTTCATCTTGCTGACCGAGCACACATCCCATGGACTCATCCAACACTGACAGATACATGATTAATGGCCTCCCTTCCACTGGCGGAACGAGGATAGGAGGTTCTAGCAAATAACTTTTGATGTTGTCGAAAGCTTCTTGGCACTCATCATTCCATACCACAGGTTGATTCTTCCTGAGCAACTTGAAAATTGGCCCGCAGGTCGCAGTCATGTGGGATATGAATCTGGAGATGTAGTTCAAACGCCCGAGGAACCCTCTGACCTGTTTCTCAGTTTGCGGGGCCGGCATCTCGCGGATGGCCCGGACTTTGTTGGGATCTACTTCAATGCCCTTCTGGCTGACAATGAAGCCTAGCAATTTCCCAGACCTAACACCGAATGTACACTTGTTTGGGTTCAGCCGAAGCTTGTACTTCCTCAACCTTTCAAACATCTTAGCCAAGTATTCAACGTGTTGTTCTTCATCGCTCGACTTGACAATCATGTCATCTACATACACTTCAACCTCCTTGTGAATCATGTCATGGAACAAGGTGGTCATCCCCCTTTGGTAGGTAGCACCAGCATTTATTAGACCGAACGGCATTGCTTTACAGCAGAAAGTCCCCCACGGAGTGATGAACGACGTCTTCTCCCTGTCCTTGGGTGACATTTTGATTTGGTTGTAGCCAGAAAAACCGTCCATGAAGGAGAACACCTTGCACTGGGCCGTATTGTCAACAAGCACGTCGATGTGAGGCAGTGGGAAATTGTCCTTCAAGCTTGCTCTGTTCAAATCTCTGTAGTCAACACACATTCGGACCTTACCATCTTTCTTCGGCACTGGCACGATGTTAGCAACCCATTCAGGATATTCAACTGTCATGAGAAAGCCCGCATCAATCTGTTTCTGCACTTCCGCTTTGATCTTCAGGGCCATGTCCGGCCGCGTCCGTCTCAACTTTTGCCTGACAGGAGGACAGTCTGGCTTTGTCGGTATCCGATGTTCCACAATTTGAGGATCCAAGCCTGGCATGTCTTCATACGACCATGCAAAAATGTCCGAGTACTCCCGGAGAAGCTGAAAGATCCTTTTCTTGACCCCTTCTTCCAAGGCGGCACCGACTTTGATCTCTCTTTTGTTATCCTCAGTACCCAAGTTGATTAGCTCGATCTCTTCCTGATGAGGCCGGATGGTTTTCTCTTCTTGTTCCAGCAGCCGGGTAATTTCATCTGGTATATCATCACCATCCTCATCTTTGGTCTCGAATACCGGGGATTCAACAGTTTGGAGAAGCATAGAGTTACCGTGTTCAACGGGTTTATTTTGGTTCGATCTGCGTGACATGATTGGATGATTTTAGAAAATAGTTTTCATGCAGATCTTTGAAATTAATAAGAAAACACAGATGTTTTGGTTTTTTCTGGCATTACCATTATTTCCAAGGGAAAGCATTAAAGAAAGCAAAAGAGTCGTGAAAGAAACGACGTTTTTTATTGATAATGGTGATGTCGGAACAAACATGCCCTTTACAAAAATGTCACTTCCGCCTTGGGCAGGGCGGAAGGATTGTTATTTTGAAAACAAAGCTTAAACAGCAAGACATATTACTTAGAATCATGCACAAACACAGGGAGATTGATAACGTTCCAGTTCTTTGCAATGCCTCCTGGTACAACAAACACGGGCCCGGACCCACTGAGCACGAGCCATTTTTCAAACTGCGGCAGAAGAACCAGGAGACAATGAGCACTTGGAAGTTTTTTACGACTGATGAATGATGCATATGATGCATGATATGTATAAATGCAGATGCAAAAATGACTCTTTTTGGTTATCGAAAGGATTTTAGACAAACTAGAAACTTTTGCAAACATTTTTAGCAAGATGGCGAGATTTAGAAAGTTGTCAAGACAAATCGTTTTGAAATGCTAAGCGAAAGGAAGTGGGATCGACTTCCTTGAACTTGTAAGACTTAGTCCTCTTCATGCCTGATCATATTTGCAAAGAATTTTAGTTTGTCTATACCCTTTGATAAATGCATGTAGAAAATTTATGCATGAATGCATGTATGCATGTTTTTAAATAATGGGAGAGCACGGTGGGCTAAGGTAACAAGTGGACACGGTGTCCGGTGAAACTAAGGCTTTTGATAATAGTAACCAAGGTTCTACAAAGTTCCCAAACCACAACCTCTCTTGCGTACATCATGGTAGTACAAAGCGACGCTTGTCCATGATTATCCGTAAGAAGGTTTAGTTTGGGTGTAGTATCGCGTGACGACTAAATTTCGAGACAACGCTCGGTTTAGGCACCG
The DNA here is from genome assembly GCA_958299785.1 of Medicago lupulina. Lineage (NCBI taxonomy): Eukaryota > Viridiplantae > Streptophyta > Magnoliopsida > Fabales > Fabaceae > Medicago > Medicago lupulina. The sequence continues at coordinate 47,664,020 of OY283141.1, read as the reverse complement.
CACTACGTCCTAAGAAAGGCCAAGGATGGGTTTGGTAACTACGGTTCATAGCCTTCATCGGTCAATTGGAAGTAACGTGCCTAAGCATGACAACACACGCCGGCAACATCACCTCCAAAATGCCTCAGCTACGTGAGATTGATCGCGTAATCCAATGCACGAGGCAACCCCCGGAATGGATTGTCGATTATATCTCTTCCTAATCTTAAGTTCACTCAGCCCGGGTATAGGGCTTTTGATATTCTCACCCCACGCGTACACAAGAAAATTTTACATGTAACAATAAAGCAAAGCATAAGCATAAAGCATGAAAAACTAGGTGTAGCCCTAAAAAGTCCCCAGTGAAGTCGCCATTTCTGTCATCGTGATTTTCGGGTGTCAAATCATTAATCGGATTTGAACCTTTCGATCATTGATGTTTCTATTTTTTTTTGGGGAAGGTAAAATCGAGAAAACCTTAGAAATCCTAAGTTCGGGGCTGATTTCATCACGGGAAGGTGTTAGGCACCCGCGATGACTATAGTATCCTATAGGAACCGTTTTACTACGCTTTACATTTATGCGTTGCTTTTATCGCTACTTTGTAAAAGAAATTGGTTTTAAGAATGAGAGGGAGAAATTTGGATTTTATTTTATTGGACTTGGAGAGATGTGAGTCTCTTGCCTACATACCCTTTTAAGGGATCAAAATTCCATGTAGTTCTCTTCCAAAATATTTTGTGAGTTTTGTTTGTTTTTTAGTTTGAAAAGAGATTTTGAAGAAGGGAAAGAAGCCGTGTAGGCATTAGAATTGAAAACAAATGAGGTTGGTCCAATTTATTTACAAAACGGTTAAAGTTGAGAATTAGTGTTCATTTTTGATTTTTGATTAAGAAAACAAAGGAAAAATCTTTTGGAGTTTTGACTCCAAGGTTTGTTTAAAAAAAGATTTGAAGTGACGGAAGCTGTTTGTTTTTCAAAAGATTGATTTTCTCTAAGTACCGCGTATCCTAAACATACACCTAGCGATAAACATACAACGTGTGTGCGTGTGTCGGTGCATGTGTCGGTGTACATCATTATAGTCCATAGTCTTTTACATCGGGTCCTAGTTTACATTCTATGATCTTGCATGAAATTAAAGAAAAGTAAACTAAACCTAAAATATTACATGAGTCAATGGAAATTGTATAAAGGTGACTAAAGGAAGAAAAACAAACGAGGGTGAGGCAATACTTGCAATGTGCATGAGACATAGAACAAAATGGTTAGTAATGAAATGAGATAATAGCATGAGTAGTAATGCATAATAGATGAAACTTACTAACAAAGCACTAAACCAATTGAAAAAAATGGAGTGAACACAACTAAAAACATTTAGCGAATTGCAAGAGAACAAATACCAAAAATGATGCAAATGATACTACACTAAGACCTAAAACCTAAACTAAATCCCATAACCTATAACCTTTACCCAAAACAGCACCTCTTTTTCAAAGAAAACATTCAAGAATCAAAAGGAAATTATGAGTCACACTTCAACCCTAAAATCAACACATTTCAACAACAAATTATATTTCAAAATTAACAACTAAACTTGACCAAAGAGAGGCTTTCAACTAATCTTGCAAAGAGAAGTTAACAAACAAGATTGTGGCATTGTGGATTGCAAGCAACTTGTAAAATTGTTGAGCACTTGAACTAGAGGACTAGGAATTAATTTGTAAAGCAAGAAAGGATCCATTGAGTTTGAAAACCAAGGAATTAACAATTAGGCATGCAAGAATGTAGAAACAGCATGAATTCAGAGACGAACACATCACAAAAATCACATATTAAACATCAACGCCATAGAGCAAGAATTGGATCCAAAATAGCGCAAGAAAATCCGCAAAAAGCATCAAAACATGTAAATCCAATAAAAATTAGCGCACATGCTTTTTATCCACTTTAAAGTGTGAAATCTCCACAAAACAATAAAAATATATCAAGAAGCATGTAGTAATTTTTTTAGGATTGTTGCAAGAAATTTTAGTGTGCGCAGGGGTTCAAATAACAAGAGAAGAGGTGCAAATAGCATGAAAAATCAAGAAAGCCTAAGAAAGCCTAAAGCCCACGGTTGTCAAGTCCACACCCACGGATCTGATGGATCTGGATCAAACTAACGCTCCAGGAGCGTTGGATTGATCCAGATCCATCAGGATCCAGATCAAACGGCCAGGGATAGAAGAGAGTGGGTCGGGTTTGGGTCAACCCGACCCAAGCACGCGTATAAAAGGGGTTTTAACCCGTTTCCATTCATTTCTCAAAAACCTTTTCTCTTTCTTCTCTTCTTCCCTCCGCCGTTCTCTCTTGTTCGTGTGAACCCTAACCCTAATTCGTTTCAAACCAACTCAGAAACATGTGAATCATGTACTAAATCGTTCTTGTTACGGATCTAAACGTGAATCCTACACAAGAACACGATCTCAACCGTTTGAATGATGTGAATCTGAGATTTTCATCTCAAAGTGTTCGAACCGTTCGTTTTCTTTGTTCTTTCGATTGAAATTGTTATGGATGCATGAGAGATTGCTTCGATTCACACTCGTTGTGAATTTCGAAGTATTCCTCTGACTTTCAAAATGATTTTTTGTGTTAGGGTTTGTGTTTTGGTTCGGACGGTTCGAAATGGCTTCGGATTCACATCATTCTGGATTTCTATGATGCTGAAGGAAGAGATGAAATGGGATTAGGGTTTTACCTGGGTTTTTGGAGATTCAGAGCTAGATTCTTCGGAAATCCTTGAATTAGGGTTCGGTTTCGCCGATTCTTGGCTTAGATTCGAATTCAACCGGTAATTTCCCTTCCTTCTTCTCTGGCCTGCTCCGGTTAACCTCTCTTCTTCTCTTTCGAACCGGTTCAGAACTTCAAAATTCTTTCTCTCTTCTTCTTGATTCTCTACACTGTGATCGCGCTTGAGTTTGCTGCTCCTAGCGGTGAATTCGCGTTGGAATTGCAGGGAGAAACAGCTCAATGATGAAGATTCACCATTGTTGAATCTCTGAGAGCTTGAGGTTCTTCTTCTTAACTGAATTTGGTTATGATTTTGATCTAACTAACATGAGAGAGAAAAATCTGACTCTGTTTGTGTGATGTGGCGCGCGTGAATCTGATTTTCTGACACTGTGTGCCTTTTATAGCCTGCCATGTGTACTGTGGGCCAATGAGGTAGTGACACGTGGACTGGCCCTTGCTTGCGTGGCCTTTTGGACTGAATTGGCTTCTTTTTGACCTTGAGGACCAATCTGCAAATATGTAAAAAGTTTGGACTGCTTTGCAAATTTGAAAAGATTTAAGGACTAAAATGCAAAAATAAAAAGTATCTGGACTGGACTGTTTTCTTTAAAAGAATTGGGACAAAATTGCAAAAAACAAAATATTTGGACTAAATTGTAATTTTTAAAAGTATTTGGACTAAAATGTAAAAATAATAAAATTGGCTAAAAAAATGTAACTTGAAAATAACGTAAAGTGAAACGTTTAAAATTGACAACACGGACTAAAACGAACAAACTACCAAAAATGAGGTATTTTAAAATACCTCTCTGCCCAAAATTTGAATAATGTGAAAAGACTAAAATACCCCTGGGGGCAAAAACGACTCAAAACGACTCAGACTGACTCAGATGCAAAACTAAGATGATTTTGTACAAATTTGATTAAAGATTTATGCAAACCAGTTGAAAAGGCTCAGGGACAAATTGTAGGGACTGAAAATGGGTTCCTTTGTAGGAAATGACCAAAATACCCCTTTTGTATGATTTTATGCAAAAAATTCAAAAGACTGAAACAGTACTGTGTGCAGTTGAAGCACAATAGAAAATACGGTGAATTTGAAAGTTTTAGAAAATAGTAAAGGAAATTGAATGAGTATTTTTAGGTCCAAAATGAGGGTATGACATTATGTAGAGATATATTTGTTATAGAAATATATTTGTTATTTTATGTAGAAATATATATGTTATTTTGTGTGGATATATATATATATATATATATATATATATATATATATATATATATATATATATATATGTTATCTAGTATAGAAATATATTTATTATTTGGTGTATTATTATTATTAAGTGGGAGAGATATACTTAATTTAGAATTAAATAAGATAGGGGAGAAGAGATATATAAATAGGGAGAAGCTAGGTTAGAATAGGGGTAACGTAAAAACAGTTTTTTGTGATAAAAGTAGCCACCAAAAAGAATAGAGAAAGCAATTCCCGTTTTTCTGAAATCTGCCTCAGTAAAACAGCGATTTCTCACTCGTTAACCGTTGGATCGTGACGAATTTTGGACACAAGGTTCACAACACCTGGGTCTACCTTTTCACCGTTCGGATCGTCGAAACAAGGTCTGAGTTAAGAGAAAACTGTCGCGCACTGAAGCAGTATATTTGGGTGTTTTCATCCCTTTTGTTCTGTTCCGTAAGCTTTGTTCATCCGAAATTAAGGTAAGGGTGAGACTAACTCTCATTAAAATTAAGTATATGATTTCTGAAATTGCAATTAGCATGATTAGGTATAGTTTTGAGAAGTTTGGGAAACTAGGGTTATGAGAGAATTTGATGGTGAGATGATGTTTAACGGTTTAAATTGGATTCATGTGCTGTTTTGTTTTGTTTGGCTTTGATTATGATTTGAGTTTTGATATGATTATGTGATGATGTGAAATTGATGTGTTATTTAACGATGTGAAAATAATGTGTTATTTGAAGATGTGTTATTTAAAAGATGTGTTATATAAAGATGTGATATTTGAAGATTGTTGCATTTGAGCCTAGCTTTCATTATATTAAACTGTAATTCAATTCAATTATGATTAACAAGAGATGGATGAGTGTTTGAGAGAATTAAGAACTAGGTTAAAGTGATGAATTAATGATTAAGAGATGTAAAGGTTGTAGGAATTGATGACAGAACCTAGAACAAGTATGGTACTAAGGTTTCAGTAAGTTTTAAGGTTAAACATGGAGAGAATCGAGAGTTTTGAGTGAGAACTTGTCGAACCCGTACCTGTTCTGAGATCGCTCGCCGAAGGCGAGTAGATTACTCGCCGTGGCGAGTAGTACCCTGTCGCTCGCGAGGTGAGCAGCTGAGCTCGCCGTGGTGAGCAGACCTTCCCAACTCGCGAGGTGAGCAACGTAGCTCGCCATGGCGAGTAGTGACTGGCAGAATGCCATACCTTACTATTTTGCGATCTGTTTCGCACTTGATGTTGGGAGTTAAACCTTGGGATGGGATATAAGCTAATTACACGTTAAATAAAGATCTGTGAAGCTGTCATAAGAAGTTATATGTTATTGCTTATGAATCATGAATGATGTGTGTATAATGTGCTATATTTGTAGAGTTAATGTGATATTCTAAAGATGTTTCGAGTGATGTTATATGCCATTAATTTTATGACCTGCTGCCATGTACTTGTTATAAGTAATTTAAAATTGCATGTGTCAGTCAAAGATGTTTTAAGATGTTGAGACGTTAGACTTGTTTAAGTCTTAAGATGTGAGTCCATGCATATTCATTTAAAAGCGACGATGGAGCTTTTGCTCAAAGCGACGATGGAGCTTTTGCTCAACTGCGAAGATGGAGTATATTAATGCTCAAAATTTGGTACCACATGCATGATGTTTAAGATGTTAGAGTTGCATAGTCGTGTCGAGTTGTCTAAGGTGTTTAAGATGTTAGAGTTGCATAGTCGTGTCGAGTTGTCTAAGGTGTCTAAGATGTTGAGTTGTTGAAGAAGAGTCTTGATGAAATAATTATGAATGCATTTGTTGTTTAACATGATGAACTTGATGATGCGATGATGTTTTCTATATGATGAATTTTGATGATGTTTTCTATATGATGATTTTGATGATGCTAAGACGTTTCTATACATGATTATGATGAGTTGTTGTTGTTTGAGATTATGTCTGTTGATGAATATGATGAACTATGATGAGATGTTTTATGATTGTACTTGTTGAAGAGTATGTGATTAGTTGATGTTTTAAGTTAAGTGTAATTGATGAATTGTATGCTTAAGTTTGATGTTTGTGAAATCTCACCCCTTCTGCTTGAAAATGTTGCTCTTCGTATGGGTAACTTGCAGGTGATCAAGTTTAGTAGCTGTTGGTCGTTGTCGTGAGTGGCTATCTCTCACTGTGTCCTTAGGTGCTCTGATACGTAACGGGATGGGGAACTTATGTTGTTGTTTTCTATTCCTTGCGTATTATTTTTATGAAATATTTTAAGAACATGATGTTTAAAGATTTTGTTGAGGCCTTCGTGCCAAAGTTGTTTAAGATTTTTGAATTAAATTCCGCTGCGAAGTGAATTAAGAATTTATTGAAATATTTTGAAGGATAAATTATTATTTATTCCATTGTGATTTTTAAGAAATGTAGCATTCCGTTTAAGTTGTGAAACTCTGATTATTATTTTGAGAAATTTTTATGTTGGGAAAACGGGGTGTTACACAGGACGCCATGGATTATAGCTTAAAAGCTTCGTCTAGTTATCCTTATCACGAATATGCCACTGAAATACACACACACCGTTCGAAGTGATGTAGATCTTAAGGTTTTGTCACGGTTTCGAATGGTCTTGGTTCTTTAGCTTTCGATTCGAATTTCTTTCGAAACGAACTTGTTTATGGATTCTCCGGCTTACAACGATTGATGTTTGTTGTAAACCCTAGAATCATTATGATTTTCTGGAAATTTTTAGAGTTTTTACGTTTTTGAACCAAAACTTCTTCGAAACTGTAATGGATCTACATCAACTGGGATTCATTGTTGTTTATGAGTATGAAGAGGTAAGTTATTTGATTCTCACCTGGTTTTGTTCGGAGATTCGATCTAGAGTCTTCGGAAACCTTTGGATTTGATTCTGTTGTTGATCTTTGGCTTGAAATCCGGAAATAAACCGGTGAACCTTTCGTTCTTCTTCTTCTCTGGTTCAAAACCTTGAAATTCTTTCCCTCTTCTTCTCAAAACCCTGCTTCTGTGATCGTACTGAGTTTGTTGCCATTGGTGACGAACTTGGTGCTCGAATTGCAGAGGAAGTGATTCGATGATGAAGATTCAGCAATGAATCTCTGAGAATTGCTACGGATTTCACTGCATTCAGATTGGATTTGGTTCTGGAAATTTAGGGTTTGTTCTTCGTGTTCTTCAATTTTTCTGAGTTTGTTACAATTTGATCTAACTGACATGAGAGAGAAAATTTCTGAACTGTTTTTGATGTGGCCTCTGTTCTCTGGATTTCTCTGACACCCGTGGCCTTATATAGGCTGACATGTGGACTGAGTTGGCCTGCGTGGCATCTTTGGGATCAATCTGCAATTTTGATAAAAGGAGGACCTTTCTGCAATTATGAAAGAATTCGGGACTATTTTTTTGAAAATTAAAAAAAGAAATTGAACTGTTTTGAGAATTAAAAAAAGAAATTGGGGCGTATTTGTAATAAAGTATAAAATCTGGACTGAATTGCAATTATCATGAAAATTTGGACTAAATTGCAAAAAGTTAAAAAGTAAAACTGGTAAAAAAGGTAACTTGAAAACAACGTAAAGTGAAACAGTTAAAACTGACAAAATGGACTAAAACGAACAAATTACCAAAATGAGGTATTTTAAAATACCTCTCTGCCCAAAAATCAAATAATGTGAAAAGACCAAAATGCCCCTGGGGACCAAAACGACTCAGACTGACTCAGATGCAAAACTAAGATGATTTTTAGATAGAAATTGATTAATGGTTCATGCAGACAAGTTAAAAAGACTCAGGGACAAATTGCAGGGACTAAAATGGGTTCCTTTGTAGGAAATGACCAAAATACCCTTTTGTATGATTTTATGCAAAAATTGGAATAAAATGCAGAAAAATATGTAATGGTTTTAGGAACCCTTTTTTGAAGACTTGTAATGCAAGAAAGCACTTTGGATGGCTTTGAATGCCAGAAGATTGGAGATAATAACAGTAAAATGTGCGTTTGTAGCACAGTAAAAGTTGTAAAATAGACACAGTGAATTTGAAATGACCAGAAACAAAAAGAAATTTGAACGAGTATTTTTAGGTCCAAAATGAGGGTATGACAGCTGCCCCTATTTAAGTTTCTTCGTCTGGGTGAGTCGAGAGACAGAGTCTTTGGCTTGACGTGACGAAGATACTTAAATATCGACATTAGCACTGATTTATGGCGTAAAAATACGTTCGTAAATGTTGTGTATGCCATGCAACATTTTGATTATGATTGCAGGACAGACTGAGAATTGAATTTAACAAAGTATGTCGTATCCATTGCGGGATTGGTAGACATTATCAAGATAGCAAATAACAAGACTCACTAGGGAGACTCAACAGCAAATTTGACGGGTGCAAGTTGTTCTTTTGGCTCGAACTGGGAACTTGACCGGGAATACTGACAAGTAAAAAGGGCACAAGTTGTTCTTGGATGCGAACTAGCCACTTGGCTGACGGCAGAAACAAAGCGCAGGTACAAGCTGTTCTTGCATTTGAACTAGCGGCTTGACCGATGACAAGAATGAAAACAAATTAACAGGTACAAGCTGTTCTTGGATGCGAACTAGCCACTTGGCCGATAACAGAATGAATTGATAGGCACAAGCTGTTCTTGGACGCGAACTAGCCGCTTGGCTGATAACAGAAACAGATGGTATTGCAAAAACGATCTGAAATTGATTGACATGACTGTAGGAGTCTGGAATTGACAAGACCGTAGAAGTTCGAAATTGACATGGTTGTAAAAATTTGAAATTTGACGTGACTGTAAAGGTTTGAAATTGACTTGAGACTTTGACAGAGATTAACATGGGAATTGAAGATGCAATGTGTATGAACGGCATAATAGTTTTATCAGATGCATGAGCGTATAAGATGCATGATTATGCATGTATGAATGCTTTGGAATGCATGATGATTGGCAATTTGCAGACATAATTTCGCGGGGACAGACAAAACATTGGAATATTGGGCACGTAATGGCTCGTGCTCTGACATATACTTGCAAAAGTTCCTCTCCTGGGGACGCCGTCGTTTGAAGACACATCCGGACCATTGTCGAAGACAGGGAACCATATCCCGTTCATAGACTTGTAGAAAGTAAAACCTTTTGATGGTACTACTATTGCTGGACGCTCTACTGTCGAGCACACCTTGGATAACGCATCTGTGGTCAATGCTTTTTGTATGTTTGTTTTTTGTTTGTTTTTTCATCATCCCATTTTTGCTTGGATCGCCCTTTCGGGTTTTCAATCCACCGGGGAATAGATTCTTTTCATTGCCCCTGTTTTTGCCTGAATTGCCTTCGAAGGTTGTCAATCCATCGGGGTGCTCATTTCTGCCTAAGCTGCCCTTTCGGGTTTTCAACTTAGCGAGCTTATTCATTTTTGTATTTTTCATTCTGTTTTTTCATTCTTGCCATTGACCACAGACCGTACTGGGGAGAGAGCCTGCTGGTAACCTGCATTGAAGTGGATATCAACCCACGTTTGTTCAAGCATGTTTCGTTTGAATGCACTAGTTGCTTAGGTTGGTTTTCAAAATACACACTAAATTTTCGATTTCAAAGATGTTTGTTTCAGATATTGTCATTATCGAAATAGAAAGAAAAAATTTGTTTTTGTATAAAGCCTTGAAAATAGAATGAAGAAATAGAGTTTCAAACAAAAGCATAGGCCCAAATCGACGTATAAGAGTAGTAGTCAGCCAAAGGCGTGACCCTACGGATTTACAAAGCTTGGAAAATGATAATTCTATTGGTTGGTGGTACATTGAACACAGTGGTCGTTACAGTTCCCAGAAATTTTGAATTCACAGGCGTAGCAGCTTCAGATGAGAGCGGCCATTCATCCATCGCTCGTGCCCCAAGGGGATGGTGGTTTATCAGATATAGTCAATTGCCTTTCGTTTCAATCTCATTTTTGCATGAACCGCCCTTTCGGGTTTTCGGCTCATCGAGACGCTCATTTTTGCCTGAGTTATATGTAATCTCAGCGAGCTTTTTCATATTTACGTTTTTTCTTTCTCCCCTTTTTTTTTGTCCCTTATTTTGCCTGGACCGCCCTTTCGGGTTTTCGATCCACCGGGAAGCGCATTTTTGCCTAGGCCGCCCTTTCGGGTTTTCGACCTACCACGCTGTTCTTTTCATATATCTAGGCAAAGTATTTCTTGACTATATCGGCATTCACAGGATTAGGAAGTTCCACACCATCCATGTGTGTAAGAATCAAGGCTCCGCCGGAGAAGGCCTTCTTGACAACATAAGGTCCTTCGTAGTTAGGCGTCCACTTGCCCCTTGGGTCAGGTTGTTGACTTACTCTTCTTTTCAAAACAAGTTTGCCCTCCTTGAATTCCCGAGGACGGACTTTTTTGTCAAAAGTAGTCTTCATTCTTGTTTGATACAGTCGTCCACGAGCCAAAGCACCCAGACGCCTTTCCTCAATCAAATTCAACTGATCATACCGACTCTGGCACCATTCAGCCTCAGACAATTTTGCTTCCTTGATCACGCGGAGAGACGGGATTTCCACTTCCAAGGGGAGAACTGCCTCCATGCCATATACAAGGGAGAAAGGCGTTGCCCCGGTTGAACTGCGTACCGTAGTGCGATAGCCGTGCAGGGCATACGGCAACATCTCATGCCAGTCTTTGTATGTAGTTACCATCTTTTGTACAATCTTCTTGATATTCTTGTTGGCGGCCTCAACTGCACCGTTCATCTGAGGCCTATAAGGAGAGGAGTTGTGATGTTCAATCTTGAATTTCTCGCACAGGGCCTGCACCATGTCATTGTTCAAATTGGTACCATTGTCAGTGATAATCTTGCTGGGAACACCATATCGACAGATGATATTGTTCTTGATGAACTTAACCACCACTTGCTTGGTTACATTGGCATAAGATGCAGCTTCGACCCACTTGGTGAAGTAATCAATCGCTACCAAAATGAAACGATGACCATTCGAAGCCTTTGGTTCAATCCTTCTGATCATGTCGATGCCCCACATAGAGAAAGGCCACGGAGAGGAAATGACATTGAGGGCATGCGGAGGCACATGAATCTTATCAGCATAGATTTGACATGTGTGACACTTCCTGGCATATTGGTAGCAATCATGTTCCATAGACATCCAATAGTAGCCAGCTCTCAACAACTTTCTAGACATAGTATGCCCCGAAGCATGGGTCCCGAAAATGCCGTCGTGCACGTCGTGCATCAGTTGCTCTGCTTCACGCTCATCAACACATCTCAATAATATCATATCAAAATTCCTCTTGTATAGAACATCCCCATCCAACACGAACTTGCTAGCTAACCTGCGCAAGGTCTTCTTGTCTTTATTGGAAGCATCTGGCGGGTACTCGCGGCTTTGCAAAAACTGCTTGATATCACAATACCAGGGTTTGTTGTCAACTATATCCGCATTTGTTTGAACGGTTACATCACTGATGGCGAACACATGAGAAGGCCGGTCAAGGCGCTGCACTTTGATTACTGGCACGTGATTCCAATGGTTCACTTGAAACATGGAGGATAAAGTGGCAAGAGCGTCGGCCATCTGATTCTCCTCGCGGGGAATATGGTGTAATTCGACTTTCGTAAAGTATGTTAGCAGACGCCTCGCGTAGTCACGGTAAGGGATCAGATTGGCATGATGAGTCTCCCGTTCTCCCTTTATCTGGTTAATAACAAGCGCAGAGTCTCCGTAGATGTCGAGGTGCTTGATTCTCATGTCAATCGCTTCCTCGATCCCCAAGATACATGCTTCGTATTCAGCCATGTTGTTTGTGCATTCAAATACAATCCGGGCGGTAAAGGGAATGTGATGCCCCTGCGGAGATACAATCACTGCCCCAATTCCCTTGCCATAAGCATTGACCGCACCGTCAAAGACCAATCCCCACTTGCTATTGGGGTCCGGACCCTCGCCAATCAACGGTTCTTCACAGTCTCTTGACTTCAAATACATGACCTCTTCGTCAGGGAAATCGAACTTGATGGGCTGATAATCATCCAGTGGCTGGTAAGCGAGATGGTCAGCTATAACACTTCCTCTAACGGCCTTTTGAGCTTTGATCACAATATCATATTCAGACAGCAACATCTGCCAACGCGCAATCTCTCCAGTGACTGCAGGCTTCTCAAAGATATATTTAATCGGGTCCATCCTGGATATCAGCCAAGTTGTATGGTTCATCAAGTAGTGGCACAGGCATTTGGCAGCCCAGGCCAAAGCACAACAAGTCTTTTCAAGCATCGTATACCGAGTCTCACAGTCAGTGAATTTCTTGCTCACATAGTAGATGGCATGCTCTTTCTTTCCAGTCTCGTCATGTTGACCGAGCACACATCCCATGGATTCATCTAACACTGACAAATACATAATCAATGGCCTTCCTTCCACCGGTGGGTGTAACACCCCGTTTTCCCATAATAAAAATTTCTTTAAAAAGAATAGCATGCATCAGAGTAAACACGTAAACAGGGCATCACATATCTTAAAACGTCTCGTGGTAATCAATAAATAAACATTAAACCTTCATAAAATAGTCATAACATATTACTCAATATTGCAGCGGAAATATCATAAGAAAAACATCTCAAAAATCATCTTTGGCACGCAGGCCTTATCAACGTCTTAAGCAAAATAGTCAGAGTAATCATAAACATGCAAAAGAGCATAATACGCAAGGAACAGAGAAAATAAAAGAGATCCCCTATCCCGTTACGTATCAGAGCACCTAGACTCGACTGCAGAATCCTCACACGTCTGCACCTAATCTTGGTTACCTGCACTTGCCCACGAGGCGGCAATTCCAGCAGAAGGGGTGAGATTCACAAATAATTATATTAAACATGTAATTAAATAATCACAATCAACAATCAACACAATTTCACATATCTCAGATAAACATCTAGCATTCAAGCATCAACATAAACTATACATCATTTAGCATCATCATAATCATCATCATATACATCTCAATAAACATCATAATAAACATAGTAGACGACTCGACTCGACATCATCACTTGACTATGCAACCCTACGTCTTATATGCATGTGGTACCAATCCAGGGCATGAGCCCTCGTCGCTATGAGCATAAATATACTCCAAGGCATAAGCCTTCGTCGCTGGTGAGCAAAGCTCCAGGGCATAAGCCCTCGTCGCTGGTGAGTAAAAACTCCAGGGCATAAGCCCCCATCATAGAATGAGTATGCATGAGACTCGACACTTTTAACTTAAACAAGTTAACATCTTAAACGTCGCAAAACATCTTAATCATCAAGGACTGACACATGCAGCAACTATACATAAGTAAATAGCAACATGGCAGCAAGTACATCATACAGATAGCATCCATAGTGCAAGCATCGCAAGTAAATCAAACATTCATAACTTAATTAATTCATATATCACACATAAGCTTCATAAAATCATCATAAACAATCTCAATCATCATGTATCATCATCACAGATCATATTAAACTTCAGTAAAAGTCGTAGAAGCTACCCAAAGGTCATCTCTCAAGGTTATATGCGACTGCAGGTCGCCAACAGAATGGATTCTGGGTTCTGACATAACTCGCTATGGCGAGTGGGAATGCTCGCCTCGCGAGTAACTAAGGTCCTGCTCGCTATGGCGAGTTGGAGTGCTCGCCTCGCGAGCTCTAGGGTAATGCTCGCTATGGCGAGCTGGGTTGCTCGCCTCGCGAGCGATCTAGGTCTGCTCGCTGCGGCGAGTTGCATAGCTCGCCCAGGCGAGCGATGAACAGACCGCTACGGGTTCTGCGAAAATCACACAAAAGGTTCCCAAATTCATCATCTAAATCATCTAAACTCTCAGAAACAACATAAGTAAGGTTAACCTACGTTCTGTACTCAATTTCTAACTCTGTTTCACAGCTTCATAGCCTAATCCATGGTTTTTCTCAATTTTAACCTATTTCCAATTCTCACAAAACTCAATCCTATGTTGTTAATCCTGATTAGATGCATTACAGATCAATATAATTAAGTGCTAGGCTCACCCTTACCTGGTAATAGCAGAAAAATCGCAGCCCCTATGCTCTCTTCTCACTTCACGTGTTGTTGCTCCTCTTTCTCCAAAACTCTGTACGCGTACTACTGACTTCTCTCTTGACCTAATTTTCCCTTTATATACTCCCAACAAATCTTATCTTATTTACTCTTTCTCCCACATAATTCTCTAAAATCCAAAACTAACCCACAACTAAATATTTTATTTTATTTTCAAATCTTATTTTATTAAACAATAAAATAAGTCGCCACGTCACATAAAAACATCATAAATCTTCACTTAACATCACATAATATATATAAAAATATATAACAATTTCTCAAATAAATCAAATAACTAAATAATCAAAAATGGGCGTTACAACTCTCCCCAACTTAAAAGATTTTCGTCCTCGAAAATTACCTCAAGCAAACAATTCTGGATATGACTCCAGCATCTTACTCTCTAACTCCCACGTCAAGCTTTCGTCGGTCGCTCCCGACCAAACAACTCTAACGAGAGGTATCTCCTTTCCCCTCAGCGTCTTCGTCTTTCTGTCATCAATCCTCACTGGTAAGGTCTCAACCGTAAGGTTGTCCCTAACTTGCACATCATCACTCTGGATCACATGAGACGGATCCGGAACATACTTCCTCAGTTGCAACACATGGAACACGTCGTGCAAATTCGACAAATGTGGTGGCAATCCAACACGATAGGCCACCGCCCCAATCCTCTCTGATATCTGATATGGACCAATAAATTTCGGGGTTAACTTCTTTGACTTCAACGCACGTCCAACACCGGTCATAGGAGTCACTCTCAGGAACACATGATCTCCCTCTTGGAACTCAAGGTCCTTCCTACGTTTGTCATGGTAACTCTTTTGTCGACTCTGCGACGCTTTCATCTTCTCTTGGATCATTCTTACTTTCTCAGTAGTCTGCTGAACAATTTCCGGTCCTAACATCACATTCTCGCCTGACTCAAACCAACACAACGGAGTTCTGCATCTCCGCCCATACAAAGCCTCAAAGGGTGCCATCCCAATACTAGAATGATAACTGTTGTTGTACGTGAACTCTATCAATGGAAGATGACTATCCCAAGTTCCTCCTTGCTCAAGTACACACACTCTCAACAAATCTTCCAACGACTGAATCGTCCTCTCCGACTGACCATCTGTCTGCGGATGATAAGCCGAACTCAACCTCAACTGAGAACCTAACGCCTCTTGCAAACTCTTCCAAAATCTAGAAGTAAACCTCGGGTTTCTATCTGATACGATGCTCGAAGGAACACCATGCAACTTCACAATCTCCTTGACATAGATCTCTGCCAACTGAGCAACAGGAAAAGTAATATTAATCGGTAGAAAATGAGCCGACTTCGTCAATCTATCAACAATCACCCAAATAGCGTCATTCCCTTTAGGAGTATTCGGCAAGCTCGTCACAAAATCCATGGATATACTATCCCATTTCCACTCTGGCACATCTAAAGGTACCATCATACCAGCAGGTTTCTGATGCTCAACCTTCGATTTCTGACAAACCAAACAAGAATAAACAAACTGTGCCACGTCACGTTTCAAACCAGACCACCAAAACATCTTCTTTAAATCATGATACATCTTCGTAGCTCCTGGATGAATACTCAAGCTACTTCTATGACTCTCTGCGAGAATCATCTTCTTCATTTCCTCATTATCAGGAATGCAAATCCTACCTCGAAATCTCAACACTCCTTGATCATCAACTCTAAAGTCGCTATCTTCCGTCTGATTACTAGCAACCAACAAGTCCACAAACTTGACATCTTCTTTCTGCGCCTCTTTGATACTCTTCAAGAAATCACTATCAATCTTCAGCATTCCCAGCTTTACACTCTGAGGTGTCCTTTCACAAACTATGCTCAAATCTCTAAACTGTTCAAGCAACTCAAACTCCTTCACCATCATGGCAGACATATGCAAGGTCTTCCTACTCAAGGCATCTGCAACCACATTAGCTTTGCCCGGATGATAATTCAAACCAAAGTCATAATCTTTCAACAATTCAAGCCACCTTCGCTGCCTCATATTCAATTCCTTCTGGTCAAACAAGTACTTCAAACTCTTGTGATCACTAAACACCTCAAACCTCAAACCATACAAGTAATGTCTCCATATTTTCAATACAAAGACCACAGCTGCCAACTCTAAGTCATGCGTCGGATAATTCTTCTCATGAATCCTCAATTGTCTTGAAGCATAAGCTACCACTTTACCATCTTGCATAAGTACACCACCTAAACCCAACTTGGACGCATCACAATATACCACAAAAGGTTCATCAGACTTCGGCAAAATCAAGACTGGAGCCGTCGTCAAACGTTTCTTCAACTCATTAAAACTATTCTCACAATGAATATCTCATACAAAAGATTTACCTTTACACGTCAACTGCGTTAACGGAAGAGCCAACTTAGAAAATCCTTCTATGAATCTTCGATAATAACTAGCTAGACCCAAGAAGCTTCTAATCTCTGTAACCGACTTAGGAGTCTCCCATTGCGATACCGCTTCAACTTTAGACGGATCAACCGCAATGCCCTCGCCAGAAACGACATGACCAAGAAAACTTACTTCTTTCAACCAGAACTCACACTTAGACAACTTAGCAAAAAGCTTCTTCTCTTTCAACACTTGCAAGACGATCTTCAAATGCTCCGCATGTTCTTCTTCAGTCTTAGAGTAAACCAGAATATCATCGATGAATACCACAACAAAACGATCCAAATAAGCATGGAAGATTCTATTCATATACTCCATAAATACGCCAGGTGCGTTAGTAACACCGAAAGGCATCACCGTATACTCATAATGTCCATATCGCGTTCTAAACGCTGTCTTCTGCATATCCTCATCTTTCACTTTAATCTGATGGTAACCCGATCTCAAATCTATCTTGCTAAATACACAAGCACCCACCAACTGATCCATCAAGTCGTCAATTCTCGGAAGTGGATACCTATTCTTTATCATTACTTTATTCAACTGACGATAGTCGATGCACAACCTCATACTTCCATCTTTCTTCTTGACTAACAACACTGGAGCTCCCCACGGTGAAACACTTGGTCTCACGAACTTCTTATCAAGCAAATCCTCTAACTGTTTCTTTAGCTCCGCCAACTCAGAAGCTGACATACGATAAGGTGTCATAGACACAGGCTTCGTTCCAGGAACAAGATCAATCGAAAATTCAACTTCTCTTTCTGGAGGTACATCTGGGAAAACTTCAGGAAAGTCGCATACCACTTGTAGCTTATCAATCACTGCCTGATTCTCAATAGATAAAGACGCCATCAAAGAAAACATCATAATTCCATCGCGTTCCAGCTGCTTCAACTGTTTAGTAGATAGGAACTCTGCGCCACTCTCTTCCTCGGGAGAAGAAAAATGCACCGTCTTGCTCAAACAATTAATCAGAACATGATTGTACTTTAACCAATTCATCCCCAAGATTACATCCATCCCAACCAACGGTAGACATACTAAATCAATCTCAAAATCACGACCAATTGTAACTCCCCGTTTTCCCATAATAAAAATTTCTTTAAAAAGAATAGCATGCATCAGAGTAAACACGTAAACAGGGCATCACATATCTTAAAACGTCTCGTGGTAATCAATAAATAAACATTAAACCTTCATAAAATAGTCATAACATATTACTCAATATTGCAGCAGAAATATCATAAGAAAAACATCTCAAAAATCATCTTTGGCACGCAGGCCTTATCAACGTCTTAAGAAAAATAGTCAGAGTAATCATAAACATGCAAAAGAGCATAATACGCAAGGAACAGAGAAAATAAAAGAGATCCCCTATCCCGTTACGTATCAGAGCACCTAGACTCGACTGCAGAATCCTCACACGTCTGCACCTAATCTTGGTTACCTGCACTTGCCCACGAGGCGGCAATTCCAGCAGAAGGGGTGAGATTCACAAATAATTATATTAAACATGTAATTAAATAATCACAATCAACAATCAACACAATTTCACATATCTCAGATAAACATCTAGCATTCAAGCATCAACATAAACTATACATCATTTAGCATCATCATAATCATCATCATATACATCTCAATAAACATCATAATAAACATAGTAGACGACTCGACTCGACATCATCACTTCACTATGAAACCCTACGTCTTATATGCATGTGGTACCAATCCAGGGCATGAGCCCTCGTCGCTATGAGCATAAATATACTCCAAGGCATAAGCCTTCGTCGCTGGTGAGTAAAGCTCCAGGGCATAAGCCCTCGTCGCTGGTGAGTAAAAACTCCAGGGCATAAGCCCCCATCATAGAATGAGTATGCATGAGACTCGACACTTTTAACTTAAACATGTTAAAATCTTAAACGTCGCAAAACATCTTAATCATCAAGGACTGACACATGCAGCAACTATACATAAGTAAATAGCAACATGGCAGCAAGTACATCATACAGATAGCATCCATAGTGCAAGCATCGCAAGTAAATCAAACATTCATAACTTAATTAATTCATATATCACACATAAGCTTCATAAAATCATCATAAACAATCTCAATCATCATGTATCATCATCACAGATCATATTAAACTTCAGTAAAAGTCGTAGAAGCTACCCAAAGGTCATCTCTCAAGGTTATATGCGACTGCAGGTTGCCAACAGAATGGATTCTGGGTTCTGACATAACTCGCTATGGCGAGTGGGAATGCTCGCCTCGCGAGTAACTAAGGTCCTGCTCGCTATGGCGAGTTGGAGTGCTCGCCTCGCGAGCTCTAGGGTAATGCTCGCTATGGCGAGCTGGGTTGCTCGCCTCGCGAGCGATCTAGGTCTGCTCGCTGCGGCGAGTTGCATAGCTCGCCCAGGCGAGCGATGAACTGACTGCTACGGGTTCTGCGAAAATCACACAAAAGGTTCCCAAATTCATCATCTAAATCATCTAAACTCTCAGAAACAACATAATTAAGGTTAACCTACGTTCTGTACTCAATTTCTAACTCTGTTTCACAGCTTCATAGCCTAATCCATGGTTTTTCTCAATTTTAACCTATTTCCAATTCTCACAAAACTCAATCCTATGTTGTTAATCCTGATTAGATGCATTACAGACCAATATAATTAAGTGCTAGGCTCACCCTTACCTGGTAATAGCAGAAAAATCGCAGCCCCTATGCTCTCTTCTCACTTCACGTGTTGTTGCTCCTCTTTCTCCAAAACTCTGTACGCGTACTACTGACTTCTCTCTTGACCTAATTTTCCCTTTATATACTCCCAACAAATCTTATCTTATTTACTCTTTCTCCCACATAATTCTCTAAAATCCAAAACTAACCCACAACTAAATATTTTATTTTATTTTCAAATCTTATTTTATTAAACAATAAAATAAGTCGCCACGTCACATAAAAACATCATAAATCTTCACTTAACATCACATAATATATATAAAAATATATAACAATTTCTCAAATAAATCAAATAACTAAATAATCAAAAATGGGCGTTACAGTGGGACAAGGATTGGTGGCTCTAACAAATAGTTTTTGATGTTGTCAAAAGCTTCCTGGCATTCAGCGTTCCACACAATGGGTTGATTCTTCCTGAGTAGCTTGAAGATTGGCCCGCAGGTCGCGGTCATGTGAGATATGAATCGGGAGATATAGTTCAGACGCCCGAGGAACCCTCTAACTTGCTTCTCGGTCTGCGGGGCCGGCATTTCACGGATTGCTCGGACTTTGTCGGGATCTACTTCAATGCCTCTTTGACTGACAATGAACCCTAGCAGTTTCCCGGATCTAACACCGAATGTACACTTGTTGGGATTTAGTCGAAGCTTGTATTTTCTCAATCTTTCAAACATTTTTGCCAAATATTCAACATGTTGCTCTTCATCGCTTGACTTGACAATCATGTCGTCCACATACACCTCGACTTCTTTGTGAATCATATCGTGGAACAACGTGGTCATCCCCCTCTGATAGGTGGCACCCGCATTTATCAGACCGAACGACATCGCTTTGCAACAGAAAGTTCCCCACGGAGTGATGAACGATGTCTTTTCCCTGTCTTTGGGTGACATCTTGATTTGATTGTATCCCGAGAATCCATCCATGAAGGAGAACACTTTGCACTGAGCAGTATTATCGACAAGCACGTCAATATGAGGCAGCGGGAAGTTGTCTTTCAGGCTGGCTTTATTCGAATCTCTGTAATCAACACACATCCGGACTTTCCCATCCTTCTTTGGTGCAGGTACAATATTAGCAACCCATTCGGGATATTCAACTGTCATGAGGAAACCTGCATCAATTTGTTTCTGTACTTCACCCTTAATCTTGAGAGCCATGTCAGGACGAGTTCTTCTCAGCTTTTGTCTAACAGGGGGACATTCTGGCTTCGTTGGTATACGGTGCTCTACGATCTGGGGATCCAAGCCCGGCATATCTTCGTACGACCATGCGAAAATATCTGAATACTTTCGGAGAAGTTGGAAGATTCTCTTCTTAACCCCTTCTTCCAAGGTAGCACCGACCTTGATCTCTTGCTTATTGTCTTCGGTACCCAGGTTGATCAACTCGATCTCTTCCTGGTGAGGCTGAATGGCTTTTTCCTCTTGTTCAAGCAGCCGAGTAATTTCATCTGGTATGTCATCATCCTCCTCATCTTCGGCTCCGAACACCGGGAATTCAAAAGTTGGAGAAACCGTAGGGTCACTGTGTTCAACGGGTTTGTTATGGTTCAATCTGCGTGATATGGTTGGATGATTTTTAGAAAAGATTTTTCATGCAGATCATTGAAATTAATAAGAAAATAAAGATGTTTTAGTTTTTTCTGGCATTACCATCATTTCCAAGGGAAAAGGCATCAAGAAAAACAACAGTCGTGAAAGAAACGACAATTTTTATTAATAATGGCAATGCCGAAACAAACATGCCCTTACAAAAAAAAATCATTTTCGCTTTGGGCGGGGCGAAAAGATGGTTATTTTGGAAAACAAAGACCTAAGCAACAAGACACATTACTCGGAATCATGCATGATCAACGGAAGGTCAACGACATTCCAATTCTTTGCAGTGCCTCCTGGTACAATAAACACGGGCCTAGAACCACTCCCAGTAGCACCCTCAGTAATTGCATTGGTGAACCCTGCACTGTAGAACGTTCCAGTAGATACTCCGGATGTTGGGGAGAACCCAAGACCTTCTTTGTGCTTATTCTCAAGTAGTTGTATTAACTGGCCCCAACCGGCGGCCCGTCCTTCCTGAACAACGCTTTGCGCGTCCTTCAAAGAAGCCATAGCGGCACCGACCTTCTTGGACTCCGTACCTTCAACAGTCAAACCTTGAAATGCAGTCCCTTCAGCAGACCCTGCTTCAATACAAGAGAATGATGATAATTGACTGACCAAGTATGCTTCTTCTCCATGTACAGTAACAAGCTTACCATTCCTCACAAATTTCAGCTTTTGATGAAGAGTGGAGGTGACCGCGCCGGCCTCATGTATCCACGGCCTTCCGAGGAGACAACTATAGGAAGCATCGATGTCCATGACTTGGAAAGTGATTAGGAATGTTTCAGGGCCAATAGTCATAGGAAGATCCACTTCACCGAGAACGTTCTTGCGGGATCCGTCGAAGGCTTTGACCAGAAAAGTACTTCTCCTCAAAGGTGCCCCCTGATAGCTTAGCTGATCCAGAGTTGATTTGGGCATCACATTCAGAGACGAGCCGGTATCTACCAATACATTTGACAGCATGTCAGTTTTGCAATTCATAGAGATGTGTAGAGCCAAATTATGACGCTTCCCTGCCTCGGGGAGCTCGTCTTCGCCGAACCAGAGATTACTGCAAGCGGTGATGTTTCCCACTATACCACCAAACTGGTCCACCGTGACCTCGTGGTCGACGTATGCCTGCTCTAACACTTTTAGCAAGATGTTTCGGTGAGCTTTAGAGCTTAGAAGCAAAGATAGGATAAATATCTTCGACGGGGTTTGTAACAGCTGATCCACAATCTTATAGTCACTTCTCTTGATTATCTTCAGGATTTCGTCCAAATTAGAATTTTCAATAGACTGCCCTGGCCGGCTATCATCTTTAGCACCAGGAGGAGCTGGAAGCGGAGTTGTTTGGTCAAACGGAGCCATGGTGGGCGCGACCGTCTTCTTTTGGAACAGAGGGGGACGGACTCTTCCGCTCCTCAGAGTTGTCGTCTCTTCGGCGATGTTGCTTACTACTGCTGGGGATACCAAAGGCACTTCTACCCCGTTCTCAATCATGGTTGCATTGTACTTGTAAGGAACGGATTTTGTGGAAACAAAAGGCACTGGCCCAGGTAGCCTTATCACCAGAGGTTCAACGTTCTCTTTCGAAGGCGTGTTCCTAATAGGAGTATCATGGAAGACTGGCATAATCACACAAATGTCGCTGGCTGTCAGATAGTTATCATTCATCAGGCTCTGGATGTCGTTCTGCACTACGTCACAGCCCATAGGAATCTGGAGACACTTATTGCAAGTGGCATGGTCATGGTTAAACAAAGAGGCTTGGCACAACCTGACATGCAGCGGTACCAGAGGGGTCGCAATGTTACGAACATCAAGGCGGGGAGCTTCTTCGTATGCCTCAATCATGTTCACGGCAGCGTGATTCGGGAGCGGATTATCGAGCACATGCGGAACATTGTTCTCGAAAGACAGCTTTCCTTGGTCTATCAGTTTCTTCACGATATATTTCAAAGCGTAACATCCTTCCACATCGTGGCCTAGAGCGCCTTGATGAAAATCGCACCTGAGGTCGGAACGAAACCGAGGGGGTAATGGGTTGGGCGGAGGCTTGCCGGGTCTGGTTGTGCAGCAGAGTAGGAAGCAATTCAACATATAACATTGGTATCGGAGGAAAAGATGGTCGGGCCTGGGGGCCCTGCTGCTGTTGTGGTTGTTGTTGAACCGGTGGCTGTTGTTGCACTTGCTGAGCGATGGCGTTGACAGGGACCTGAGGCTGGCCCGGTGGTAGAGGATACTGATGGTAGAATGGTGGAAAGAACGAATGTTGGGCGTATTGCATGTATTGGTATGGCAGAGGTAATTGAGTAGCATTGATGGGAGCAACGGCGGCCACGGACTGATTGGTCTCGGCAGATACCATCCCGACTTCTGTCTCCTTCTTCTTATGATGGCCATTGCCATACTTCTTTGGTGCATTTGTGGAGGATTCACCCTTTTCGAACACAATGATACCTTCTCTGACAGCTTCTTCTAGGCGGGTTCCCATGGTGACCATCTCGGAGAAGTTACTCAGAGCAGCAATGATGATCCTTTCAACATAGTCTTTTTTCAGCGTCTTCATAAACGTCTGCGTCATTTCCTCTTCATCTACAGCAGGGGTAATACGGGCAGCTGCCCCTCTCCACCTTTGTGCATACTCACGGAAACTTTCATCTTTTTTCTGAGAAAGGGACCTGAGAAATTCCCTGTTTGGCTTCAACCTGGTGTTAAACCCGTAGTGACTCTTGAAAGCGGCAGCCAAATCATCGAAGGTACGAATGTCATCTTTACTCAGACCAGTATACCATTCTGCAGCGCCTTCCATCAAACTGTCTTGGAAACAGTGGATCATGAGCGCATCATTGTCTGAGTGGTTAGCCATCTTCCGGACGTATTTGATGATATGATTCTGAGGGCAAGTCAGTCCATTGTATCGGTCGAATTCTGGGACTTTGAACTTTTTAGGGACATCTACCTTTGGCACTAGGCAGAGATCGTGAGTCTTGACGAGGTCACCACTTCCACGGTTAGCCTTGATTTCACGACGGAGTTCTCTAGCAAGTTTCTCCATCCTCTCTTCCATAGTTCCGGTCATGGGAGACTTCCCACGGTGAGTATCGGCGGTGGTGTTTTGAGGCATGGAATGTACTATTGGGTCAGTGAAGACCGTTGACTAAGGCAGAGTAGTGTGGAGAGAGGCATGCCCTGGGACGGGGATTTGGTTACCATTGGCAGCACTAGAAGTTCCTGCTGTGGGATCCGGAGCAAAGAAAGATGGGAGTCCGTATGGGTATCCCCTCGGCATAGCAAAGCGGTCATCGAGAGATGCTGTTGGAATTGGCTCAGTGGTCTCTGGAGCAGACGAGACTGGTTGTTCCTGGGCAGCTAACAGAGCAGTCATAACATCGTGCGCTTTACCTAGCTCTTCCCTTAAAGATGCCAATTCGGTACGGAGCTGTGCGTTTTCTTCTTCCATGGCTACCTGATTCCTCCTTCTGTATTGTCAAGTCTGATGTACTCTGGTAGGTTGATCAGTCTTTCGAGCACGAGCCACTTTTCACACTGCGGCAGAAGAACCAGGAGGCAATGAGCACTTGGAATTTTTTTGTGACCGATGAATGATGCACATGATGCATGATATGTACAAATGCAGATGCAAAAATGACTCTTTTGGTTATCGAAAGGATCTCTTAAACAACTTAGAAATTTTGTAAACATTTTTCTTTTAGGAAAGAATGAAGAGACTAGAAAGCTGTAGAGATAAATCTTTTGAAATGTTGAGCCAAAGGGAGTGGGCCCTAAAACATAATACAAACAACATAATCATCTAAGTCTATGGAGTGACAGGGTACTCCTCAGAATCAGACTCTGGAACCGAACTACAGTATCTGGCATAGAATTCTCGATGACCTCTAGCTCTCTTGGAATCTCTCATAAGCAACTTATCTTTTTCCTCGAGTTCTTTCCTAGCCTTGGCTAGCTCTCTTTTCAACATTCGATTCTCATGATCCTTCTGCTCATCTCTACCATCCAAAGTCAAAATCAAGTTCTCGGCTTCATTGTATCGGGCTTTCCATTCCCGTTTCTCCTGACTCTCCATAGCTAGATGCTCCTGATACATTTCCTGGGTTGCAGGAAGCAAATGTAATGGCCTAGACGGAATGGACGCGGACACATGTCTCATAGCAGGATAAGGCATGCCGATTTCTTCGGCTCGATCTATCACCCACTTAGTATAGGCCTCGTGAGCTATACCGGATCTCACACCCAAATGTTTCACATCCTTCCTTCGAACCTTAGACCAAGCATCTGTAAAAGCTTTCCTTTGCCCGGTGGGGGCATTGGAATAGTAAAAGAACTCTTGGGATGTAGCAAGATTGATGGGTTTCGCTCTCATAGGGAAGCCGAACTGTCTCATGGCTAACTCAGGATTGTAGTTCATTCCTCCCCGGGTACCGAGAAGAGGTACATTGAGGAAATCTCCACAACCAGTAATAATCTCCTTGACTCGAGCTGCTGGAGTAATCAAAACCACCTCATCGGGGGTGAGAGCCATAATCCGCTGCGAATAAGACTAATTCTCCGAGTTGGCATGGAAAGAGCTTGGGAGGTGAGAAATAAGCCACCTATATAGGAGAGGCACACAACAAAGAATATATCCACGACCTTTGAGAGTCCGATCATGGATGGCGTGGTACGTGTCAGCTAACAAAGTGGGAACCGGGTTCTTGGAGTGGAAAATCTCAATAGCACTCATGTCCACAAAGTTGTCGAGATTCGGGAAGAGAATGAGCCCGTAGATAAGTAGTGCAAGAATAGCCTCAAGAGTGTCCTGACAAGTAGATTCGAGATTAGCCCGCTCGAGTATGTACTTCGAAGTGAAACCCTGGATGTGAGATTTAGTAACGAGATTCTTGGACACATCGGAAGTCTTGAGATAAAGATCCTTAGCAATCACCAAAGGAGTAAGAGGAGCTCCGGGGCCCGTGAAAGGTGTCTTCTTGGCTATAGGTAAACCCAACAAACAAGAATAAGCCTCAAGTGTAGGAACCAACTGGAAATCCGGGAAAGTGAAGCAACAGAAGACCGGATCATAGAATTGCACGAGAGTGTGCACCAACTTCTCCTCCACATTAGTCCGGAGAATAGTAAGCAAACCGCCGTATCAGGGACGAAACCCAGTCGGATTCTTGACCTTGAGTGCCAACTCCCTTAAGCTAACCAAATCGACTTCCTTGAATTTGTAAGACTTAGTCTTCTTCATACCTGGAATGTTTACAAAGTTTTAATTTGTCTAGACCTTTCGATAAATGCATGGAGAAAAGTTTATGCATGAATGCATGTATGCATGTATGCATGATTTTGATTACAAAGAGAACACGGTGGGTTGAGGTTGCAAGTGGACACGGTATCTGGTGAAACTAGAGTTTTGATAATAGTAACCATGGTTCTAATAAGGTTCCCAAACTGCAACCTCTCTTACAGATATCATAGTAGCACGAAGCGACGCCCGTTCCATGATTATTTGTAAGAAGGTCTAGTTTGAGTGTAGTATCGCGTGACGACTAAATTTCGAGACAACACTCGGTTTAGCCACCGCACTACGTCCTAAGAAAAGGCCAAAGATGGGTTTGGTAACTACGGTCCATAGCCTTCATCGGTCAATTGGAAGTAAAGCGCCTAAGCATGACAACACACGCCGACAACATCACCCCCAAAATGCCTCAGCTATGTGAGATTGATCGCGTAACCCAATACATGAGGCAACCCCCGGATTGGATTGTCAATTATATCTCTTCCTAAACTTAGGTTCACTCAGCCCGGGTATAGGACTTTTGATATTCTCACCCCACACGTTGCATGAAAATAATAACAATAAAGTAAAGCGTAAAACATAAAGCGCGAAAAACTAGGCGTAGCCCTAAAGTCCCCAGTGAAGTCGCCATTTCTGTCGTCGCGATTTTCGGGTGTCAAGTCATTAATTAGGCTTGAACCTTTCGATCATTGATGTCTCCATTTTTTTTGGGGAAGGGTAAAATTGAGGAAACCCTTAGAAATTCTAAGTTCGGGGCAATTTTCGCTACGGGAAGGTGTTAGGCACCCGCAACGACTATAGTACTCTATAGGAGCCGTTTTTCTTGACCTATGTTTACGCTTTATTTTAAGTGCTATTTTTGAAAAGGTTGTTTTTTAAGAATGGGGGAAAGAAGATGGTTTGGATTTTATTTTATTGGACTTGGAGAGATTTTGGTCTCTTGCCTACATACCCTTTTAAGGGATCAAACTCCATGTAGTTCTCTTCCAAAAAAGGTTTTTTTGTGGGTTAGCTTGTTTTTAATTTTGAAAATGGTTTTGAAGAAGAGATGAGAGGCCTCAAAGGCATGAGATTTGGAAAAAGTGAGGTTGTTCCAATTATTAAAGAAAAAGGTTAAAGTTGGAGTTTAAGATTCATTTGCATCTTTGGTTAAGAAAATAAAAGGAAAAGATTGTGAAGTTTTGACTCCAATATTATTATGAAAATGATTGAGTGAGGAGTTAATTTGCTTTGAAAAAGGTATATTTTCTAAGTATCGCGTTTCCTAAACATACATCTAAACGGTAAGCATACAACGTGTGTGCGTGTCGATGCTTGTGTCGGTGTACATCATCATAGTGTCCATTGTCCTTTACATTGGGCCCTAGTTTACATTCTATGGTCTTGCAAGAAATTTAAAGGGAATAAAACTACCCTAAAATATTACATGAGAATTAATGGAAAATTGCATAAAAGAGTTTAAAGAAAAGCATGAAAGTGATGCAATGCTTGCACTATGAATGAGACATGAAATAAGATGGTTAGTAGACAAAATATAGAATGGTAGAGAAATAAGCGAGGAATGAGAAGTAAAATAACAAGAAACACTTAGTAAAAAGCAATGTACGACACATAGTAAAAATGGTAGCAATACATGGTAAAAAAAATGCGCAAAAATCTGGATGTGAAGCTTTCCTAACACATGACCTAAAATATCTACCCTAGCATGATTTTAGAGACTTATTTCAAGCATGAGAATGTCAATTACAAAGCAATTTTGGACGCAAAGTCATCATACATGCATATTTCAACCTTCACACCATTCAAATTACTTGTAACACAAGAAATTAAAATCTAACACTCAAACAGTAGCAATAACATTGAATCATGAGCAGAAGCTATCACAAAATCATATCACAAGCATTGAAATTATGAGGCATTGAATTAGCACCAAAATCATGTGAGAACTTTCACAAAGAACACAAAAATACACAAATCAAGAGAAAAAACATAACACACATTTTTCAATGTAAAAATACCACAAAATAGTTAAAAAGCATCAAGAAACCCATGGTAATTTTTTTTAGGAATTTTTTGTAAGAAAATTAACACACACAGGGGTTCAGATAGCAAAAATATAGGTGTTCATGGCAAGAAAATTGAAAAAATGCAAGAAAGAATCCAAAGCCCACGGTTAAAGGCCCCAAACCCACGCACCTGATGGATCCGGATCAACACGACGCTTCAGAAGCGTTGGATTGATCCAGATCCACCCAGATCCTGATCAAACGGCTGGAAGTGAGAGAGAATGGACCGGGTTTGGATCAACCCGGTCCAAGCGCTTATATAAAAGGGAAGCAACCCGGTTTCTTTCATTTTTTCCTTCTCTTCTCTCTCTACCTCTCTTCTTCGTTCGTCCTTCTCTCTTCTCCGTCCAAAAACCCTAACCCTAAATCTTGTAATCCAACCTAGGATGTAACGCCCATTTTGAACTATTTTATTTATTAATTATTTGATTGAGTTTTGAATCTTTTTAAATAATTTATTTGATTTATGGTGATGTGTGTTATTTTTGTGTTATGTGTTGGTGTTTTAGTAGCATATTATATTATAATATATATGTTATTTTGTGTAAAAATATATGTGTTATTTGGTGTAGAAATATATATGTTATTTTGTGTAAAAATATATGTGTTATTTGGTGTAGAAATATATATGTTATTTGGTGTAGAAATAGTGTTATTTGTTATAGAAATATGTTTGTTATGTAGAGATATATTCGTTATAGAAATATGTTTGTTATGTAGAGATATATTTGTTATAGAAATATATTTGTTATTTTATGTAGAAATATATATGTTATTTTGTGTGGATATATATATATATATATATATATATATATATATATATGTTATCTAGTATAGAAATATATTTATTATTTGGTGTATTATTATTATTAAGTGGGAGAGATATACTTAATTTAGAATTAAATAAGATAGGGGAGAAGAGATATATAAATAGGGAGAAGCTAGGTTAAAATAGGGGTAACGTAAAAACAGTTTTTTGTGATAAAAGTAGCCACCAAAAAGAAGAGAGAAAGCAATTCCCGTTTTTCTGAAATCTGCCTCAGTAAAACAGCGATTTCTCACTCGTTAACCGTTGGATCGTGACGAATTTTGGACACAAGGTTCACAACACCTGGGTCTACCTTTTCACCGTTCGGATCGTCGAAACACGGTCTGAGTTAAGAGAAAACTGTCGCGCACTGAAGCAGTATATTTGGGTGTTTTCATCCCTTTTGTTCTGTTCCGTAAGCTTTGTTCATCCGAAATTAAGGTAAGGGTGAGACTAACTCTCATTAAAATTAAGTATATGATTTCTGAAATTGCAATTAGCATGATTAGGTATAGTTTTGAGAAGTTTGGGAAACTAGGGTTATGAGAGAATTTGATGGTGAGATGATGTTTAACGGTTTAAATTGGATTCATGTGCTGTTTTGTTTTGTTTGGCTTTGATTATGATTTGAGTTTTGATATGATTATGTGATGATGTGAAATTGATGTGTTATTTAACGATGTGAAAATAATGTGTTATTTGAAGATGTGTTATTTAAAAGATGTGTTATATAAAGATGTGATATTTGAAGATTGTTGCATTTGAGCCTAGCTTTCATTATATTAAACTGTAATTCAATTCAATTATGATTAACAAGAGATGGATGAGTGTTTGAGAGAATTAAGAACTAGGTTAAAGTGATGAATTAATGATTAAGAGATGTAAAGGCTGTAGGAATTGATGACAGAACCTAGAACAAGTATGGTACTAAGGTTTCAGTAAGTTTTAAGGTTAAACATGGAGAGAATCGAGAGTTTTGAGTGAGAACTTGTCGAACCCGTACCTGTTCTGAGATCGCTCGCCGAAGGCGAGTAGATTACTCGCCGCGGCGAGTAGTACCCTGTCGCTCGTGAGGCGAGCAGCTGAGCTCGCCGTGGTGAGCAGACCTTCCCAACTCGCGAGGTGAGCAACGTAGCTCGCCATGGCGAGTAGTGACTGGCAGAATGCCATACCTTACTATTTTGCGATCTGTTTCGCACTTGATGTTGGGAGTTAAACCTTGGGATGGGATATAAGCTAATTACACGTTAAATAAAGATCTGTGAAGCTGTCATAAGAAGTTATATGTTATTGCTTATGAATCATGAATGATGTGTACATAATGTGCTATATTTGTAGAGTTAATGTGATGTTCTAAAGATGTTTCGAGTGATGTTATATGCCATTAATTTTATGACCTGCTGCCATGTACTTGTTATAAGTAATTTAAAACTGCATGTGTCAGTCAAAGATGTTTTAAGATGTTGAGACGTTAGACTTGTTTAAGTCTTAAGATGTGAGTCCATGCATATTCATTTAAAAGCGACGATGGAACTTTTGCTCAAAGCGACGATGGAGCTTTTGCTCAACTGCGACGATGGAGTATATTAATGCTCAAAATTTGGTACCACATGCATGATGTTTAAGATGTTAGAGTTGCATAGTCGTGTCGAGTTGTCTAAGGTGTTTAAGATGTTAGAGTTGCATAGTCGTGTCGAGTTGTCTAAGGTGTCTAAGATGTTGAGTTGTTGAAGAAGAGTCTTGATGAAATAATTATGAATGCATTTGTTGTTTAACATGATGAACTTGATGATGCGATGATGTTTTCTATATGATGAATTTTGATGATGTTTTCTATATGATGATTTTGATGATGCTAAGACGTTTCTATACATGATTATGATGAGTTGTTGTTGTTTGAGATTATGTCTGTTGATGAATATGATGAACTATGATGAGATGTTTTATGATTGTACTTGTTGAAGATTATGTGATTAGTTGATGTTTTAAGTTAAGTGTAATTGATGAATTGTATGCTTAAGTTTGATGTTTGTGAAATCTCACCCCTTCTGCTTGAAAATGTTGCTCTTCGTATGGGTAACTTGCAGGTGATCAAGTTTAGTAGCTGTTGGTCGTTGTCGTGAGTGGCTATCTCTCACTGTGTCCTTAGGTGCTCTGATACGTAACGGGATGGGGAACTTATGTTGTTGTTTTCTATTCCTTGCGTATTATTTTTATGAAATATTTTAAGAACATGATGTTTAAAGATTTTGTTGAGGCCTTCGTGCCAAAGTTGTTTAAGATTTTTGAATTAAATTCCGCTGCGAAGTGAATTAAGAATTTATTGAAATATTTTGAAGGATAAATTATTATTTATTCCATTGTGATTTTTAAGAAATGTAGCATTCCGTTTAAGTTGTGAAACTCTGATTATTATTTTGAGAAATTTTTATGTTGGGAAAAAGGGGTGTTACACAGGACGCCATGGATTATAGCTTAAAAGCTTCGTCTAGTTATCCTTATCACGAATATGCCACTGAAATACACACACACCGTTCGAAGTGATGTAGATCTTAAGGTTTTGTCACGGTTTCGAATGGTCTTGGTTCTTTAGCTTTCGATTCGAATTTCTTTCAAAACGAACTTGTTTATGGATTCTCCGGCTTACAACGATTGATGTTTGTTGTAAACCCTAGAATCATTATGATTTTCTGGAAATTTTTAGAGTTTTTACGTTTTTGAACCAAAACTTCTTTGAAACTGTAATGGATCTACATCAACTGGGATTCATTGTTGTTTATGAGTATGAAGAGGTAAGTTCTTTGATTCTCACCTGGTTTTGTTCGGAGATTCGATCTAGAGTCTTCGGAAACCTTTGGATTTGATTCTGTTGTTGATCTTTGGCTTGAAATCCGGAAATAAACCGGTGAATCTTTTGTTCTTCTTCTTCTCTGGTTCAAAACCTTGAAATTCTTTCCCTCTTCTTCTCAAAACCCTGCTTCTGTGATCGTACTGAGTTTGTTGCCATTGGTGACGAACTTGGTGCTCGAATTGCAGAGGAAGTGATTCGATGATGAAGATTCAGCAATGAATCTCTGAGAATTGCTACGGATTTCACTGCATTCGGATTGGATTTGGTTCTGGAAATTTAGGGTTTGTTCTTCGTGTTCTTCAATTTTTCTGAGTTTGTTACAATTTGATCTAACTGACATGAGAGAGAAAATTTCTGAACTGTTTCTGATGTGGCCTCTATTCTATGGATTTCTCTGACACCCGTGGCCTTATATAGGCTGACATGTGGACTGAGTTGGCCTGCGTGGCATCTTTGGGATCAATCTGCAAATTTGATAAAAGGAGGACCTTTCTGCAATTATGAAAGAATTCGGGACTGTTTTTTTGAAAATTAAAAAAAGAAATTGAACTGTTTTGAGAATTAAAAAAAGAAATTGGGGCGTATTTGTAATAAAGTATAAAATCTGGACTGAATTGCAATTATCATGAAAATTTGGACTAATTTGCAAAAAGTTAAAAAGTAAAACTAGTAAAAAAGGTAACTTGAAAACAACGTAAAGTGAAACAGTTAAAACTGACAAAATGGACTAAAACGAACAAATTACCAAAATGAGGTATTTTAAAATACCTCTCTGCCCAAAAATCAAATAATGTGAAAAGACCAGAATGCCCCTGGGACCAAAACGACTCAGACTGACTCAGATGCAAAACTAAGATGATTTTTAGATAGAAATTGATTAATGGTTCATGCAGACAAGTTAAAAAGACTAAGGGACAAATTGCAGGGACTAAAATGGGTTCCTTTGTAGGAGATGACCAAAATACCCTTTTGTATGATTTTATGCAAAAATTGGAATAAAATGCAGAAAAATATGTAATGGTTTTAGGAACCCTTTTTTGAAGACTTGTAATGCAAGAAAGCACGTTGGATGGCTTTGAATGCCAGAAGATTGGAGATAATAACAGTAAAATGTGCGTTTGTAGCATAGTAAAAGTTGTAAAATAGACACAATGAATTTGAAATGACCAGAAACAAAAAGAAATTTGAACGAGTATTTTTAGGTCCAAAATGAGGGTATGACAGAAGGGATGCTTCAATTGCAAGAAGCCTGGTCATTTCATTGCTGATTGCCCTGATCTTCAGAAGGAAAAAGCAAAGGAAAAGTCAAAGAAACCAACATTCAAGTCAAGCAAGTTCAAGAAACAGTTAAAGCAGAGTTTGATGGCTACATGGGATAACTTGGATAGTGAATCTGAATCTGACAAAGAAGAGTCTGATGAAGGTGCAAAGATAGCTGTTGGGTTAGTAGCTATAGCAACTTCAGAAGCTGAAACTAAATCAGATTCAGAAGATGAAAACGAGGTATATTCCAAAATCCCTAGAGAAGAACTGATAGAGTCACTTAAAGAACTCCTCACTCACTTTGAATTGAGAACCAATGAGTTGAAAGTTTTGAAAGAAAAATATGTTGCTTTGATGAAGCAACAAGAATCAACTCTATTGGATCTAAAAGCTTCTGAAGAAGGACTCAGAGGTTTTGACTTCATATGCAAGACATATGAAGACAAACTTAAGTTCTTGTGTCAGAAGCTGCAAGAAAATTGTGATGGAAAGTCTTTAAGTAACCATGAGATTGCTCTTGAAGATTTCATTATTTCTGGTATTGACAGAAGGGCGCAAGCTGCTCTCGTATTTGAGCTGGTCACTCGGCTGAAAGAAAAATAAAAAGCACAAGCTGTTCTTGTATTTGAACTGGTTACTTGGCTGATAACAGAGACAAAGTAGAAAGCACAAGCTGTTCTTGCATTTGAACTAGTCGCTCGGCTGACAACAAAGGTACGGGTACAAGCTGTTCCTTGGATGCGAACTGGCTGCTTGACCGAAAACAAAAGGTAGATTGACAGGCACAAGCTGTTCTTGGATGCGAACTAGCCACTTGGCTGATAACAAGAGTGAATTGGCAGGCACAAGCTGTTCTTGGATGCGAACTAGCCACTTGGCCGATAACAGAAACAAATTGTATTGTAGAAACGAATTGAAATTGACTTGACCTAACTGCAGGAGCTCGAATTTGACAGGGCTGCTAAAGTTTGAAATTGACAAGACTGTCGGATTTTGAAATCGACATGACAGTATGAATTTGAAATTGACATGATTGATTGAATTTGAAATTGACATGATTGATTTTGATAGAGATTAACATAGGAATTGAGAATGCAAATGTGTATGAATATCATGACTATTTTATCAAATGCATGAACACATAAGATGCATGATTATGCATGTATGAATGTTTTGAAATACATGATGGTTGGCAATTTGCTGACATAATTTCGCAGAGACAGACAAAACATTGGAATATTGGGCACATAATGGCTCGTGCTCTGACTTATACTTGCGAAAGTTCCTCTTCTGGGGATGCCGTCGTTTGAAGACACATCGAGACCATTGTTGAGGACAGGGAGTCAAATCCCGTTCATAGACTTGCAGAAAGTAAGACCTTTTGATGGTACTGCTATTGCTGGACGCTCTACTGTCGAGCGCACTTTGGATATCGCATCTGTGGTCAATGCTTTTTACATGTTTGCTTTTGTTTGTTTTTTTTTTCTTTTTCATCCCATTTTTGCCTGGATCGCCCTTTCGGGTTTTCAATCCACCGGGGAGTAAATTTTTCAAATGCCCCTGTTTTTGCCTGAATTGCCTTTGAAGGTTGTCAATCCATCGGGGTGCTCATTTTTGCCTAAGCCGCCCTTTCGGGTTTTCGACTTAGCGAGCATATTCATTTTTTCATGCTTTTCATTCTATTTTTTCATTCTTGCCATTGACCACAGACCGTTACTTGGGGAGAGGACCTGCTGGTAACTTGTATTGGAACTAATATCAATGTATACTTGTTCATGCATGTTTCACTTGAATATACCTAGCTGCTTAGGCTTGCTTTCAAAATACACATAAAAGGTTTTCAGTTTTCAGAATGTTTATTCCAGACACACATCATTATTAACATAGAAAAAACTTTTTTTGCATAAAGCTTTGAAAATAGAATGAAAAAAGAGTGTCAAACAAAAGCATAGGCTCAAATCGATGTATAAGGGTGGCAATCGGCCAAAGGCGCGACTCCACGGATTTACAAAGCTTGGAAAATGGTAATTTTATTGGTTGGTGGTACATTGAACACAATGATCATCATGGTCCCTAGAACTCTTGAATCCACAGGCGTCGGAACCTCGGATGAGAACAGCCAATTATCAGTTGCAAAGATGCCAAAGGGAATGGTGATTTGCCAGATATAGTCAATTGTCTTTCATTTCAATCTCATTTTTGCATGAACCGCCCTTTCGGGTCTTCGGCTCATCGAGACGCTCCTTTTTGCCTGAGTTACATGTAATCTCAGCGAGCTTTTATATTTTCATTTTTTTTTGTCCCTTATTTTGCCTGGATCGCCCTTTCGGGTTTTCTATCCACCGGGAAGCGCATTTTTGCCCAGGCCGCCCTTTCGGGTTTTCGACCTACCACACTGTTCTTTTCATATCTAGACAAAATATTTCCTGACTATATCGGCATTCACAGGATTAGGAAGTTCCACACCATCCATGTGTGTAAGAATCAAGGCTCCGTCGGAGAAGGCCTTCTTGACAACATAAGGTCCTTCGTAGTTAGGCGTCCACTTGCCCCTTGGGTCAGATTGTTGACTTACTCTTCTTTTCAATACAAGTTCACCCTCCTTGAATTCCCGAGGACGGATTTTCTTGTCAAAAGCAGCCTTCATTCTTGTTTGATACCGCCGTCCACGAGCCAAGGCATCTAGACGTCTTTCCTCAATTAAATTCAACTGATCATACCGACTCTGACACCATTCAGCCTCAAACAGTTTAGCTTCCATAATCACGCGGAGAGACGGGATTTCCACTTCCAAGGGGAGGACTGCTTCCATACCATAAACAAGGGAGAAAGGCGTTGCCCCGGTTGAACTGCGTACCGTAGTACGATAGCCGTGTAAAGCGTAGGGCAACATCTCATGCCAGTCTTTGTACGTAGTTACCATCTTCTGCACAATCTTTTTGATATTCTTATTGGCGGCCTCAACTGCACCATTCATCTGAGGTCTGTAAGGAGAAGAGTTGTGATGTTCAATCTTGAATTCCTCGCACAAGGCTTGCACCATGTCATTATTCAGATTGGTACCGTTGTTAGTGATAATCTTGCTGGGAACACCATATCGATAGATGATATTGTTCTTGATGAACTTAACCACCACTTGCTTGGTTACATTGGCATAAGACGCGGCTTCGACCCACTTGGTGAAGTAATTGATTGCTACCAAAATGAAACGATGACCATTCGAAGCCTTTGGCTCAATTCTTCCTATCACATCGATGCCCCACATAGAGAAAGGCCACGGAGAAGACATAACATTGAGAGGGTGCGGAGGCACATGGATCTTATCAGCATAGATTTGACATTTATGACACTTCCTGGCGTATTGGTAGCAATCGTGTTCCATGGACATCCAATAGTAGCCTGCTCTCAACAATTTTCTAGACATGGTGTGCCCCGAAGCATGGGTCCCGAAAGTGCCATCGTGCACGTCGTGCATCAGTTGCTCTGCTTCACGCTTATCAACACATCTCAACAACATCATATCAAAGTTTCTCTTGTACAGAACATCCCCATCTAACACGAACTTGCTAGCCAACCTGCGTAAGGTTTTCTTGTCCTTATTGGAAGCATTCGGCGGGTATTCACGGCTTTGCAAAAACTGCTTGATATCACAATACCAGGGTTTGTTGTCAATTATATCCGCATTTGTTTGAACGGTCGCATTACTGACGGCAAACACATGAGAAGGCCGATCAAGGCGCTGTACTTTGATTACTGGCACGTGGTTCCAATGGTTCACTTGGAACATGGAAGACAAAGTGGCAAGAGCGTCGGCCATCTGATTTTCCTCACGGGGGATGTGATGTAATTTGACTTTCGTAAAGTACGTCAGCAGACGTCTCGCGTAGTCACGGTAGGGGATCAGATTGGCATGATGAGTCTCCCATTCTCCCTTTATCTTGTTAATAACAAGTGCAGAGTCTCCATAGATGTCCAGATACTTGATTCTCATGTCAATTGCTTCCTCGATCCCCAAGATACATGCTTCATACTCAGCCATGTTGTTCGTGCATTCAAATACAATCCGGGCGGTGAATGGAATGTGATGACCCTGCGGAGATACGATCACTGCCCCAATTCCTTTGCCATAAGCATTGACAGCGCCATCAAAGACCAATCCCCACTTGCTATCGGGGTCCGAACCCTCACCGATCAACGGTTCTTCGCAGTCTCTTGACTTCAGATACATGACCTCTTCGTCAGGGAAATCGAACTTGATGGGCTGATAGTCATCCAGTGGTTGGTAAGCAAGGTGATCAGCTATAGCACTTCCTCTAATGGCTTTCTGAGCTTTAAACACAATATCATATTCAGACAGCAGCATCTGCCAACGCGCAATTTTTCCAGTGACTGCAGGCTTCTCAAAGATGTATTTGATCGGATCCATCCTGGATATCAACCAAGTTGTGTGGTTCATTAAGTAGTGGCGCAGGCGTTTGGCAGCCCAGGCCAAAGCACAACAAGTCTTTTCAAGCATCGTATACCGAGTCTCGCAGTCAGTGAATTTCTTGCTCAGATAGTAGATGGCATGCTCTTTCTTTCCAGTCTCATCCTGTTGACCGAGCACACATCCCATGGATTCATCTAACACTGATAGATACATAATCAATGGCATTCCTTCCACCGGTGGGACAAGGATAGGTGGCTCTAGCAAACAGTTCTTGATGTTGTCAAAAGCTTCTTGGCATTCATCGTTCCACACAATGGGTTGATTCTTCCTGAGTAGCTTGAAGATCGGCCCGCAGGTCGCAGTCATGTGAGATATGAATCGGGAGATATAGTTCAGACGCCCGAGGAACCCTCTAACTTGCTTCTCGGTCTGCGGGGCCGGCATTTCACGGATCGCTCGGACTTTGTCAGGATCTACTTCGATGCCTCTTTGACTGACAATGAAGCCTAGCAACTTCCCAGACCTAACACCGA
Source organism: Medicago lupulina (assembly GCA_958299785.1). Classification (NCBI taxonomy): domain Eukaryota; kingdom Viridiplantae; phylum Streptophyta; class Magnoliopsida; order Fabales; family Fabaceae; genus Medicago; species Medicago lupulina. Next base: position 47,625,876 of record OY283141.1, on the reverse strand, counting down.
ACGTGCATTTGTTTGGATTCAACCGAAGCTTGTACTTCCTCAACCTTTCAAACATCTTTGCCAAATATTCAACGTGTTGTTCTTCATCACTTGACTTGACAATCATGTCGTCCACATACACCTCGACTTCTTTGTGAATCATGTCATGGAACAAAGTGGTCATCCCCCTCTGATAGGTGGCACCAGCATTTATCAGGCCGAACGGCATTGCTTTGCAACAAAATGTTCCCCACGGAGTGATGAACGACGTCTTCTCCCTGTCTTTGGGTGCATTTTGATTTGGTTATAGCCAGAAAAACCGTCCATGAAGGAGAACACCTTGCACTGGCAGTATTATCAACAAGCACATCGATGTGAGGTAGTGGGAAATTGTCCTTCAAGCTTGCTCTATTCAAATCTCTGTAATCAACACACATCCGGACCTTACCATCCTTCTTCGGCACTGGCACAATGTTAGCAACCCACTCGGGATACTCAACTGTCATGAGAAAACCCGCATCAATCTGTTTCTGCACCTCACCTTTGATCTTCAGGGCCATGTCCGGCCGAGTCCGTCTCAACTTTTGTCTGACAGGAGGACAATCTGGTTTTGTCGGTATCCGGTGTTCTACGATCTGGGGATCCAAACCCGGCATATCTTCATACGACCATGCGAAAATATCTGAATATTCGCGGAGAAGTTGGAAGATCCTCTTCTTGACCCCTTCCTCCAATGCAGCACCGACTTTGATCTCTCGTTTGTTATCCTCGGTACCCAAGTTGATCAACTCAATTTCCTCCTGATGAGGCCGAATGGTTTTCTCTTCTTGTTCAGGTAATCGAGCAATCTCGTCCGGTATGTCGTCACTATCTTCACCTTCGGCTTCATACACCGGGGATTCAACAGTTTGGAGAAACATAGAGTCACTGTGTTCAACGGGTTTATTTTGGTTCGATCTGCGTGACATGATTGGATGATTTTTAGAAAATAGTTTTCATGCAGACCTTTGAAATTAATAAGAAAATACAAATGTTTTGGTTTTTTCTGGCATTACCATTATTTCCAAGGGAAAAGCATTAAAGAAAGAAAAAATGTCGTGAAAGAAACGACGTTTTTTATTGATAATGGTGATGTCGGAACAAACATGCCCTTTACAAAAGTATCACTTCCGCCTCGGGCAGGGCGGAAGGATTGTTATTTTGAAAACAAAAGCCTAGACAGCAAGAGACATTACTTAGAATCATGCACAAATACAGGGAGATTGATAACGTTCCAGTTCTTTGCAATGCCTCCTGGTATCACAAATGTAGGCCTAGCCCCTCTTTCAGCAGCACCGTCAAGAATTGCATTGGCAAATCCAGCACTATGGAATATTCCAGTCGACACGCCTGACGTCGGAGAGAAACCGAGACCCTCTTTGCGTTTGTTGTCCAGCAGCTGTATCAATTGGCCCCAACCGGCGGCCTGACCCTCCTGAACGGCCTTCTGCGCATCTTTCAACGAAGCCATAGCAGCACTAGATCTTTTGGGCTCCGTACCCTCGATAATCAAACCCTGGAATGCAGTTCCTTCGGCAGACTTAGCTTCGATGCAAGAGAATGATGACAACTGACTAACCAAATAAGCTTCTTCTCCATGCACTGTCACAAGCTTGCCATTCTTTACAAATTTTAGCTTTTGATGGAGGGTAGAAGTAACTTCGCCAGCCTCATGTATCCACGGTCTTCCGAGGAGGCAACTGTAAGAGGCATCTATGTCCATAACTTGGAAAGTAATCATGAATATTTCAGGGCCAATAGTCATGGGGAGATCTACTTCTCCGAGCACAGTTTTACGGGAACCATCGAAAGCCTTGACTAGAAAAGTACTTCTTCTCAAAGGAACTCCCTGACAACTTAACTGGTCCAAAGTCGACTTAGGCATCACATTCAGCGACGACCCAGTATCTACCAACACGTTGGACAGCATATCTGCTTTGCAGTTCATGGAGATGTGCAGGGCCAAGTTGTGGTGCCTCCCTGCTTCTGGAAGTTCATCCTCACCAAACCAGAGGTTACTGCAAGCGGTGATGTTAGCCACTATCCCACCAAATTTATCTTCTGTGACTTCGTGGTCGACGTATGCTTGCTCCAATACTTTCAACAAGACGCTCCTGTGAGCCTCCGAACTAAGGAGTAGAGACAAGATAGATATCTTCGAAGGAGTCTGTAACAGCTGGTCAACGATCTTATAATCACTCCTCTTGATTATCTTCAGAATCTCATCCAGATTGGAATCTTCAATAGATTGGCCTGGACGGCTGGTATTTTCAACAACAAGAGGGGTTGACAATGGAGTAGTCTTATCAGCAGGAATCGCAACTGGCACATCATCTTTCTTTTGAAACAAGAGGGGACGGACTTTACCGCTTCTCAAAGCCGTCACTTCAGCGATACTACCCACCGTGCTTGGGGACACCAAAGGTACTTCCTTCCCATTCTCCACCATAGTTGCATTGTACTTATAAGGGATAGCTTTCGCGGAAACATACGGCACTGGACCAGGTAACCGTATAACCAACGGCTCAACAGCCTCCAAGGCGGGCGTGCTCTTGACGGGAGTATCGTGGAAGATTGGTACAATCATAGAAACATCACCGGCAGTCAGGTAGTTGTCATTCATCAATCTTTGAATATCAGTCTGGACTACGCTGCAACCCATAGGGTTCTGAAGGCATTCATAGCAGGTAGCATGGTCGTGGCTAAACAAGGAAGCTTGGCACAGCTTGATATGTAGCGGCACTAGAGGGGTTGCAATATTACGGACATTGAGACGAGGGGTTTCTTCATACACTTCAATCATATTTACAGCGGCATGGTTGGGGAGTGGATTGTCGAGCACATGCGGGGCGTTGTTCTCAAAGGATAGCTTCCCCTGATCAATCAGCTTCTTCACAATATATTTCAGAGCGTAACAACCTTCTACATCATGACCGAGGGCGCCTTGGTGAAAGTCGCATCTGAGGTCAGAACGGAATCTAGGAGGCAATGGATTCGGCGGAGGTTTGCCGGGTCTAGTGGTGCAATATCCTTTGTGTAATAGAGTTGGGAGTAGTTCAGCATATGCCATTGGTATCGGAGGGAAAGAAAGTCTTGCCTGAGGACCTTGTTGTTGTTGATGTGGTTGTTGTTGAGCCAGCGGTTGTTGTGGCACTTGTTGAGCGATGGCATTAACAGGGACCTGAGGTTGGCCCGGTAGTGGAGGGTATTGATGGTAGAACGGCGGATAGAACGGGTGCTGGGCATACTGTAGGTACTGGTACGGTTGAGGCAGTTGTGTAGCATTAACGGGAGCGACAATGGCAGATTGATTGGTCCCGACGGACACCATTCCAACTTCTGATTCCTTCTTCTTGTGATGGCCATTGCCATACTTCTTTGGTGCATTCGAGGACTCACCTTTTTCAAACACAATGATGCCTTCTCTAACTGCTTCCTCTAGGCGGGTTCCCATGGTGACCATCTCGGAGAAGTTACTCGGAGCAGCAATGATCATCCTCTCAACATAATCCTTCTTCAAGGTTTTCAGAAATGTCTGTGTCATCTCTTCTTCATCTAGAGCAGGGGTAATGCGGGCGGCTGCGCCCCTCCACCTTCGTGCATACTCACGGAAACTTTCATCTTTCTTCTGAGAGAGGGACCGGAGAAATTCCCTGTTTGGCTTCAACCTGGTGTTAAACCCGTAATGACTCTTGAAAGCGGCAGCCAGATCATCGAAGGTGTGAATGTCATCTTTACTCAGACCAGTATACCATTCTGCAGCGTCTTCCATCAAACTGTCCTGGAAACAGTGGATCATGAGCGAATCATTGTCTGAGTAGTTGGCCATCTTCCGGACATATTTGATGATGTGATTCTGAGGACAAGTCAACCCATTGTATCGGTCGAATTTTGGGACTTTGAACTTTTTAGGGATATCTACCTTCGGCACTAGGCAAAGATCGTGAGTATTGACGAGGTCACCACTCCCACGGTTGGCTTTGATTTCACGACGGAGTTCTCTAGCAAGCTCCTCCATTCTTTCTTCCATAGTTCCGGTCATGGGCGACTCCCCTCGGTGGGTATTGGCACCGGTGTTGATGGCTTGAGGCATAGAATGTACGATTGGGTCAGTGAAGACCGTTGACTGAGGCAGAGTAGTGCGGAGAGAAGCATGCCCTGGGACGGGGATTTGGTTACTATTGGCAGCACCAGACGTGCCGGCGCCTGAAAGACCGGCTGCAGTACCGGGTGCGTAGTAAGGTGGGAGTCCATAAGGGTATCCCCTTGGCATAGCAAAGCGGTCATCGAGAGATGATGTTGGAATTGGCTCAGTGGTCTCTGGAGCAGACGAGGTTGGTTGTTTCTGGGCGGCCAACAGAGCAGTCATAACATCGTGAGCTTTAGCCAACTCTTCCCTCACAGAAGCCAATTCGGTACGGAGCTGTGCGTTTTCTTCTTCCATGGCTACTTTATTCCTCCTTCTGTATTGTCTAGTCTGATGTACTCTGGTAGGTTGATCGGTCTTTCGAGCACGAGCCACTTTTCACACTGTGGCAGAAGAACCAGGAGGCAATGAGCACTTGGAAGTTTTTGTGACCGATGAATGATGCGTATGATGCATGATATGTACAAATGCAGATGCAAAAACGACTCTTTTTGGTTATCGAAAGGATCTCTTAGACAAATTAGAAATTTTGTAAACATTTTTTGGAACGAATGAATAGACTAGAAAGTTGTAGAGATAAATCTTTTGAAATGTTGAGCCGAAGGGAGTGGGCCCTAAAACGTAATACAAACAACATAATCATCTAAGCCTATGGAGTGACAGGGTACTCCTCAGAATCAGACTCTGGAACCGAACTGCAGTATCTGGCATAGAATTCTCGACGACCTCTAGCTCTCTTGGAATCTCTCATAAGCAACTCATCTTTTTCCTCAAGTTCCTTCCTAGCCTTGGCTAGCTCTTTTTTCAACATTCGATTCTCATGATCCTTCTGTTCATCTCTACCATCCAAAGTCAAAATCAAGTTCTCGGCTTCATTGTATCGGGCTTTCCATGCCCGTTTCTCCTGACTCTCCAGAGCTAGATGCTCCTGATACATCTCCTGGGTTGCGGGAAGCAAAGGTAATGGCCTAGACGGAACAGACGCGGACACATGTCTCATAGCAGGATAAGGCATGCCGATCTCTTCAGCTCGATCTATCACCCACTGAGTGTAGGCCTCATGAGCTATACCGGATCTCACACCCAAATGCTTCACATCCTTCCTTCGAACCTTAGACCAAGCATCTGTAAAAGCTTTCTTTTGCCCGGTGGGGGCATTGGAATAGAAAAAGAACTCCTGTGATGTAGCAAGGTTGATGGGCTTTGCTCTCATAGGGAAGCCGAACTGTCTCATGGCTAATTCGGGATTGTAGTTGATTCCTCCCCGGGTACCGAGAAGAGGTAAATTGAGGAAATCTCCACAACCAGTAATAATCTCTTTGACTCGAGCTGCCGGAGTGATCCAAACTACCTCATCGGGAGTGAGAGCCATAATCCGCTGCGAATAAGACCAATTCTCCGAGTTGGCATGGAAAGAGCTTGGAAGGTGAGAAATAAACCGCCTATATAGGAGAGGCACACAGCAAAGAATATATCCACGACCTTTGAGGGTCCGATCATGGATGGCGTGGTACATGTCAGCTAACAAAGTAGGAACCGGTTTCTTGGAGTGGAAAACCTCAATAGCATTCATGTCCACAAAGTTGTCGAGATTCGGGAAGAGAATGAGCCCGTAGATAAGTAGTGCAAGAATAGCCTCAAGAGTGTCCTGACAAGTAGATTCGAGATTAGCCCGCTCAAGTAAGTACTTCGAAGTGAAACCCTGAATGTGAGATTTAGAAGTGAGATTCTTGGACACATCGGAAGTCTTGAGATAAAGATCCTTAGCAATAACCAGAGGAGTAAGAGGAGCTCCGGGACCCGTGAAAGGTGTCTTCTCAGCTATAGGTAAACCCAACAAACTAGAATAAGCCTCAAGTGTAGGAACCAACAGGAAATCCGGGAAAGTGAAGCAACGGAAGACCGGATCATAGAACTGCACGAGAGTGTGCACCAATTTCTCTTCTACATTAGTCCGGAGAATAGTAAGCAAACCACCGTATCGGAGACGAAACCCAGTCGGATTCTTGACCTTGAGTGCCAACTCCCTTAGGCTAACCAAATCGACTTCCTTGAATTTGTAAGACTTAGTCCTCTTCATACCTGGAATGTTTACAAAGTTTTCAATTTGTCTAGACCTTTCGATAAATGCATGAGAAAAGATTTATGCATGAATGCATGTATGCATGATTTTGATTACAAAGAGAACATGGGGTTAAGGTTGCAAGTGGACACGGCGTCCGGTGAAACTAGAGTTTTGATAGTAGCAACCATGGTTCTAATAAGGTTCCCAAACTGCAACCTCTCTTGCATATATCATGGTAGCACAAGGCGCCGCCCGTTCCATGATTATTTGTAAGAAGGTCTAGTTTGAGTGTAGTATCGCGTGACGACTAAGCTCCGAGGCGACGCCTGGTTTAGCCACCGCACTACGTCCTAAGAAAAGGCCAAAGATGGGTTTGGTAACTGCGGTCCATAGCCTTCATCGGTCAATTGGAAGTAAAGTGCCTAAGCATGACAACACACGCCGACAACATCACCCCCAAAATGCCTCAGCTACGTGAGATTGATCGCGTAACCCTAATATCCCCAGTGAAGTCGCCATTTCTGTCATCGCGATTTTCGGGTGTCAAGTCATTAATTAGGCTTGAACCTTTCGATCATTGATGTCTCTATTTTTTTTGGGGAAGGGTAAAATTGAGAAAACCCTTAGAAATTCTAAGTTCGGGGCAAGTTTCATTACGGGAAGGTGTTAGGCACCAGCGATGACTATAGTACTCTATAGGAGCCGTTTTTCTAATTCTATGTTTTACGCTTTATTTTTATGCTATTTTGAAAGAAAGTTGTTTTTAAGAATGGAGGGAGAAGGGAGAATTTGTTCATTTTTTATTGGACTTGGAGAGGTGTTGACCTCTTGCCTACATACCCTTTTAAGGGATCAAAATTCCATGTAGTTCTCTTCCAAAATATTTTTGTGGGTTGGTTCAATTTTAGTTTTGAAAATAGTTTTGAAGAAAGGATGAGAGGCCTTAAAGGCATGAGATTTGAAAGAAGGTGAGGTTGATCACTTATTAAACAAAAAGGTTAAAGTTGGAATTTAGAATTTGTTTGTGTTTTGATTAAGAAAATAAAGGGAAAATGATGAAGTTTTGACTTCACTTTATTGCAAAAAAAATCTTTGAGTGATGTATTAGTTTTTTGAGAAAGAAAGAATGAGTTTTTTTCTAAATATCACGCTTCCTAAACATACATCTAACGGTAAATCATGCAACGTGTGTGCGTGTCGGTGCGTGTGTCGGTGTACATCATCATAGTGTCCATTGTCCTTTACATCGGGTCCTAATTTACATTCTATGGTCTTGCAAGAATTTAAAAGAAAGTAAACTAACCTAAAATATTACATGAGAACTAATGGAAAATTGTAGGAAAGGGTTAAAGAAAAGGATGGAAATGATGTGAAATGCTTAGCATGCATGAAACATAGAATAGAGTGGTTAGCAAAGCAAGGTAAAATGATGGTAAAATATCAAACCTAAGTAAACTTGCAAAACATCACAAAGTTGGTATCGAAAAAAATCAAACTAAACAAAGTTGCCAAACTATCGCAAAATTGGTATCAAAAAATCAAGCTAAACATAATTGCCAAATATCACAAAGTTGGTATCAAGAATCGATTTTAACAACGTTGTAAAATATCACACCATCGTAATCAAGAATCAAATTTAACAAAGTTGAAAAACGTCACAAAAATTGTAATCAAGAATCAATTTTAACAAAAAAAACATGAGAAATATCACAAAATTCAAGTTTAACAAGGTTGAAAATATTACACAAAAACAAAAGAAAATTAACCTTACTAAGATCAAATGCATTATCATGAAATCAGAGGGGATAAAATCATAAAATCAAGTGCCCATCAACATTATATGGCATGAATTTAGATCAACAATTATGCAAGAAACTCACCAAAAGAACACACAAAAATACACGAATATGTAAAAGAAATGCACATACATTTTTTTATCAATTTTAACATGTAACAACATCACAAAATAATAAAGAAATGCTTCAGGAACATAGAGTAATTTTTTGGAATTTTTGTGAAGAAATTAAAACGCACAGGAGGTCCAAATAGCAAGCACAGGGGTGCACATAGCAAGAAAATTCAAGAAACTGAAAGAAAGCCAAAGCCCGCGGGTAAAGAGCCCAAACCCAAACACACAGATGGATCCGGATCTCCAGAACGCCTCTGGGGCGTTGGATTGATCCGGATCCATTAGGATCAAGATCCAACGGTCTGTAACACGCAAGGGTGGGTCGGGTGTGAACCGACCCGGTTTTCAGACCTACATAAAAGGGCAAGGGATCCGTTTCTTTCATTTTTTGGAGCGTTCCTCTCTCTTGTTCTTCTCTTCCTCGCCGTTCTCTGAAACCCTAACCCTTGTCCGGTTCGAATCCACCCAGAATCACACAAATCATGGCTTAAAAGCTTCATCCTATCATTCTAAACATGAATCCGCTACCAAATCATACATGCAAACATGTAATCGGTGTAAATCCTGAAATTTTCACGGTTTCAAACTTTTGTTCTTTCGTTTTTGAATCGAAGCTTCGCGATGCTTCTTAGATTCACTCCGGTTTTATTTCGTTGCGAATCTTGAAGTTTTCACGTCTTTTTAAAGTTTGTTAGGGTTTCACCCCTTTTCTGAATGAAACGTTTCGAAACCTCATGGATTTACACCGGTTGAGACTTATTGATGCTTTTCAACACGAAGAAGATGAAGTTCGAGTATTACCTGGGTTCTAGTTGGAGATTTGAGTCAAAATCTTCGGAAACTCTTGAATCTTGATTCTATTTTTGTCGATTTTATGGCTGGATCCCGAAAATGAATCGGTAATTTTCTCTTTTCTTCTTCACCGGTTCGGAACTTTCGAACTTCTTTCCCTTTTCTTCTCAACTTCTCTTTTTTGTGATCGGTACTGGAGTTTGTCGCTTTCAGTGACGAATTCGTGCCTTGAATTGCAGGGAAATCAATTCAATGATGAAGATTCATCCATGAGTCTCTGAGAATTGATGAGTTTGATGAATTTGTGATGAATTTTGGTTCTGGAAAAGTTAGGGTTCATGAATTGTTCTTCAATCTTTTCTGAGTTTGTGTAATCTTGATCTAACTGAATAGAGAGAGAAAGTTGAAAATGTGTTTGTGATGTGGCTCTGATCTCTCACTTTTCTGACACGCGTGGCCTTTTATAGACTGCCGTGTGTATACCTGACCCAATGATCTTGTGACACGTGGAATTCCCTGCTTGCGTGGCTTCTGGACCAAACTGCAAAAAGGACTAAAATGCAATTTTGGAGAATTTTGAGGACTGACATGTAATAAAAATTTGGACTGAAATGCAATAATAAAAAGAATTTGGACTGCTTTTGAAAAATGAAAGGAATTGGACTGTTTTGGAAATTGGACATATTTGCAATTAAAGTAAAATTTGGACTAAATTGCAAAAAGTTAAAAATAAAACTGGTAAAAAAAGTAACTTGAAAACAACGTAAAGCGAAACAGTTAAAACTGACAAAATGGACTAAAATGAACCAATTACCAAAATGAGGTATTTCAAAATACCTCTCTGCCCAAAATTTGAACAATGTGAAATGACCAAAATGCCCCTGGGGACAAAAACGACTCAAACTGACACAAGCTGACTCAGATGCGGACACAAGTGGTTTTTATACAGAATTTAACAAATAAATTGCACAGACAAGTTGAAAAAGACTCAAAAACAGATGCAGGGACTGAAAATGGGTTCCATTGCGGGAAATGACCAAAATACCCTTTTGTATGATTTTATGCAAAAATTAAAAGACAGAAACAGTAACGTATGCAGCTGAAGCACAGTGGTAAATTGCAGAGTAATACACAGTAAATTTGCAAAAGTGTCAGAAATAGAAAGGAAATTTAAACGAGTATATTTAGGTCCAAAATGAGGGTATGACAAAGGGATTGGATTTTCAGAAGCTAAGTCTAATGAAACCAATCTCAAAGCATATTGTGAATGCATAAAGGAAGGATTGAAAACATTCTTTGTTCCTGAAGGTGCAAAAATGGAAACTGCTGCTCAGTCAGAACCTGAAGCTTCCAGTTCTAAGGCTAAGAGTACATCAAAGCCAAAGAACTTCAAGCCTAAGGATATGATAAATTCTGAATCTAAGACCACAAAGATCAAGATTCTGAAGAGATCAGAACCTGTTCCTCAGAGTCTGGTAAAATCAGAATCTGATGTCCTAAAGTCTAAGGTTCAGAAGGGCAAAGCAGTTGTTCCTCCTGAAGTATCAAAACCAAAAGTTGAAAAACCTAAGGTAATGATTAATCAGAAGCTACCCAAAAAGCATCTAAAGGATCAGGAATTGGTGAGTAAATTCTCCAACTCTAACCCCAAAGGACCCATAAAACAATGGGTACCTAAATCTGAAATTGTCAATACTGCAGATTTGTCTAAAAGCAAGAACAAAGCAAAAGTCATGGTACCTGGACAGCGGTTGCTCAAGGCACATGACAGGAGAGAAGTCAATGTTCCTATCCCTCACAATGAAAGAAGGAGGAAATGTAAAGTTTGGAGGCAACCAGTCTGGGAAGATTATTGGTACGGGGACTATTGGTAACTCCTCTACCTCTATTAATAATGTGTGGTTGGTAGATGGGCTTGAACATAACCTATTGAGCATCAGTCAATTCTGTGACAATGGTTATGATGTATTATTTGAAAAAGCCAACTGTACAGTAATCAACAAGAATGACAAGTCCATTGTGTTCAAGGGAAAGAGAGTGGAAAATGTCTACAAAATCAATTTCTCTCAACTGGCTGATCAGAAGGTAGTTTGCCTTCTGTCAATGAATGATAAGAAATGGTGAAGGTGGGAAAAACACAAGAAGGGGGGGGGGGGTTGAATTGTGTTTTCAAAAACGTTTCTTTCTTACGAAAAATAACACTGTTCTCAGGATACAAAGTCTGATGGAGTTCAGACTCTGATCAGAGTTCAGAGTCTTTGCAGCGGAATAAAGAACAGATGCAAGAAAGAAAGAAGACATAAGCAATTTTATACAAGTTCCTTCCACAAATCGGAAGTAGTCCTGTCCCCCTTGCACTTCCAAGGAGAGTTTCACTAAAATGTAATATCAAATTACAAGTTGCTCAAACACACAAGTAAGAGACTTCCTTTGCTCAATCACACAAGAATGAGACTTCAGATGCTCAAGCACACAAGCAAGAGACTTTAAGACAATTACAGAGAATTGAAAAGAGTTTTGAATACTTGATATACAATCAGAGGTATTCACAATACAAAACGAAACAGAACAGACTCTGTTTTCTTAGATACTTAGAAATTCTAAAATGTGAGCTTTTGAAAGAATTATCTAAGTTGTTGATGAGCAAATATTGCGACTTGGAATATGAGAAAAGGGCTCAATTCGCGTGTATTCGTTATAACACTTGTGGCATCGTTCTTCAAGTCTTCAGCTCTATTTATAGAGGTTTTGAGAGACGTTGGAAAACTGCCAGCTCATCACTTTTTCTTTACTGAAGCTGATTTGACACCTTTGATCCTTTGCTTGATTTGAGGCTTGTACAATGAGATCAAATTCAAATCCATTCCATCAAATATGGAAAAGTTTCTGCTACAGTTACTGTTATTCTTGTCGTGTATAGAAGACACTGTGCAGAGTTGGTGGTTGCAGGGACAAACGTAGGCATAGTGGTTGTACTTTTCGTACATTGCCTTTGTCAACGCTTCTTAGTGTCTGAAGAATCTTTGCTTCTGGATACCATTTGCTTCTGATGAGTCTGCCTCTGATGAACTTGCTTCTGATGACGTCATCTTCAAAAGCTCTTTCTTCAGACGCATTCTGACTCTGATTTTCCAGGAGCGCTTTCAGTCAGATGTTCTTCAAGCTTCAGTCTAAGATTTTCTTTGCTCTTTAATTTATTCAATTAGAACCTCTTGTAAATAAAACTTGATAATAGTCCTGTACACTTGAATAAATGTTTAGCATATCCAATTGATAATTTTTAATACCTTGTTATCATCAAAACTTAAGTGGTATACTTGTGAAACACCCTTTGTTCCAACAATCTCCCCCTTTTTGATGATGACAAACATAAGTATTTAAAAAGATCAATTGTTGTTAACTTAATTAACAAGTTGACTCTTAAGGATTCTGAGTTTTGTAAGCTCAGACTCCCCCTGAGTCTGATATTCTTTAAGGTGAGTTTTGTAAGCTCCCCCTAAGTCCTATCCAGGTTAATTAAGTTCATTTTTAAGCTTAATACAGATATCATAGAATGTAGATAAAATTATGTTCTCTGAAATAAAATTTGTTAAGTTTTATTTCATTTTTGGGCTCAGCTTCTGTTAAATACTTTTCTATTACTCCCCCTTTTGTCATCTATTAAAAAGATTAAAGACAGTAAACAAAATAACATGTATAAAACAAAAGTGAAGAAATAGAAAATTTTATATAAGATATGGTCATAAAAGGTACAGAGTATCAAAACACTGAAAGCAGGCAATTAGAACACATAACAAGAAAATAAAACAAGGTGTGCAACTAAGGGTTTGGTTGGGGTTGATGCTGTTGCTGTTGCTGTTGGACAAGAGCCATCAGACGCTTGATGTCTTCAGACTGCTTCCTAACAGTTTCTTCTAGAGCCAGCTGTCTCTGAAGAAGGTGATCTTCCCTAGCCTTAGCTTCTTCTTGTTGCTTCAGCACCTTTTGCTTCAGCATCTTGAAGACCTTGGAGTCTCTTGTTACATATTCAGATTCAGCATAGAACGAAGCATTAGCCAAAAACAGGGGCTTGTTCTGGAGTTGAGAAGAAGAGTGGGATTCTCGCAAACGTCATGTCATGGCGCGAGCTTGAATATCACAGCACTTCTGGGCAACACCATCAAAGAAATTTAATGCTTTGTTCGTGAGATTACACCAGCTTTCTTGATACACGAATGGTAGAAATGGAGTGTTCCGAAGAAGCACCAAACTCTGCATCTCATCATTCAGAGCCACCAGACGTTCATCCAAGTATTCAGATTCCAAGATGTCTATGGGGGGTTGGTCAGACATATGGATTGGTGAGGAGGGTGAGGATTGGTCAGACTCAGTGATATGGTTTTGTGGTGGTTCAGAATGTGAAGCAGACACAGTGGGTTCAGATTCTGCCACTGGGACAGACTCTGTAGCCACAGTTTCCATTTCAGATTCTGGAATGGTTTCATTTGGGGGTTGGTTTACAGTGGTTTGTTGTTGTTGTTGGTATTCAGGAAGTTCTCCTGAATAGTGTTTTTCAAGATTGGAGAGGTCATCCTGTTCTGAGGGTTTGTTTTGTGGTGAAGAGGGTGGTTGTTGTTGTTTGTTTGTTGATGGATTTTCAGTTACCACTTGCTCTTCAGCAGTAGCTGTTAAATCAACAACTTGTGGACTGACTGGGTTTGTGGTTGAGGAGGGTGGAATAGAAGCATCAGGAGCAAGCATATTTAGGGGTTTGATAACAGGTGGTTGGAAGGGATGATTGGCAGGTAGTTTATTACAGATGCCTATCCTTCTTTCTCCTAACTCACCTATTGTCTTATAAACATCATTTGACACTTCTTTGTAGGGTGTGGGTTTAGAAGAAGGTTTGGATTTTGTAGTGGTAGTTTTGGTTTTGAGGGTTCTTTTGGCCTTGGGTACAGGTATGGATATTTTGAATTTCTGACTTAGAGGTACATCGTCTAAGTCAGAGTCTGTAGAAGATGAGTTGGAAGTAGAAGGTGGGGGAATTGGATTCTGAGTTACCTTAGATATCTTGGGAACGTCTGAGGCAGCAGCTTCTGATGTAATCCCAGTGACTGATCTTTCTGGGAGAGAAACACTTGTCCGGATTACTGGTGAAAGACCAGCAGCTCCTGAAGCAGTAGCTTCTGATGCAGTCCCTGTGACTGATCTCTCTGGGAGAGAAACACTGGTTCGCATTACTGGTGGAGGACCAGCAGCTACTGAAGCATTCTCTTGAGTTGGATGTATGATTTGTTAATCTTGACTTATGATTATATATTAATATTATTGTTGTGAATCTCACCCCTTCCGCTGGAATTGCCGCCTTGTGGGCAAGTGCAGGTACCCAGTCTTAGATGCGTTGATGCGAGGATGTGTGAAGTTAGGGTTGCTCTGATATGTAACGGGATGGGGTCTTTGTGGAGTCTATTCCTTATGTATCATGTTTGAATAAACGTTGACTTTTGTGATGTAGAACCTTAAATATTTTGAGACATTTTTGCTGGCTTTTAAGCCAAGACATTTATGAGATGAAACTTTTTTTGAATTCCGCTGCTTAACTGAATGTTTTGTAATTCGATAAATTATTATCTAAGCTATTTTTAAAGATGAAATGTGACACTCCTTTATGATGAATACTCTGATGTATGATTTATTTAATGAAATTTTTTAGACGGGAAATTGGGGTGTTACAATTGGTATCAGAGCAGGTCGGTCCGTCCGGCCAAGTAGAGAGTCGAGTGACGTTGTCTTAGAGTTAGAATAGTATTATTGTATTATTCTGACTTATGTTTGCTTTCAGAGAACTAGACGGCTGGTAGAAACGATGCTGCTCTTGCTGCTGCTTTGGAAGCAATGGCTAACGCTGTGGGTAATCAGAGGCCTACCTTCAAGGGGCGTTATGATCCTGATGGAGCTCAGATGTGGCTCAAGGAAGTTGAGAGGATCTTCAAGGTCATGCAATGTGACGATGTTCAAAAGGTGCGGTTTGGTACGCACATGTTAGCGGTAGAGGCTGATGATTGGTGGGTTAGTCTCCTACCTATTTTGGAGCAAGATGGAGCCGTGGTGACGTGGGCTGTTTTCACGAGGGAGTTCCTTAACAGATACTTCCCAGAAGATGTCCGTGGGAAGAAAGAGATAGAGTTCCTGGAGCTTAAGCAAGGGAACATGTCCGTGACCGAGTATGCGGCCAAGTTTGTGGAGTTGGCTAAGTTCTATCCGCATTATGCACCCGAGACGGCTGAGTTTTCGAAATGCATCAAGTTTGAGAACGGGTTGCGCGCTGATATCAAGAGGGCTATCGGTTATCAGAAGATTCGTGACTTTTCTGAGTTGGTGAGTAGTTGTCGGATATATGAGGAGGATACTAAAGCTCACTACAAGGTAGTGAATGATCAGAAAGCAAAGGGCCAGCAGAGTCGCCCTAAACCTTATGATGCCCCTAGAGATAAAGGGAAGCAGAGAGTAAATGATGAGAGGAGGCCCCAGAAGAAGGCTGCTCCTGCTGAGATTACTTGTTACACTTGTGGCGAGAAAGGCCATAAGAGTAATGCATGTACTGTTGAGGTGAAGAGGTGCTACCGTTGTGGTCAGAAAGGGCATATTACTAGTGACTGCAAGTTTGATGATGTTGTGTGTTTCAACTGCAATGAGCAAGGACACATTGGTTCGCAGTGTAAGCAACCCAAGAAGACTAAGACTACTGGGAGAGTGTTTGCTTTGACCGGCACTCAGACTGAGAATGATGATCGTTTAATCAGAGGTACTTGCTATATTAATAATACTCCTTTAGTTGCTATTATTGATACTGGTGCTACGCACAGTTTTGTTGCTTTTGATTGTGTTTCTGCCTTGGGTCTTGATGTTTCTGATATGAATGGAGAGATGGTTGTCGAGACTCCAGCTAAGGGTTCGGTGACTACTTCTCTAGTATGTTTGAATTGTCCTTTATCTATGTTTGGCCGTGACTTTGTGATGGATTTAATGTGCCTACCTTTAAGTGGTATGGATGTGATTCTGGGTATGAACTGGCTAGAATACAACCGAGTTCTTATCAACTGTTTTAGAAAGACGGTGCATTTTTCTTCTGTCGAAGAAGAGTGGGGCGCAAAGTTTCTATCTACTAAGCAGCTGAAGCAACTAGAACGTGATGGGATGTTCATGTTTTCGCTGATGGCTTCGTTATCTTTAGAGAACCAAGCTGTAATTGATGGGCTGCCTGTTGTGAAGGAATTTCCTGAAGTTTTCCCTGATGAGATCCCAGATGTGCCACCAGAGAGGGAGGTTGAATTTTCGATAGACCTTGTGCCGGGTACGAAGCCGGTGTCGATGGCACCTTATCGTATGTCTGCTTCTGAGTTAGCAGAGTTGAAGAAACAGTTGGAAGACTTGCTTGAGAAGAAGTTTGTGAGACCTAGTGTTTCACCATGGGGAGCTCCGGTGTTGTTGGTAAAGAAGAAGGATGGTAGTATGCGGCTGTGCATTGATTACCGTCAGTTGAACAAAGTGACGATCAAGAATAGGTATTCACTTCCGAGGATTGACGACTTGATGGATCAGTTAGTGGGTGCAAAGGTATTCAGCAAGATTGACTTGAGGTCAGGTTACCATCAGATTAAGGTGAAGGATGAAGATATGCAGAAGACGGCCTTTAGGACGCGTTATGGTCACTATGAATATAAGGTGATGTCTTTCGGTGTTACTAATGCGCCTGGTGTGTTTATGGAATATATGAACAGAATCTTTCATGAGTACTTGGATGAATTTGTTGTGGTTTTTATTGACGATATTCTAATCTATTCTAAGACTGAAGCTGAGCATGCAGAGCATTTGAAGATTGTATTGCAAGTGTTGAAGGAAAAGAAGTTGTATGCTAAATTGTCTAAGTGTGATTTCTGGCTAAACGAAGTAAGTTTTCTTGGCCATGTTATTTCTGGTGAAGGTATTGCGGTTGACCCATCTAAAGTTGAAGCGGTATCGCAATGGGAGACGCCTAAGTCGGTTACGGAGATTAGAAGCTTTTTGGGACTAGCTGGTTATTACAGGAGGTTTATAGAAGGATTCTCTAAGTTGGCTCTTCCGTTAACGCAGTTGACGTGTAAGGGTAAGTCGTTTATATGGGATGTGCATTGTGAGAATAGTTTCAATGAATTGAAGAAGCGCCTGACGACGGCTCCAGTTTTGATCTTGCCAAAGTCTGATGAACCTTTTGTGGTATACTGTGATGCATCCAAGTTGGGTTTAGGAGGTGTGCTTATGCAAGAAGGTAAGGTGGTAGCATATGCTTCGAGACAATTGAGGATTCATGAGAAGAATTATCCAACGCATGACTTAGAGTTGGCAGCTGTGGTCTTTGTATTGAAAATATGGAGACATTATTTGTATGGTTCGAGGTTTGAAGTATTCAGTGATCATAAGAGTTTGAGATATTTATTTGATCAGAAAGAGTTGAATATGAGACAGAGAAGGTGGCTTGAGTTATTGAAGGATTATGATTTTGGTTTGAATTACCATCCTGGTAAGGCAAATGTAGTTGCAGATGCCTTGAGTAGGAAAACTGTGCATATGTCCGCGTTGATGGTGAAAGAATTTGAGTTGCTGGAGCAGTTTAGAGATTTGAGCTTGGTGTGTGAAAGAACACCTCAGAGCATAAAACTGGGAATGTTGAGAATTGATAATGATTTTCTGAAGCATATCAAAGAAGCCCAAAAAGAAGATGTCAAGTTTGTAGATTTGTTAATTGCTGGTAATGAGACTGTGGATGGTGACTTTAAGGTCGATGATCAAGGAGTGTTGAGATTCCGAGGGAGGATTTGCATTCCTGACAATGAAGAGATTAAGAAGATGATTCTTGAAGAGAGTCATAGAAGTAGCTTGAGTATTCACCCGGGAGCTACAAAGATGTATCATGACTTAAAGAGGCTGTTTTGGTGGTCTGGTTTGAAACGCGATGTGGCACAATTTGTGTATTCTTGCTTAGTTTGTCAAAAGTCGAAGATTGAGCATCAGAAGCCGACTGGTATGATGGTACCTCTAGATGTGCCAGAGTGGAAATGGGATAGTATATCCATGGATTTTGTGACGAGTTTGCCCAATACTCCTAGAGGGAACGATGCTATTTGGGTAATTGTTGATAGATTAACGAAGTCTGCTCACTTTCTGCCAATCAACATTACTTTTCCTGTGGCTCAGTTGGCGGAGATTTATGTTAGAGAGATAGTTAAGCTGCATGGTGTTCCTTCGAGCATCGTATCTGATAGAGATCCAAGATTTACTTCTAGATTTTGGAAGAGTTTGCAAGAGGCGTTAGGGTCTCAGTTGAGGTTGAGTTCGGCTTATCATCCGCAGACAGATGGTCAGTCGGAGAGGACGATTCAGTCGTTGGAGGACTTGTTGATGGTTTGTGTACTTGAACAGGGAGGAGCTTGGGATAGTCATCTTCCATTGATAGAGTTCACGTACAACAACAGTTACCATTCAAGTATTGGAATGGCACCTTTTGAGGCTTTATATGGTCGGAGATGCAGGACTCCGTTGTGCTGGTTTGAGTCGGGTGAAAGAGTGGTCTTAGGACCAGAGATCGTTCAACAGACTACTGAGAAGGTGAGAATGATCCAAGAAAAGATGAAAGCGTCGCAGAGTCGACAAAAGAGTTATCATGATAAGCGTAGAAAGGACCTTGAGTTCCAAGAGGGGGACCATGTGTTCCTGAGAGTGACTCCTTTGACGGGTGTTGGACGTGCTTTGAAATCGAAGAAGTTGACTCCGAGGTTTATTGGTCCGTATCAGATTTCAGAGAGGATTGGACCGGTGGCGTATCGGGTTGGATTACCACCGCACTTGTCGAATTTGCATGATGTTTTTCATGTATCTCAGCTGAGGAAGTATGTTCCGGATCCGTCTCATGTGATCCAAAGCGATGATGTGCAAGTTAGGGACAACCTTACGGTTGAGACCTTACCCGTGAGGATTGATGATCGTAAGACAAAGACGTTGAGAGGCAAGGAGATACCTCTTGTGAGAGTTGTTTGGGACGGAGCGACGGGTGAAAGCTTGACTTGGGAGCTAGAAAGTAAGATGCTGGAATCCTATCCAGAGTTGTTTGAGCGAGGTAAATTTTCGAGGACGAAAATCCTTTAAGAGGGGGAGAGTTGTAACGCCCTCTTTAATTATTTAATTATTTTATTAGATGTTATGATATATGTTTATATATTATATGATTTTGATGATTATGTGACGTATTTGTGACGTATTTGTGACGTGTGAAGTATTATTATTTTATTGTTTAATAAAATAATATAAGTGACGTTTATATGAATATTTAATTAGTAAATAAATAGATGTGGTGGAAAAAGATAGAATTTTAAGAGATGGGGTTATATTTATAATTAAGAAGAGTTGTGTGGGTTAAGAGGAAATCAATTAAAGTTGTGAGGGAGTATATAAGAGAAGTAGGTTAAGAAAGGAATTATTTTGAGAACGCGTACAGACATTTTAGAGAAGAAGAAGAACGGTCAAGAGAGAAGAGAAAGCTAGGTTCCAATTCTGCAATTTTTCCAGGTAAGGGTGAGCCTAACTTCAATAGTATTAATGTTAAATCATCTGTTCTTGATTAGCTTAGAGATTGGGAAGAATTGAGAGAAGTTTTGAGAATTAGGGTTATGGTGATTTTTGATGAATTTGATGTGAGAATGTGTTGCATTGCTGTATAAATGTGTTACAGAACCTAGATTATCCCCTAGGATGCTATTACTGATGTATTAGAAGCTTAAGTGGAGAGAATTGACAGGTTTTGGTGTGAATTGGACTGAACCCGTAGTGGTTCTGAGATCGCTCGCCTGTGGCGAGCAGATCACTCGCCGTGGCGAGTAACCCTTGGTTGCTCGCGAGGCGAGCAGTATAGCTCGCCTGTGGTGAGCTTGACCCTTAAAATTAGGATTTTTGCCAAACTTTAGATGGTTTTGAGTGTCCCTGTATTTATAGAGATGACCCGTGAAGTTGGTTTGGTCAAATTGGATTTAGGGAGCTTAAAAATGAGGATTTTGTTGAAAAATGTCAAAAAGGCCGAAGCACCCAGTATTTCTCGCCTCCAGCTCGCCCCTAACTCGCCTTTGGCGAGTGAGCTGATGTGAGTGCTCGCCTGTGGCAAGCAGATGTACTCGCCGTGGCGAGTTAGATGGTTCAGGACTGTTGTTGTTTTTGCGATCTGTTTCGCATGGGACTTTGAGAGGAGCCCTTTGGGTAGTGTTAGTGAGGTTCTATACCCTTTAATGTATGCTGTAAAGATGAATGATGATGGTTCTATTAGACCTTTGTTAAATGATGTGTTGTTGAATATAAGTGATGTATGAGTATGATGCTAATTGAATAAGATGATGCTATGTGTTGCAATGTGCATGTATAATGAGATGATGTTCTGCCATGTAATTATTATTAACTGCATGTGTCAGTCTTGAAAATGGAATGATGTTGAGACGGTGTATTAAGTTGTTAACGACGAGTCCATGCATTTGCATAATTATGAGACGGTGGAGCTTTATGCTCAAAGCGACGGTGGAGCATTTGCTCAAAGCGACGGTGAAGCATATTAATGCTATAATTATATGGTACCACATGCATGATGTTGGGACGTTAGGTGTTGCATTTAGTCGAGTCAATTGTGACATATATGGGATGATGTTTGAGACGTTGATGTGTGATGTAATGTTGTTTATGATGATGTTTATGATGTTGCTATGATGATGCTTATGATGATGCCATGGAATGCTATAATGTATATGTGATGAGTTGGATGTATGATTTGTTAATCTTGACTTATGATTATATATTAATATTATTGTTGTGAATCTCACCCCTTCTGCTGGAATTGCCGCCTTGTGGGCAAGTGCAGGTACCCAGTCTTAGATGCGTTGATGCGAGGATGTGTGAAGTTAGGGTTGCTCTGATATGTAACGGGATGGGGTCTTTGTGGAGTCTATTCCTTATGTATCATGTTTGAATAAACGTTGACTTTTGTGATGTAGAACCTTAAATATTTTGAGACGTTTTTGCTGGCTTTTAAGCCAAGACATTTATGAGATGAAACTTTTTTTGAATTCCGCTGCTTAACTGAATGTTTTGTAATTCGATAAATTATTATCTAAGCTATTTTTAAAGATGAAATGTGACACTCCTTTATGATGAATACTCTGATGTATGATTTATTTAATGAAATTTTTTAGACGGGAAATTGGGGTGTTACAGGGGGGGGGGGTTGAATTGTGTTTTCAAAAACGTTTCTTTCTTACGAAAAATAACACTGTTCTCAGGATACAGAGTCTGATGGAGTTCAGACTCTGATCAGAGTTCAGAGTCTTAGCAGCGGAATAAAGAACAGATGCAAGAAAGAAAGAAGACACAAGCAATTTTATACAGGTTCCTTCCACAAACCGGAAGTAGTCCTGTCCCCCTTGCACTTCCAAGGAGAGTTTCACTAAAATGTAATATCAAATTACAAGTTGCTCAAACACACAAGTAAGAGACTTCCTTTGCTCAATCACACAAGAATGAGACTTCAGATGCTCAAGCACACAAGCAAGAGACTTGAAGACAATTACAGAGAATTGAAAAGAGTTTTGAATACTTGATATACAATCAGAGGTATTCACAATACAAAACGAAACAGAACAGACTCTGTTTTCTTAGATACTTAGAAATTCTAAAATGTGAGCTTTTGAAAGAATTATCTAAGTTGTTGATGAGCAAATATTGCGACTTGGAATATGAGAGAAGGACTCAATTTGCGTGTATTCGTTATAACACTTGTGGCATCGTTCTTCAAGTCTTCAGCTCTATTTATAGAGGTTTTGAGAGACGTTGGAAAACTGCCAGCTCATCACTTTTTCTTTACCGAAGCTGATTTGACACCTTTGATCCTTTGCTTGATTTGAGGCTTGTACAATGAGATCAAATTCAAATCCATTCCATCAAATATGGAAAAGTTTCTGCTACAGTTACTGTTATTCATGTCGTGTATAGAAGACATTGTGCAGAGTTGGTGGTTGCAGGGACAAACGTAGGCATAGTGGTTGTACTTTTCGTACATTGCCTTTGTCAACGCTTCTTAGTGTCTGAAGAATCTTTGCTTCTGGATACCATTTGCTTCTGATGAGTCTGCCTCTGATGAACTTGCTTCTGATGACGTCATCTTCAGAAGCTCTTTCTTCAAACACATTCTGACTCTGATTTTCCAGGAGCGCTTTCAGTCAGATGTTCTTCAAGCTTCAGTCTAAGATTTTCTTTGCTCTTTAATTTATTCAATTAGAACCTCTTGTAAATAAAACTTGATAATAGTCCTGTACACTTGAATAAATGTTTAGCATATCCAATTGATAATTTTTAATACCTTGTTATCATCAAAACTTAAGTGGTATACTTGTGAAACACCCTTTGTTCCAACAATTGGATGTGGCATAGAAGGCTGGGACATGCTAACTGGAGATTAATCTCTAAGCTTAGCAAGTTACAGCTTGTCAAAGGCCTTCCTGACATTGATTATCATTCAGATGCACTCTGCGGTGCATGCTAGAAAGGAAAAATTGTTAAATCATCTTTCAAAGCAAAAGACAATGTTTCCACCTCAAGACCCTTAGAACTGCTTCATATTGACCTATTTGGACCAGTTAGCACTGCGTCCTTATATGGAAGCAAGTATGGATTAGTTATTGTTGATGATTATAGCAGATGGACTTGGGTGAAATTCCTGAAAAGCAAAGATCATGCATACGATGTATTTAGTAACTTCTGCATCCTTATTCAATCTGAAAAAGAAGCCAAAATTTTGAAAATCAGAAGTGATCATGGTGGTGAATTTGAAAATGAGCCATTTGAAGGTTTTGTGAAAAACATGGAATCTTCCATGAATTCTCTTCTCCTAGAACTCCACAACAGAATGGAGTTGTAGAAAGAAAGAATAGAACTTTACAAGAAATGGCCAGAACCATGATCCACGAAAACAATTTGGCAAAACATTTTTGGGCAGAAGCTGTGAATACAACGTGTTATGTCCAGAATAGGATCTTCATCAGACGTATCTTGGAGAAAACAGCATATGAACTGTTTAAAGGAAGAAAACCCAATATCTCTTACTTTCATCAATTTGGATGTACATGTTACATTCTGAATAACAAGCTCTACCTAAAGAAATTTGATGCCAAGGCCCAAAGAGGAATCTTTTTAGGTTACTCTGAAAGGTCAAAGGCATACAGAGTGTATAATTCAGAGACACTCTGTGTTGAAGAATCTATGCACGTTAAATTTGATGACAAAGAGCTTGAAGATAAAACTTCAAAGCAAGATGAAGGTTTTGCAGAGATACAGGTTCCTGAAGACATTCCAGAACCTAGTCAGTCAGTTGAATCTGAAGATAGTCCAGAAGCTGCACCCACATCAGCTGCTCTTGATGAAGTTGCTCCTGATGAAGTAGCTCCTGATGAAGTTGCTTCTGATGAAGCACAAAATGGTTCACAACAAGCAGACTCATCCAACAATACTTTCAAATACAAGTCTTCTCACCCTCAGGATCAAATCATTGGAAGTAAAGAAAGTCCTAGAAGAACAAGATCACACTTTAGACAAGAAGAATCTATGATAGGACTAGTTTCAATGATTGAGCCAACAACAGTTGAAGAAGCACTTTCAGATGATGGATGGATCATAGCTATGCAAGAAGAGCTGAATCAATTCCAACAGAATGATGTGTGGGATCTTGTACCCAAACCTTCTCAGAAGAACATTATTGGAACAAAATGGGTATTCAGAAACAAGCTGAATGAAAAAGGTGAAGTAACCAGAAACAAAGCCAGACTTGTTGCTCAGGGGTATAGTCAGCAAGAAGGCATTGATTACACCGAAACATTTGCTCCAGTTGCAAGATTGGAAGCAATCAGGTTACTTTTATCTTATGCAATTAATCATGGAATAATATTATATCAAATGGATGTCAAGAGTGCATTTCTTAATGGTGTCATAGAAGAAGAAGTGTATGTCAAACAACCTCCTGGTTTTGAGGATCTGAAGCATCCTGATCATGTTTACAAACTTAAGAAATCACTATATGGCTTTAAACAAGCTCCCAGAGCTTGGTATGATAGACTAAGTAATTTCTTGATTAAAAACGATTTTAAACGAGGTCAGGTTGACACAACACTCTTCAGAAGGAATCTTGAGAAAGACATTCTTGTTGTGCAGATATATGTTGATGATATAATATTTGGTTCTACTAATTCATCTCTTTGCAAGGAGTTTTCTAAGTTAATGCAGGATGAATTTGAAATGAGCATGATGGGAGATCTGAAGTTCTTCTTGGGCATTCAAATTAATCAAAGCAAAGATGGAGTATATGTTCATCAGACGAAATATACAAAGGAGCTTCTGAAGAAGTTCAAGCTTGAAGATTGCAAACTGATGAACACTCCAATGCATCCTACATGCACCTTAAGCAAAGAAGATGAAGGATCAAAAGTAGATCAGAAGCTATACAGAGGTATGATTGGTTCTCTGTTATACCTCACTGCATCTAGGCCAGATATTTTATTCAGTGTATGCTTATGTGCAAGGTTTCAGTCAGATCCTAGAGAATCTCATTTAACTGCAGTTAAAAGAATCTTCAGGTATCTGAAAGGAACAACTAATCTGGGACTCCTTTATAGAAAATCCTCAGATAACAAGCTAATTGGATTCTGTGATGCTGATTATGCTGGTGACAGGATTGAAAGAAAGTCAACCAATGGCAATTGTCAATTTCTGGGTGATAATCTGATATCCTGGGCTAGCAAAAGACAAGCAACTATTGCTATGTCTACAGCAGAAGCAGAATACATTTCAGCTACAAGTTGTTGCACACAACTACTCTGGATGAAACATCAGCTGGAAGATTATCAGATTCATGCTAATAGTATTCCCATCTTTTGTGACAATACTGCTGCTATTTGTTTGTCAAAGAATCAAATTCTGCATTCAAGAGCCAAGCATATTGAGATCAAACACCATTTTATCAGAGATTATGTTCAAAAAGGAATTTTAGATATACAATTCATTGATACTGAAAATCAATGGGCTGATATATTTACTAAGCCTTTAACAGTTGAAAGATTTGATTTTATTAAGAAAAATTTGAACATGCATTACGTGTCTGATTAAAATTACGTGCTCTTGAATAAAAAGTTTAGGTTCTGAAGTCACTTCAGAAGCCATAGTCCTTCAGAAGCTCCTGAGTAAGGTTCTGAGGAAAATGTGCTCCTGATGAGTCATCAGAATTTCAAACTTCAGAAGAGAATCTTTGTGCTCCTGAATAGTAGAAGTTAGTGGAATTTCTGGAGTTGCTCCTGGCGACATCTGTCCCACTAACTTATACAGCTCATCTGAAATCTGACAGCGTGGCATAAATGTATTGGCGTATAACTCAAAGGGCAATGATGATCATTATGCTTTTCGTAGTACTATCTCGCGCCCCTAACTGTCATTAATGCTATGTTTGTTTGTCCCCTGTTATTCAAACGTTTTTACTAAAAGCACTTAAACAAAAACACACACTACTCACTTCACAACCTACACTTTCTGTTTTTGTTTTCGTATCTGCTAAGTAAAAGCTCTCTTTCTCTCAAAACCCTAAGAACCCTAAATCATCATCTTCCTCAATCATCAATGGCTTCCTCAAGCTCCGCTCAAGAATCAAACGCTCAACTCTCTGTTCAACAAGCTGAAGGTCAGCAAGAACGCGCTGCTTATGAAATAAAAGGGGTAACCGTGAGTCTGAAGGAATGGCAACTGAAGATTCAAACTGAGAATCCGGTGGATTTTGAATCTCTAGCATTCCATGGATGTGATATCAAAGGCTATTATGAAGCTCAAGGACTGATGAACTACTTTAACATGCTTAATAGCCCTACTTACAAGACGCTCGTCAGACATTTCTGGGTCAGAGCTTCAGTGTATGATAAAGAAGCATCAGAACTGGAGGAACAAGAAAAAGTTCTAATCGATCCCTCTCTCGAAGGGAAAACAAGAGAAGAAATGGGTTTGGAACCCTTCAAAGAAGTTCAGATTAGGTCAAGTCTGATGGGAATTCCAGTCTACATCTCTGAGGACATCATTGCTTTTGTCATTGGAGCAGAAGCATCTGGAAAATACTCTGGTATTGATATACCAAACTCAAAGACAAGCTCTTGGAATGATCTTGTGAACAAGTCTCTCTTCAACTCAACAACAGCTGGAAAATACTGTGATCTAAGCATGAAGAACAAAATGCTCCTGAAGATCCTAAACGAGAACCTGTTGCCTAAAGGAGGTGGTGGTGATCAACCATCTTTGGCTCACAAGGTATTTCTTCATCACGTCATCAGTGGAGAAAAGATAAATCTGCCCAAATACATCTTCAGGCACATGATTAAAGAGCTCAGGGAAAGCCAGAATAAGTGCAGAGTCTGGGTTCCCTATGGAAGACTGATCTCAGAAATCTTCCATCAAGGAGGCATTATTAGAGCTTTGAATGAAGTAAACTACTTCACTGATGAACAGCTGGAAACTGAGACTGGAAAGGTGATGAATGCAAGCACCTTGAAGCATATGAAACTGATTCCTGAAGTGACCAAACTGAAGACAGACATCTGTGAATCAAGGGTGGTATCGAATCTGATGGAGGACTTCCCTCCTATCTGCAAGAAAGACACCCTGGCTGTTCAAATGGCTCTCATTGCTGATCACTATGAGACCCATGGCAAGCTGATCAGTATGGATGAAGTTCCAGAGGAAATGTATGGACAAGAACTTCCTGTAGCTAAAGGAAGAAAATCTAAAAGGAAGGTACTCACTCAGGAAGAGTACTTAGAAGGTGAAAATCCTTCTAAGAAGGCAAAGAAGGAAAAGGCTCCTGAAAAGTCTTTATCTGGTGCTCCTGAAGGATCAACTATTCAGGAAGAGGTTCAGGATCTGAACCCAGGAGCTATTATTCCTCAGAAGACCAGAAGTGGCAAACAAGTTGCTTCAGCATCTACAACTGTCAAACAGATTCCTCTAAAGAAGAAAAGAACTCAAAGGCTAAGGAAGCTAAAGCAATCTGTGTACACTGCTGAAGAAAGTGCAGCTGTAGAGGCACAGGAAGAAGAAGAAGAGGCTACAGAACTGGTTACTAGGGAGGTAAGAAAGAAGAAGAAGGCTGAGTCTGAAGCTGTACAGAAGGCTCTGGACCTTGCTCAAGGAGAATGCTGCTGAAGTTGCTGAGCAAGCTCTAAAGAGCACTGTAGAATTGCAAGCTGAAGTAACTGCAGAAGTTGCAAGCGTTCTATCAGCTCCTGGATCAGAAACTATATCAGGTACATCTTCTACACAACCTTTAATACATATAGAATCTGACTCCTCTCCCTCATCCTCCTCTCAATCCAAAACCTCATCATCCTCATCTACTGATTTGGATGATGTTCCAATCAGCATACTTAGAAAAGGCCAATCACCATCTTCTAAACTTCAGTAAAATCCTACCAAACCTGATTTACCCTTCAAACCCTCTGAACCTTCTATTCAAGCTAGGGTCAATAGTTTGCTTGAGTTAAAATGCAGCAAATTACCCCCTAATCATCCACTTCAACCACAAACCATTCAACCCATCAACATGATCTTACCTGACAAGCCAGAAGATGACTCTGTTATAAACAATCTCAGCAGTCATCTATCCAGTGAACTTCCAGACACTGACCTACCAATAGATAAAGCCTCTGAAGTAACAACTTCTGAAGTTGCTTCAGAAAGCCCACATCAGCAAACATCTGAACAACAAATGCCCTAATCTGTTCCTGAACAAACCGTTCCTAAATAATCTATTCTTGAACAAACCGTTCCTGAACAATCTGTTCCTGAATAAACTGTTCCTGAACTAGATGTTCCTGAACCAACCAATTCTGACCACACTCCTGAATTCCTTTATACTGAAAATGCAATGGAGATTGATGATTCTGTCATTGATCTTGATGCAGAAGCTGATCAATCCTCATCTATGGAGGTTGACCAGTCTGCTCCTGATCATTCACAATCACAATCTGCCAGCAATCCTCAATCCTCAACTTCCAACAACCTTCAAATTCAACTTTTTGCTGCTCCTAAACCCAGAAAACAACCTTCACCACCCACCAGATTCTTAGATTCTAATGTGTTAAAGGGTGTGTGTGTGGATATAGCTGATAAGATGATCAAGCTCATTTCATCCATAAATGACTTGAGTCACAGAGAGAGCTATGAAAAACAGTAGAGTAGGCTCAAGGAAAGAGTTGAGAATGTTATGAATGCCCTATCCTCCACTTGTGTTGAAGCTCAGGAGCAAGCAAAGCAGAAGCTTCAGGACTGGCTGAACGGTATCAGTGAAGACCTTGAAGAGGTAAAGATAACGGGAACTTGGGCTAGATCGTCTTTAAGTATCAGATGAAGAGAACCAACTGATTTTCTGCCTCAGTATATTCACCCCAAGGACCTGGACTTATCTTTCCTATCAAAGGTGAATTTAAAGGCATCAGCTCCTGATCTGGCTTTACTTCAGGAGAACAAGATTATAAAGGCGAAGAATCAAAAGCTGGAAAAAGATCTTTTCGAACAAAGGCTACTCCTTCTAGAACACAAAGCTGAAACTGATGCTAAGTTGGAAGAAGCCAGGATTAGAGAAGAGAATATGGTCAAAAGCTTAGCTGAAATGCAGAAGAAGCAAGAGGAAACAAATGAACTGCTTAAGAAGATTCTTGAAAACACCCTCAAACAAACCAACCCTTAGTTGCACACCTATTGATTGTTGTTTGTTGTGTTTTTCTTTATCTTTAACCTTGTTTACCTTGTATGCTTCTGAACTTAATTGCTTCTAAATATTTCTTTGCTTCTGATCTTATATATTGCTTCTGTTTGTCTATTTTTTTAACGCACTTAATTTGTGATATGATTATGCTCCGAACCTTTTCTTTACTATGTTTTTCTCTTTCTTTTGTTGATTTCTTTTTGTTAATGACAAAAGGGGGAGTAAGTGTGACAGTATTTAAAGGCCCTGAGTCCCATTAAGTTTAAGTTTTTGAAATTTAATGTCACTCAATCCTTTTAGTTAAGGGGAGTAATTTTATTTCAAAAATAACTTAACTGAACCATTATCTCTCTCTATCACTTCTATTCTCTTTGATAATTTTATTAAGCGTTAAATGAATTTAATTAACAAGATAGAACTCAGGGGGAGCTTACAAACCTCATACCCTATAAGTCAACTTGTTAATTAGATTAACAACAATTGATCAACTTTTTAAATACTATTGTTTGTCATCATCAAAAAGGGGGAGATTGTTGGAACAAAATGTGTTTAAACCCTAAAGAGTTTTGATGATAACAACGTATTAAAAAATTGACAATTGGTATTGCTAACATTTGTTCAAGTGTACAGGACCATAAACAAAGTGTTATATTTTAACAAGGTTCTAAACGAACAAATAAAGAGCAAAGGAAGTTTATTTGAAGCTTAAAGCGCTCTTCAAGACAAACGCTCCTGAAGACTAGCGCTCCTGAAGACTTGCGCTCCTGAAGAGTATGACATCATCAGAAGCTGAAGGTCCTCAATGAAGGTGGGAAAAACACAAGAAGGGGGGGTTGAATTATGTTTTCAAAAACGTTTCTCTCTTACGAAAATTAACAATGTTCTCAAGATACAGAGTCTGATAGAGTTCAGAGTCTGATCAGTGTTCAGAGTCTTAGCAGCGGAAAATAGAACAGGTGCAAGAAAGAAAGAAGACACAAGCAATTTATACAGGTTCCTTCCACAATCCGGAAGTAGTCCTGTCCCCCTTGCACTTCCAAGGAGAGTTCCACTAAAATGTAATATCAAATTACAAGTTGCTCAAACACACAAGTATGAGACTTCCTTTGCTCAATCACACAAGAAAGAGACTTCAAATGCTCAAGCACACAAGCAAGAGACTTCAAAACAATTACAGAGAATTGAAAGAGAGTTTTGAATACTTGATATACAATCAGAGGTATTCACAAAACAAAACAAAACAGAACAGACTCTGTTTTTCTCTAGAAACTTAGAAATTCTAAGATAGAACTTTTGAAAGAATTATCTAAGTTGTTGATGAGCAATTTTGCGACTTGGAGTATTAGTCGTATGTGCGTTGTAATTCCTGTTGGTGTAGCATTTGTTCTTCAAGTCTTCAGCTCTATTTATAGAGGATTTGAGAGACGTTGGGAACTAGCCAGCTCATCATTTATCTTGATCAAAATCTTGAATAATCCACCATTGATCTTTTGCCAGATTTGATGTTTACCGTTGAGAAAACAAGTTCAAATCTATTTCAAATCTATTCCAGATTTGTTGTTATTCTTGTCTTGTATAGAAGACACAATGCAGAGAAGGTGGTTGCAGAGACTTAATGGTTGTACAGTTCGTACATGTACTTTGTCCACGCTGCTTTGCTTCTGATGAAACTTGCTTCTGAGAATCTGCTTCTGATGACGTCATCTTTAGAGGCGCTATTCTTCAGACACACTTAGCTTCTGACTCTTTCAGACGCACTTTCTTCAGACGCACTTTGCTTCTGACTCTTTCAGACGCACTTTCTTCAGATGGTCTTCAAGCTTTGATCTAGAATTCCTTTGCTCTTTAAATTTATTCAATCAGAACCTCTTGTAAATGAAATCTTTGATAATGGTCCTGCACACTTGAATAAACTTTTAGCATATCCAATTGATAATTTTTAATACCTTGTTATCATCAAAACTTAAGTGGCGTAATTGTGAAACACCCTTTGTTCCAACAATCTCCCCCTTTTTGATGATGACAAACATAAGTATTTAAAAAGATCAATTGTTGTTAACTTAATTAACAAGTTGACTTGAGGGGTTCTGAGGTTTGTAAGCTCTGACTCCCCCTGAGTCTGATATTTCTTAAGGTGAGGTTTGTAAGCTCCCCCTAAGTCCTATCCAGGTTAATTAAATTCATTTTATAACATGTTTATGAAACAATAACTTTGAAATAACTCAGATGAGATAAAGATAAGATTCTCAAAATAAAACTTTGTTAGAATTTTATTTTACTTTGGTCTCAGATTCTTGTTAAATACTCTCTATTACTCCCCCTTTTGTCAACAATCAAAAATAATCAAGTAGAAACAAAAAGAAGTAAAAAACAAGAAAATGAATATAAGCTGCAACTGAAAAAGATTTTATAAACATATAACCACGTACATCAGATGCAAAAACAAGAACAAGACATGAAACAAAAAGACTAGGTGTGCAACTAAGGGTTGGGCTGAGGTTGTTGCTGTTGAATCATAGCCATCAGACGCTGAATGTCTTCAGACTGTTTCCTTACAGTTTCTTCTAGAGTCAACTGCCTCTGAAGGAGCTGATCTTCCCTTGCCTTAGCTTCCTTAGTTTCTTCTCGATGCTTCAGCACTTGCCGCTTCAGCATATGAAACACCTTGGAGTCCCTTGTAATGTATTCTGACGCAGCATAGAAAGGAGAGTTGGCCAGATACAGTGTCTTGCTTGGCAGTTGCTTAGTTGATGACTTGTGTTCCCTCATGCGACGCTTCATAGCATTGGCTTGAATACGACAGCACTTTGAAGAAACATTGTTTACCAAGCTAAACAATATATTCTTGACTGAAGACCATATGTCTTGATAAGCCAGAGGTAGAAATTGAGTCTGTTTGAGATTTAACAGAGTCTGCATTTCCTCACTGACTTCTGCAAGTTGAGTATCAAGATAGTCAGGGTCCAGGATGTCATTAGAGGGTTCATAAATGATTTGGATGGGTGATGAAGATGAAGAGGGTTGGTCAGAAGCACTAGGTTTGGTAATTTGTGCTGGTTCAGAAGGTGAAACAGACACAGTGACTTCTGACTCTATCACTTGGATAGACTCTTCAGCCACTATCTCTATGACAGATTCTGGAATGGTCTTTTGTTGGGTCTGAGTTGGGGGTTTCCAGTAGCAACTAGAAATTCAGGAAGTTCTCCTGAACAATGACTTTCAAGGTTAGATAACACTTGTTGGTCAGTTGTTTGGTTTAGTGGTGTTAAGGTGATTTGTTGTTGGTTGTTTGTTGGTGGTTGTTCAGTAGTTGTTGGTTCTTCAGTAGCTACTTGCACTTCAGCAGCCGCTTTTGAATCAACAACTATTGGACTTTTTGGTTTTTGTGAGGAAGATGGTTTGGGTTTAGGTCTATGTGAGCGTTTGGCTTTTGTGATGGTGTGTTTGGTTTTTGATGGGGTGAGTTTGGTTTTGATCCTCTGACTAAGAGGAATGTCAGAGTCAGAGTCGGTTGAGGAAGAAGAGTGAGGGGTTGAGACAACTGGAGTCTTGACTACCTTGGCAACCTCAGAAGGAGCAGCTTCTGAAGCAGCAGCTTCTAAAACAACCTCAACAGAAACAGAAGTTTGCAGAGTTTCTTTCATAGACTTTTTAGCTGCTTTCAGAGCTTCTGCCTCTACCTGTCTGGTCATCTTCTGGACTTCTATGATCTGTTCAATGGTTGCTTGATCACAGTTTTCCAGACCCAGATCCTTAATCTTCTTCTCCTTTTCAATCCTTTGCTGAGCCTTCAGCCTTTTCCTCTCGATCTTAAGATTTTCATAGTACTCCGCATTTCTCTTTGCTTCTTCAGGAGTGACTATATGCATAGAACTGATAATTATCTCTTCTCCAGCCTTGTGTTTCTTGGGAGGTTTCACGACCCCAGCAGCTTCATCAGCCTCTATTTCAGCCCAAGCTAATTTTGCTGCTTCCTTGGTGATGTGAGAGTCTCCCTTTCCCCTTTTTCTCTTGGGGGTAGCAACACTGTCAGAGTTGGTTGCTTCAGGCATAGCAGATTTGTTAGCACTCTCCCTTGTATAAGCTGCTAGATAGCCAGCTATAGCTTCAGGGTTGTCTTCCTTCAAGATAGAAGGAAAATCTACTATTGTCTGAGAAGATGTAGTGGAGTCCTTCAGATCCTCCTGATCAGTGATAACCATCTCCACCACCTTCATCTTTAGGAGAGATTTACCACTTATCATTCTCCCAGTAGCAATCCCCAGTATTCTTTCAGATGCCATGTTGAATCTATCCAGCATCTTCAGTAATCCACCTTGATAGAAGATTTCATAAAGAAGTCTTCCACAAGGGACTTGTTTCCTCTTGCCTTTGGCTCCTTCCTTGATGGCCTAGCACAGATGATGCATAAGGTATCTTGGAAGATTGATAGCTTGGTAGGAGGCCAAGAAATACAAAGCAAACTTCTGATCTAAGCTTGGTTGATCAACACCTCCTCCTTTCTGAAAGAAACACTCATTAGTGATCTTCAGAAGCAGTCTGTGCTTGACATCCATGCTTACGAACTTTGCTTTAGGATCTCCTTTCAGCAGCAAATTTGTAAAACTTACCAACATAATGTTCTTACTGCTGACATTCCATTGGAAGCGACCTTCTGAAGCCATTCTGCAGGTTTTAGCAATAATTTCTTCAGTAATGGATACTTGAATACCCATTACAGCAGATTTGATTTCCATCCCATTGAAGGGTTCCAAGCCCATCTCTGATCTTGATTTCCCTTCCAGACTAGGGTTAGCTAAGACAGCTTGTTTCTCTTGTGACTTTGCAGATTCAATGTCACAGACTTCAGCACGAACCCAGAATTCTTTCACCAGATTCACATAAGTAGGACCATTCAGCATCTCGAAATACTCGAACATCTTCTGAGCATTGAAGTAACCATCCAAATCCACTTTGTTCCTTTTCAACGAACCAAAATCAACTGGTGATTCACTTTGAACAATAAGAGAATCGATTGGAACTGGCGTTGTAAGAGGTTTGAGAGTGTATTCTGAACTGATGTTCTGTTGCATGCTTGAAATACCGGATTCTTGAACTGATCTTGAAGAAGTTGCCATGTTGACGGTTGAGAGTGAAGGGTTTCTAATGTGAGAGAGTAAAAAAAATCTGATTTTTAATTCGTAACTGCTCAAAGATTTGAAAGTGTAGGGAAAGTGAGTGAGTAGTGTGTGATCTGTATTTATAGTGATTTTTCAAAAAAAAACTTTTCACATTCAGGTGCGACAAACACACACAAACATTAAATACAATCAGGGGCGCGAGAATATTTGTTTAAGAGAATAACCATCATTGCCCTTAAGCGTTGTTTCCCAATGCAGATAGACCGTGTCAGAAGTCTTCAAAAATAACTTTAACCGTTTTCGCTTCTGATACTATCAGAGTCAAAAAGATTCCTTCCCAGAGTCTGAAAAATATTCTCAGAGTCTGAGTCTCTTCAGATTCTCCAGAGAGAGTCTGATTGCGTCATCAGCTTCTGATAATTTTTCAAAGTCTAGTTTTACTTATTCAGAGTCAAGCATTACTCAGAGACAAAATGCATGTTTAAATTTTTCTCTATAAAATTGAATCTCTCAACAGTTAAGGGTTTTGTGAAGATATCAGCCCATTGATGTTCAATATCAATGAATTGAATATCTAACACTCCCTTTTGAACATAGTCTCTGATAAAATGATGTTTAATTTCAATGTGCTTGGCTCTTGAATGAAGAATAGGATTCTTAGACAAACAAATAGCAGCTGTGTTATCACAGTAAATTGGAATACAATTTTCAGTTATTTGGTAGTCTTCTAACTAATGTTTCATCCAAAGCAATTGTGTACAACAACTAGCAGCTGAGATGTATTCTGCTTCTGCTGTTGACAAAGCAATAGTTGCTTGTCTCTTACTGGCCCAGGATATCAGATTCTCACCAAGAAATTGACAATTTCCACTGGTTGATTTTCTTTCAATCCTATCACCAGCATAGTGAGCATCACAGAATCCAACTAGCTTATAATCTGAAGATTTCTTATACAGAAGTCCCAGATTAGTAGTTCCTTTCAGATATCTAAAGATTCTTTTAACAGCATTTAAATGTGATTCTCTAAGATCTGATGGAAACCTTGCACACAAGCATACACTGAATAAAATATCAGGTCTAGATGCAGTAAGATACAATAGAGAACCAATCATACCTCGGTACAACTTCTGGTCAACTTTAGATCCTTGATCTTCTTTAGTCAAAGTACAGGTAGGATGCATTGGGGTGTTCATTTCTTTACAGTCTTCAAGTTTGAACTTCTTCAGAAGCTCCTTTGTATATTTGGACTGATGAACATACACTCCTTCTTTGCATTGATTGATCTGAATTCCTAAAAAGAACTTCAGTTCTCCCATCATGCTCATTTCAAATTCCTCCTGCATCATCTTAGAAAATTCTTTGCAAAGAGATATATTAGTTGAACCAAATATAATATCATCAACATAAATTTGAACAATCAGAATGTCTTTCTCAAGTGTTTTTTTGAAAAGTGTTGTGTCAACCTGTCCTCTTTTAAAATCATTTTTAAGTAAGAAGTTGCTTAGTCTATCAAACCAAGCTCTGGGAGCTTGTTTCAGACCATACAAAGATTTCTTTAGCTTAAAAACGTGGTCAGGATGTTTTAAGTCCTCAAAACCAGGTGGTTGTTTCACAAATACTTCTTCAGAAATAACTCCATTGAGAAATGCACTTTTAACGTTCATTTGATACAAAGTTATGTTGTGATTAACTGCGTAGGAAAGAAGTAACCTGATTGCTTCCAATCATGCAACTGGAGCATATGTTTCAGTATAATCAATGCCTTCTTGTTGGCTGTATCCCTGAGCAACAAGTCTGGCTTTGTTTCTGATTACTTCTCCCTGTTCATCCAGCTTGTTCCTAAACACCCATTTAGTTCCAATAATGTTCTTGTGTTCAGGCTTAGGTACAAGATCCCATACATCATTCCTTTTGAATTGATTGAGTTCATCTTGCATTGCTAAGATCCATCCATCATCAGATAGTGCTTCATCAACTGTTGTAGGTTCAATCATGGACAGCAAACAAAGCGTAGACTCTTCAGGTCTGAAATGAGATCTAGTCCTTTTGGGACTATCTTTGTTGCCTATGATCTGATCCTCAGGATGAGAAGCCTTGTACTTGAATGAGTGCTTGGATTGGATAACTTGCTGAGTATCATCTTGAGCTTCTTCAAAAGCTTCAACATCTGGAATATCAGGAGCTGGTACTGCTTCTGATGTATCCTTCAACTCTGATGACTGGTCAGGTTCTGAATGATCTTCAGACTCTTCTGAACCTGCACAACTTTCAATCTGCTCTGGAATTTCACTTCCAGGCTCTTTGTCATCAAACTTGACATGCATAGACTCTTCAACACAAAGTGTTTCCAAGTTATATAGTCTGTATGCCTTAGACCGCTCAGAGTAACCTAGAAAGATTCCCTTTTGGGCCTTTGCATCAAAATTCTTCAGATAGACTTTGTTGTTTAAGACGTAACAAGTACATCCAAACTGATGAAAATAAGAAATGTTAGGTTTCCTGCCTTTAAAGAGCTCATATGCTATTTTATTCAAAATGGGTCTGATATAGATCCTGTTCTGAACATAACAAGCTGTGTTTACTGCTTCTGCCCAAAAGTGTTTTGCCAGATTGTTTTCATGAATCATGGTTCATGCCATTTCTTGTAGAGTCCTATTCTTTCTCTCTACAACCCCATTTTGCTGTGGAGTTCTAGGAGAAGATAATTCATGGACAATTCCAGATTTTTCACAAAATATTTCAAATGGCTCATTTTCAAATTCTCCTTCATGATCACTTCTGACCTTTAAGATTTTTAGTTCTTTTTCAGATTAAACTTGAGTGCAGAACTTTGTAAACACATCATATGAATCATCTTTAGTTTTGAGAAACTTAACCCAACTCCACCTACTGTAATCATCAACAATCACCAATCCATATTTACTTCCATAAATGGATGCAGTACTCACTGGTCCAAATAAATCAATATGAAGTAGTTCCAAGGGTCTGAAGGTAGAAACAATGTCTTTAGATTTGAAAGAGGATTTAACAATTTTTCCCTTCTGACATGCACCACATAGTGCATCTGAATGATAATCAATGTCTGGTAGGCCTTTGACAAGTTGTAACTTACTAAGTTTAGAGATTAATCTCCAGTTAGCATGTCCTAACCTTCTGTGCCACAGCCATTTCTTATCACTCACTGATAGAAGACAAACTACCTTTTGATCAGTCAGTTCTGAAAAATTTATCTTGTAAACATTGTTCTTTCTCTTTCCCTTAAAAGCAGTGGATTGATCATCTTTGTTGACCACTGTGCAGTTGTTCTTATTAAACAAAACGTCATAACCATTATCACAAAATTGACTTATGCTCAGTAGGTTATGCCTTAGTCCATCTACAAGCCACACATTATTGATTGAGACAGAGGAGTTACCTATTGTTCGAGTACCAATTATCTTGCCAGTTTGGTTTCCTCCAAATCCCACAGTTCCTCCCTCTTTCATGGTCAGGGTTAGGAACATAGACTTTTCTCCCGTCATATGTCGCGAGCAGCCACTGTCCAGATACCAGGACTTATGCTTTGCGTTTCCTTTTAGGCATATCTGCAGCATCAACAATTTCAGTTTTAGGTACCCATATTCTCATGGGTCCTCTTTGGTTAGTTTTAGAGGTTCTGAGTTTCATTTGTGTCTTCTATCTGACATTGTCTTGTTCAGTCTTTTTCCAGACTCTGGGTTCAGAACCCTTGGTCTTAGAATGTGACGTACTAAAGACAGCTCCATTCTTCTGAAATCTATGCTTTTTAGTTTCAGACTCTGTTTTCTTCAGAACCTGTTCATTTGGTTCTGATCTCTTTAGAATCTGTAACGTTGGAGCTTTTGATTTAGAATCATTCATTACCTTCTTCTTTTGATTCTTAGGTTTTGACTTCGTCAATTCCTTTGAATTTAAAGATTTAGATCCTGAATGAGAAGCTTTTTCAGACTCAGACACAAAATGAGTCTTCAGACCCTCTCTGATATTATCAGAACAAGGTTTTAGAATTACTTCACTAGAGTTTCCTCCTGTGAAACCAATTCCTCTTTTGTTGTTCTGATTTATACTATAAATCATTGATGCAACCTTGGTTCTATCAATTCCAGTGTTAATAAATTCTTGGAGAGCAGCATCCTGCTCAGATAAGGATTTATTATCACCTTTCTTGGCCATTGTTTTCAAATCATTGTTTTCTTTTGCAAAACATCCATTTCCAACTTAGTTGATTTATGGAGTTTCAGCAACTTAATGTATCGTTGCTTCACTCTCCTCAACTCAGTGGATTGGTTTTCGTAATGACCAAGAAGTTCCTTGAGAGAATCAATTAGTTCAGATCTGGTAAGTTTAGAATATACCTCTGTTTCAGTTTCAGAATCTGTACTTGACTCAGCATCAGATGAATCCTTTTCATTCTCAGTAGTAGCTACCAACGCCAGAGCTAATTTTGCTTCATCTTCAGCATCATCTTTGTCAGATTCAAACTCATCATCCAGATCTTCCCATGTTGCCATCAAGCTTTTCTTGAACTGTTTCTTGAACTTGTTGGACATGAAGATTGCTTTCTTGGATTTTTCTTTAGATTTCTCTTTCTGTAGGTCTGGACATTCAGCAATGAAGTGTCCAACCTTCTTGCAGTTAAAGCAACCTTTCTGATCTTCTTTTCTTGAACTCTTGTGACTACTTCCACTGTTCATAAACTTTTTGTTCTTCTTTGCGAGGTATTGTAGTCTGTTGGTGAGCATAGCCATCTCTTGAACAATTTCAGGGTCTTCATCAGAATCTCCAGATGTAGATTTTTCTTCAGACTCTAATGCTTTCAGAGACTTGCCTCTGGATTTCAATGCAATAGACTTTGGCTTCTTGATAGGTTCATGTTCATTAAGACCTATCTCATGACACTTTAAAGAGCTTATTAGATCTTCAACACTCAAGGTGTTTAAATCTTTAGCTTCTTCAATGGTTGTCACTTTCGGTCTCCACTTTGCAGGCAAACTCCTAAGAATTTTATTCACATGATCAGATGCTACGTAACTTTTCTTCAGGATCTGAAGTCCAGAAACTAGAGTCTGAAACCTTGAGTACATGGTCTCAATGCTTTCATCCTCTTTCATTCTGAATAATTCATACTGATGAACAAGCATGGTAGCCTTGGCTTCTCTGACTTTCTTGTTACCCTCATAAAGTGAGCACAATGAGGTGAACATAGCCTTCGCTGTTGATTTGTCACTCATCTTTAAGTACTCTTTATGAGGCAAGGCAGCCACAAGAATGCCTCTGATCGTATGATGTTTCTTATAAAGCTTTTTCTGCTCAGCAGTGTGAGCTTTCCTATTAAGAGCAGCGCCTTTTTCATCCAGTTTCAGATCACCAACACCATCTTCAAGAACGTCCCATAATTCTTCATCCATTCCCATGATGTGACTATACATCTTGGTCTTCCACCAAGAGAACATTTCAGGGTCACCATTAAACATAGGAGGCTTGTTGTGATGTGCAGATCTTTCATTTCTGTTGTTGTTGCTATAATCATAATGAATAGCAGCTCCAGAACCAGAACCGGAAGCTTCATCCCAGACATGTTTTTCACCACTTGTAAACTGTAACACGGTTAAGTGCAAACTACAGAACCGGAGCTCTGATGCCAACTGAAGGTGGGAAAAACACAAGAAGGGGGGGGGGGGGTTGAATTGTGTTTTCAAAAACGTTTCTCTCTTACGAAAATTAACAATGTTCTCAAGATACAGAGTCTGATAGAGTTCAGAGTCTGATCAGAGTTCAGAGTCTTAGCAGCGGAAAATAGAACAGGTGCAAGAAAGAAAGAAGACACAAGCAATTTATACAGGTTCCTTCCACAATCCGGAAGTAGTCCTGTCCCCCTTGCACTTCCAAGGAGAGTTCCACTAAAATGTAATATCAAATTACAAGTTGCTCAAACACACAAGTATGAGACTTCCTTTGCTCAATCACACAAGACAGAGACTTCAAATGCTCAAGCACACAAGCAAGAGACTTCAAAACAATTACAGAGAATTGAAAGAGAGTTTTGAATACTTGATATACAACCAGAGGTATTCACAAAACAAAACGAAACGAAACAGACTCTGTTTTTCTCTAGAAACTTAGAAATTCTAAGATAGAACTTTTGAAAGAATTATCTAAGTTGTTGATGAGCAATTTTGCGACTTGGAGTATTAGTCGTATGTGCGTTGTAATTCTTGTTGGTGTAGCATTTGTTCTTCAAGTCTTCAGCTCTATTTATAGAGGATTTGAGAGACGTTGGGAACTAGCCAGCTCATCATTTGTCTTGATCAAAATCTTGAATAATCCACCATTGATCTTTTGCCAGATTTGATGTTTACCGTTTAGAAAACAAGTTCAAATCTATTCCAAAAATAAATGGAACAAAGACTGCCATTGTTGTTGTTATTCTTGTCTTGTATAGGAGATGTAACACCCCGTTTCCCAAAACAACGTTTAATAAAGAATATATAATCAGAGTTCAACAAATACGGGCATGTCACACTACTTTTCAAAAATTCATAAATAGAAAATATCCTATTTATTCAACAACATAAATTAATCTCGTAATATTTTGCAGCGGAAAAGTCTTTTTAAAAATATAATCAACTTCAACAAAATCTTGGCACAAAGGCCTCAACAATAAAATGATATCCAACATAATTAAGGTTCAACAACATTATTTAAAAATTCGATACATAAAGGAATGAAAGAATAAGACAACGTTTCCCATCCCGTTACGTATCAGAGCCCTAGGACACTTGAGCCGACAATCCTATAAGCCTTCACTACCTGCACTTGCCCACAAGGCGGCAATTCCAACAGAAGGGGTGAGAAACACATTCAATAATAATAATATATAATTCATCAAATCGATGAAACAACAACAAATTATACCATAAGTATCAACAAGTTCATATATATATATATATATATATATATATATATATATATATATATATATATATATATATATTGCAACAGCAACGTTATCAACATCAACGACATTTAGCAAGATACAATCAACAACAACAATATCAACAACATCAACAAATCATCACATATGACGAAAACATCTCAAACATTCACAAGTACATCATAACATCACAAATACTTCAACACGTCATAAATACATCAACAAGTCACAATTACACCATCACGAATACATCATCACTTTGCAAATTACATCATCACTTCACAATTACATCATCACTTCACAAACGACACGACACGACTATGCAACACTTAGACCTCATGCATGTGGTACCAACCAGGGCATCAAGCCCTCAACGTATAAGCGTAAATAGGCTCACAGGGCATCAAGCCCTCAACTTACAGGGCATCAAGCCCTCAACGTAATATGTATAAATATACATTACAGGGCATCAAGCCCTCAACTTAAATGAGTATGCATGGACTCAACGTCTTACAACTTAAACAACTTAGACATCTCATATGACTCCAATAATTTGGATCTACATCTTACAATTTAAACAACTTAGACCAACATTAACATCCTAATCACGACAGCAAGGCAGCACCATTAAATAATATGCAGCAAGTCAACATCAACAATAATCGCCCAGTATAACCATTACCACTTCATATGAACATCTTTCACAATATATAAATCTGTCACATAATTCCAACTCTAAATCATTGTCATACCCTCATTTTGGACCTAAAAATACTCACTCAAATTCCTCTGCTGTTTTCTAATACTTTCAAATCCACCATGTTTTCTACTATGCTTCAGCCGCATACTTTACTGCTTCAGTCTTTTAAATTTTTGCATAAGATCATACAAAAGGGTATTTTGGTCATTTCCTATAAAGGAACCCAATTTTAGTCCCTGCAATTTGTCCCTGAGTCTTTTCAATTTGTTTGCATAAACCATTAATCAAGTTTTGTACAAAAATCATCTTAATTCGCGTCTGAGCCAGCCTGAGTCAGTTTGAGTCATTTTTGCCCCAGGGGCATTTTAGTCTTTTCACATCAAACAAATTTTGGGCAGAGAGGTATTTTAAAATACCTCATTTTGGTAGCTTGTTCGTTT
Organism: Medicago lupulina; assembly: GCA_958299785.1. Lineage (NCBI taxonomy): Eukaryota > Viridiplantae > Streptophyta > Magnoliopsida > Fabales > Fabaceae > Medicago > Medicago lupulina. The sequence goes on along the minus strand of OY283141.1, from coordinate 47,583,899 downwards.
TAGTCCATTTTGTCGTTTTTTAAACGTTTCACTTTACGTTGCATTCAAATTACATTTTTTAACCAATTTTATTATTTTTTTGCATTTTAGTCCAAACATTTTTAGAAATTGCAATTCAGTCCAAATTTTACATTTTATTGCAAAAGGTCACAATTCTTTTAAAAACAGTCCAGTCCAGTTACTTTTTATATTTTACGTTTTAGTCCTTAAACTTTTCAAATTTGTAAAACTGTCCCTTTAGTTTCAATAATTGCAGATTGGTCCAATATTCAAGTCCAAAGCCACGCAAGCAAAGTCAAGGCCACATGTCACCACCTCATTGGTCAGAATCACACTTGGCAGCCTATAAAAGGCCAGTTACTGTGCAAAATGCCAACAGATCCATTCATTACGCGCCAAGTCACAAACAGAAACAAAAATTCTCTCTCCATTCAGTTGGATCAAATTCACAAATCCAGAAAAAAGTTCAAGAACATTCAAACCCTAACCGTTTCTCCAGAACCAAAATTCAACAAATTCAATGGAGTTTGCATCGATTCTCAGAGATTCCGTATTGAATCTTCATCATTGAATCGGTTTTTTCTGCAATTCAAGCGCGAACTCACCACCCAAAGGCAGCAAGCTCAAGCGCGATCACAGAGGGAGAGTTTGAGAAGAAGAGGGAAAGGATTCAAGGATTCCGAATCAGTTCAGGAGAAAAAGAAGAGGATTACGGTTCAAATCCCAAATTTAAGCCAAGAAATCAGCGAAACAGAATCAAGATTCAAGGTTTCTGAAGGTTTCGACTCAAAATCTCCAGATTGAACACAGGTAACACACAAACTCAATCTCATACTATTAAAAAACCATCACAAGTTCGGAAACAACGCGAATCCATGGAAGATTCGAACTGTTTGGTTCGAAACCCTAACCCTAACATCAAAATAGTTTGAAAACGCAGGGAATCGCTTCAAGATTCACAACGAGTGTGAATCGGAGTCATTCCTTGTTGATTTACAAAGATTGAACTCAAGAAACACGAAGAAAGCCAAACAGTTCGAACCTACCGTCAAAATCAGAAATTCGTGTTGATTCCACGGTTGAAAACATCCTCCAGTAACGGATTCGTGCTTAGAACAACAATACAAAGCGTTTAAGCCATGAACGGATGATTTCTGAGTAGATTCGAGAGAGTTAGGGTTAGGGTTTTCAAACGGCGAAGAGAGAAGAGAGAACGGTGAGGTAGAGAGAGAATGGAAGAAGGAAAATGAAAGGAACCGGGTCTAGCACCCTTTTATGCGAGTTCTTAGACCGGGTCGCTCCATACCCGGTTTAATCCCCTGTGATCGTGTGCGTTGGATCAAGATCCTGATGGATCTGGATCAATCCAACGCTCCTGAAGCTTTAGCTTGATCCAGATCCGTCAGATCCGTGGGTTTGGGCTTTTTACCCGCAGGCTTTGGTTTTTTTTCCAGTTTCTTGAATTAATTGCTATGTACACCTTTATGCTTGCTATCTGGACCTCCTGTGCGTTTTAATTCCTTTACAAAAATTCCAAAAAAACTACTCTATGTTCTTGAAGCATTTCTTTATTGATTTGTGATGTTGTTACATGTTGAAATTGGTAAAAAAATAAATATATATTTTTGTGTATTCTTTTGATGAGTTTCTTGCATAATTGTTGATCTAAAGTCAGGCCATATAATGTTGATTGGCACTTGATTGCATGATTTTATTCCCTTTGATCCCGTGATAATACATTTGATTTTAGCAAGGTTAATTCTCTTTTGTTTTTGTGTAATATTTCCAACTTTCTTGATACCAATTTTGTGATAACTTGCTACTTTGTTAATTTGATTCTTGATACCAATTGTGTGATATTTCGCAATTTTGTTACATTAGATTCTTGATTACAATTTTGTGATATTTTTCATTCCTGTTACATTAGATTCTTGATTACAATTTTGTGATATTTTTCATTCTTGTTAAATTTGATTCTTGATTACAATTTTGTGATATCTCCATGTTCTTGTTAAATTGGATCCTTGATTACTATTTTGTGATATTTCCACTTTCTTGTTAAATTTGATTCTTGATTACCATTTTGTGATGTTTTGCAATTATGTTTAGTTGGATCTTTGATGCCAATTTTGCGATATTTTGCAATGTTGTTCAGTGTGATTTTATGCCAATCTTTGTGATAGTTACCATTTGGTTTAGGATTAGTATTGCATTATTATTTTATCTTGTTTTACTAACCACTCTACTCTATGTCTCATGCATACTAAGCATCTCATCTCATTCCCATTTCTTCCTTTAACCCCTTTCATGGAGCGTTCAACTGATCCTCATGTAATATTTAGGTAGTTTACTTTTCTTTAATTTCATGCAAGATCATAGAATGTAAAATAGGACCCGATGTAAAGGACTATGAACTATAATGATGTACACCGACACAAGCACCGACACGCACACACGTTGCATGTTCACCGCTAGATGTATGTTTAGGAAGCGTGATACTTAGAAAAAAAACTCATCCTTTCTTTTTCAAAAACTAACCCATCACTCAAAATTTTTTGCAATAAAGTGAAGTCAAAGCTTCACCCATTTTCCCTTTATTTTCTTAATCAAATTCAAAAATGGAAATAATTCCCACTTAAACCTTTTTGTAAATAATTGACCAACCTCACTCGTTTCCAAATCTCAAGCCTTTACGGCCTCGTTCTCTGCTTCAAAACTTTTTTTTTAAAACTAAAATTGAATCAAAACCCACAAAAATATTTTGGAAGAGAACTACATGGAATTTTGATCCCTTAAAAGGGTATGTAGGCAAGAGACTCGAAATCTCTCCAAGTCCAATAAAATAAAATCCAATCTTCTCCCTCTCGTTCTTAAAATCAATCCTCTTTCTACAAATAGCGATAAAAACAAAGCGTATACGTAAAGCATGGTAAAATGGTTCCTATAGGATACTATAGTCATTGCGGGTGCCTAACACCTTCCTGTAGTGAAATCAGCCCCGAACTTAGAATTTCTAAGGTTTTTCTCGATTTTACCTTCCCCAAAAAAATAGAGACATCAATGATTGAAAGGTTCAAATCTAATCAATGATTTGACACCCGAAAATCGCGATGACAGAAATGGCGACTTCACTGGGGAATTTTTTAGGGCTACACCTAGTTTTTCATGCTTTATGTTTATGCTTTGCTTTATTGTTGTATGTAAAATTTTCTTATGTACGTGTGGGGTGAGAATATCAAAAGCCCTATACCCGGGCTGAGTGAACCTAAGATTAGGAAGAGATATAATCGACAATCCATTCCGGGGGTTGCCTCGTGCATTGGATTACGCGATCAATCTCACATAGCTGAGGCATTTTGGAGGTGATGTTGTCGGCGTGTGTTGTCATGCTTAGGTGTAACACCCCGTTTTCCCAACATAAAAATTTCTTTAAAAAGAATATCATGCATCAGAGTAAGCACATAAACAGGGCATCACATATCTTAAAACATCTCATGTTAATGAATTAAATAATCATTAAGTCCTCATAAAATATTAATCTTTATCGCAGCGGAAATTCATAAACAAAAGCATCTCAAAAGTCTTTGGCACACAGGCCTCAACAACGTCTTAATAACAACATCTTCAAATATCATAATCATATAAAAGCGTAATACGCAAGGAACAGAGAAAATATGAGCAAGGTTTCCCCATCCCGTTACGTATCAGAGCACCTAGACTCGACTGCAGAAATCCTCACACGTCTGCACCTAATCTTGGTTACCTGCACTTGCCCACGAGGCGGCAATTCCAGCAGAAGGGGTGAGTTTCACATATAATTATATTAAACATGTAATCAAATAATCACAATTCAACAACCAACATAATTCAACTCATCACTGATAAACATCTAGCATTTAGCACATCAACATAAACAACTCATCATTTAGCATCATCATAATTAACATCATAAACATCTTAAATAAACATCTTAGACGACTCGACTCGACATCATGAATTGACTATGCAACCCTACGTCTTATATGCATGTGGTACCAATCCAGGGCATGAGCCCTCGTCGCTATGAGCATAAATATACTCCAAGGCATAAGCCTTCGTCGCTGGTGAGCAAAGCTCCAGGGCATAAGCCCTCGTCGCTGGTGAGTAAAAACTCCAGGGCATAAGCCCCCATCTTAGAATGAGTATGCATGAGACTCAACACTTTTAACTTAAACAAGTTAACATCATACGTCGCATATTCATCTTAAACATCAAGGACTGACACATGCAGCAACTATACGAAAGTAACAGCAACATGGCATTGTTCACATCATTCAAATAACATCATAGAGCAACCATCTCAAGTAAGTCACATATTCACAACTTAAATAGTTCATATAACACACATAAGCGGCATAAAATCATCATAAACAATCTCAATTCATCATGTATCATCATTACAGATTATAATAAACATTATTAAAAGTCTCAGAACTACCCAGAGGTCATCTCTCATGGTTATATGCGACAACAGATCGCAAACAGTACACAATTCTGGGTTCTGACTTAGCTCGCTATGGCGAGTGGGAAAGCTCGCCTCGCGAGTAACTAGGCCTTGCTCGCTATGGCGAGTTGGATTGCTCGCCTCGCGAGCTCTAGGGTACTGCTCGCTATGGCGAGCTGGATTGCTCGCCTCGCGAGTAAACTAGGTCTACTCGCCACGGCGAGTTGCATAGCTCGCCTCAGGCGAGCGATGAACAGACTGCTACGGGTTCTACGAAAATTCACCCAAAAAGTCCCAAATTCAACATCTAAATCATCTAAACTCTCAGAAACATCGTCATTATGGTTAATCTACGTTCTGCACTCATCCTACACTTCTGTTCTACAGTTTCTTAGCTTAATTCATGGTTTTTCTTCACTTTTAACCTAAATTCAATTCTCTCAAAACAGCCCTATGATTGCTTAATCTTGATTAGATGAATTACAGAATAATATAATCATAAGCTAGGCTCACCCTTACCTGATCAAAAGCAGAATCGCAGCCCTATGCTCTTCTCCCTCTCACGCAGCCGTTTTGCACCTTTTTCCAAATTCTGATACGCGTACTGACTCTCTTGACCTAATTTCCCTTTATATACTCCCAACAAATCTTATCTTATTTACTCTTTCTCCCACATAACTCTCTAAAATCCAAAACTAACCCACAACTAAATATTTTATTTTATTTTCAAATCTTATTTTATTAAACAATAAAATAAGTCGCCACGTCACATAAAAACATCTTAAATCTTCACTCAACATCGCATAATATATTAATAAATATATAACAACTTCTCAAATAAATCAAATAATTAAATAATCAAAAATGGGCGTTACAACTCTCCCCAACTTAAAAGATTTTCGTCCTCGAAAATTTACCTCAAGCAAACAACTCAGGGTACGACTCTAGCATCTTACTCTCTAATTCCCACGTCAAGCTTTCGCCGGTCGCTCCCGACCAAACGACTCTCACGAGAGGTATCTCCTTGCCCCTCAGCGTCTTCGTCTTCCTATCATCAATCCTCACTGGTAAGGTCTCAACCGTAAGGTTGTCCCTAACTTGCACATCATCACTCTGGATCACATGAGACGGATCCGGAACATACTTCCTCAGTTGCGACACATGGAACACGTCGTGCAAATTCGATAAATATGGTGGCAATCCAATACGATAGGCCACCGCCCCAATCCTCTCTGATATCTGATACGGACCAATAAACTTCGGGGTCAACTTCTTTGACTTCAACGCACGACCAACACCGGTCATAGGAGTCACTCTCAGGAACACATGATCTCCCTCTTGAAACTCAAGGTCCTTTCTTCGCTTGTCATGATAACTCTTTTGTCGACTCTGCGACGCTTTCATCTTCTCTTGGATCATTCTCACTTTCTCAGTAGTCTGTTGAACGATCTCCGGTCCTAACATCACATTCTCGCCTGACTCAAACCAACACAACGGAGTTCTACATCTCCGACCATACAAAGCCTCAAAGGGTGCCATCCCAATACTCGAATGATAACTGTTGTTGTACGTGAACTCTATCAATGGAAGATGACTATCCCAAGTTCCTCCTTGCTCAAGTACACACACTCTCAACAAATCTTCCAACGACTGAATCGTCCTTTCCGACTGACCATCTGTCTGCGGATGATAAGCCGAACTCAACCTCAACTGAGAACCCAACGCCTCTTGCAAACTCTTCCAAAATCTAGAAGTAAATCTCGGGTCTCTATCTGATACGATGCTCGAAGGAACACCATGCAACTTCACAATCTCTTTGACATAGATCTCTGCCAACTGAGCAACAGGAAAGGTAATATTAATCGGTAGAAAATGAGCCGACTTCGTCAATCTATCAACAATCACCCAAATAGCGTCATTCCCTTTAGGAGTATTCGGCAAGCTCGTCACAAAATCCATGGATATACTATCCCATTTCCACTCTGGCACATCTAAAGGCACCATCATACCAGCAGGTTTCTGATGCTCAACCTTCGACTTCTGACAAACCAAACAAGAATAAACAAACTGAGCCACGTCACGTTTCAACCCAGACCACCAAAACAACTTCTTTAAATCATGATACATCTTCGTAGCTCCCGGATGAATACTCAAGCTACTTCTATGACTCTCTTCAAGGATCATCTTCTTCATTTCCTCATTATCAGGAATGCAAATCCTACCTCGGAATCTTAACACTCCTTGATCATCCACTTTAAAGTCACTATCCTCCGTCTGATTACTACCATTCAACAAGTCCACAAACTTAACATCTTCTTTCTGCGCCTCTTTGATACTTTTCAAGAACTCATTATCAATCTTCAACATTCCTAGCTTTACACTCTGAGGCGTTCTTTCACAAACTAAACTCAAATCTCTAAACTGTTCCAACAACTCGAATTCCTTCACCATCATGGCGGACATATGCAAAGTCTTCCTACTCAAAGCATCTGCAACTACATTAGCTTTGCCTGGATGATAATTCAAACCAAAGTCGTAATCTTTCAACAATTCAAGCCACCTTCGCTGCCTCATATTCAATTCCTTCTGGTCAAACAAGTACTTCAAACTCTTGTGATCACTAAACACCTCAAACCTCGAACCATACAAGTAATGTCTCCATATTTTCAATACAAAGACCACAGCCGCCAACTCCAAGTCATGCGTCGGATAATTCTTCTCATGAATTCTCAATTGTCTTGAAGCATACGCTACTACCCTACCATCTTGCATAAGAACACCACCTAGACCCAACTTGGACGCATCACAATATACCACAAAAGGTTCATCAGGCTTCGGCAAAATCAAAACTGGAGCCGTCGTCAAGCGCTTCTTCAATTCATTAAAACTGTTCTCACAATGAACGTCCCACACAAAAGATTTACCTTTACACGTCAACTGCGTTAACGGAAGAGCCAACTTAGAAAATCCTTCTATAAATCTTCGATAATAACCAGCTAGACCCAAGAAGCTTCTAATCTCAGTAACCGACTTCGGAGTCTCCCATTGCGATACCGCTTCAACTTTAGACGGATCAACCGCAATGCCATCGCCAGAAATGACATGACCAAGAAAACTTACTTCCTTCAACCAGAATTCACACTTAGATAACTTAGCAAAAAGCTTCTTCTCTTTCAACACTTGCAAGACGATCTTCAAATGTTCAGCATGCTCTTCTTCAGTCTTAGAATAAACCAGAATGTCATCAATAAATACCACAACAAAGCGATCCAAATAAGCATGGAAGATTCTATTCATATACTCCATAAATACGCCAGGTGCGTTAGTAACACCGAAAGGCATCACCGTATACTCATAATGTCCATATCGCGTTCTGAACGCCGTCTTCTGCATATCCTCATCTTTCACTTTAATCTGGTGATAACCCGATCTCAAATCTATCTTGCTAAATACACAAGCACCCACCAACTGATCCATCAAGTCGTCAATTCTCGGAAGTGGATACCTATTCTTTATCGTTACTTTATTCAACTGACGATAGTCGATGCACAACCTCATACTTCCATCTTTCTTCTTGACTAACAACACTGGAGCTCCCCACGGTGAAACACTTGGTCTCACGAACTTCTTATCGAGCAAATCCTCTAACTGTTTCTTCAGCTCCGCCAATTCAGAAGCTGACATACGATACGGCGTCATAGACACAGGCTTCGTTCCAGGGATGAGATCAATCGAAAATTCAACTTCTCTTTCTGGAGGTACATCAGGAATCTCATCTGGGAAAACTTCAGGAAAGTCGCATACCACTTGTAGCTTATCGATCACCGCCTGATTCTCAATAGATAAAGACGCCATCAAAGAAAACATCATAATTCCATTGCGTTCCAACTGCTTCAACTGCTTAGTAGATAGGAACTCTGCGCCACTCTCTTCCTCGGGAGAAGAAAAATGCACCGTCTTGCTAAAACAATTAATCAGAACATGATTGTACTCTAACCAATTCATCCCCAAAATCACATCCATCCCAACCAACGGCAGACACACTAAATCAATCTCAAAATCACGACCAAACATAGACACAGGACATCTTAAACACACAAGGGAAGTAGTCACCGAACCCTTAGCTGGAGTTTCGACAACCATCTCCCCATTCATATCAGATACAACAAGATTCAACTTAGCAGCACAATCAAGAGCAACAAAACAATGTGTGGCACCAGTATCAATAATAGCAACTAAAGGTATATTATCGAAATAACAAGTACCTCTGATCAAGCGATCCTCGCTCTCCGTCTGCGTACCCGACAAAGCAAAAACTCTCCCAGAAGTCTGAGCCTTCTTAGGCTTCGTGCATTGCGAACCAATGTGACCCTCATCACCGCAATTAAAACATACAACATCCCCATGTTTGCAATCAGCAGTAGTGTGACCCTTCTTGCCACAACGGAAACACCTCTTCACCTCTCCAGGACAAGCATTACTCTTATGGCCCTTCACGCCACAAGTATAGCAAACTATCTCAGCAGGAGCGTCTTTCTTAACAGGCCTCCTCTCGTCATTAACTCGCTGTTTGCCCTTATCTGCAGGGGCACTGTAGGGCTTAGGACGACTTTGCTGCCCCTTTCCTTTCCTCTCATTAACCACCTTGTAATGAGCTTTCGTGTCCTCCTCGTAAATCCTGCAGCTGCTCACTAACTCAGAAAAGTTTCTAATCTTCTGATACCCTATAGCCCTCTTGATATCAGCTCTCAATCCATTCTCAAACTTAATACACTTAGAAAATTCAGCGGTCTCAGCAGAATAGTGTGGATAAAATTTTGCCAGCCCCACAAACTTCGCCGCATACTCAGTCACGGACATGTTCCCTTGCTTTAGCTCTAGGAACTCAATCTCTTTCTTGCCCCGCACATCCTCAGGAAAATATCTGTTGAGAAATTCCCTCTTGAATACTGCCCAGGTCACCTCAGCACCGTCCTGCTCCAGGGTGGGTAGAAGACTAATCCACCAGTCGTCCGCCTCCTCAGCCAGCATGTGCGTACCGAAACGCACCTTCTGCACCTCCGTGCACTGCATCACCCTGAAAACCCTCTCTATCTCTTTGAGCCAAGACTGGGCTCCATCCGGATCATATCTCCCCTTGAAAGTAGGAGGATGGTTCCTCAAGAAGGTCTCCAACATACGGACCTCCGCACCAGCACCAGCACCAGCATTAGGCTGCTGTCCCACAGCTTGAGCAACAGCTTCCAAGGCAGCAGCAATCGCAGCGTCGTTTCTTCCAGCCATCTTAATCCTATGCAAAACAAACGTAAGTTAGAATAATACAATAATACTATTCTAACTCTAAGACAACGTCACTCGACTCTCTACTTGGCCGGACGGACCGACCTGCTCTGATACCAATTGTAACACCCCGTTTTCCCAACATAAAAATTTCTTTAAAAAGAATATCATGCATCAGAGTAAGCACATAAACAGGGCATCACATATCTTAAAACATCTCATGTTAATGAATTAAATAATCATTAAGTCCTCATAAAATATTAATCTTTATCGCAGCGGAAATTCATAAACAAAAGCATCTCAAAAGTCTTTGGCACACAGGCCTCAACAACGTCTTAATAACAACATCTTCAAATATCATAATCATATAAAAGCGTAATACGCAAGGAACAGAGAAAATATGAGCAAGGTTTCCCCATCCCGTTACGTATCAGAGCACCTAGACTCGACTGCAGAAATCCTCACACGTCTGCACCTAATCTTGGTTACCTGCACTTGCCCACGAGGCGGCAATTCCAGCAGAAGGGGTGAGTTTCACATATAATTATATTAAACATGTAATCAAATAATCACAATTCAACAACCAACATAATTCAACTCATCACTGATAAACATCTAGCATTTAGCACATCAACATAAACAACTCATCATTTAGCATCATCATAATTAACATCATAAACATCTTAAATAAACATCTTAGACGACTCGACTCGACATCATGAATTGACTATGCAACCCTACGTCTTATATGCATGTGGTACCAATCCAGGGCATGAGCCCTCGTCGCTATGAGCATAAATATACTCCAAGGCATAAGCCTTCGTCGCTGGTGAGCAAAGCTCCAGGGCATAAGCCCTCGTCGCTGGTGAGTAAAAACTCCAGGGCATAAGCCCCCATCTTAGAATGAGTATGCATGAGACTCAACACTTTTAACTTAAACAAGTTAACATCATACGTCGCATATTCATCTTAAACATCAAGGACTGACACATGCAGCAACTATACGAAAGTAACAGCAACATGGCATTGTTCACATCATTCAAATAACATCATAGAGCAACCATCTCAAGTAAGTCACATATTCACAACTTAAATAGTTCATATAACACACATAAGCGGCATAAAATCATCATAAACAATCTCAATTCATCATGTATCATCATTACAGATTATAATAAACATTATTAAAAGTCTCAGAACTACCCAGAGGTCATCTCTCATGGTTATATGCGACAACAGATCGCAAACAGTACACAATTCTGGGTTCTGACTTAGCTCGCTATGGCGAGTGGGAAAGCTCGCCTCGCGAGTAACTAGGCCTTGCTCGCTATGGCGAGTTGGATTGCTCGCCTCGCGAGCTCTAGGGTACTGCTCGCTATGGCGAGCTGGATTGCTCGCCTCGCGAGTAAACTAGGTCTACTCGCCACGGCGAGTTGCATAGCTCGCCTCAGGCGAGCGATGAACAGACTGCTACGGGTTCTACGAAAATTCACCCAAAAAGTCCCAAATTCAACATCTAAATCATCTAAACTCTCAGAAACATCGTCATTATGGTTAATCTACGTTCTGCACTCATCCTACACTTCTGTTCTACAGTTTCTTAGCTTAATTCATGGTTTTTCTTCACTTTTAACCTAAATTCAATTCTCTCAAAACAGCCCTATGATTGCTTAATCTTGATTAGATGAATTACAGAATAATATAATCATAAGCTAGGCTCACCCTTACCTGATCAAAAGCAGAATCGCAGCCCTATGCTCTTCTCCCTCTCACGCAGCCGTTTTGCACCTTTTTCCAAATTCTGATACGCGTACTGACTCTCTTGACCTAATTTCCCTTTATATACTCCCAACAAATCTTATCTTATTTACTCTTTCTCCCACATAACTCTCTAAAATCCAAAACTAACCCACAACTAAATATTTTATTTTATTTTCAAATCTTATTTTATTAAACAATAAAATAAGTCGCCACGTCACATAAAAACATCTTAAATCTTCACTCAACATCGCATAATATATTAATAAATATATAACAACTTCTCAAATAAATCAAATAATTAAATAATCAAAAATGGGCGTTACATTAGGCACTTTACTTCCAATTGACCGATGAAGGCTATGGACCGTAGTTACCAAACCCATCTTTTGCCTTTCTTAGGACGTAGTGCGGTGGCTAAACCGAGCGTTGCCTCGAAATTTAGTCGTCACGCGATACTACACCCAAACTAAACCTTCTTACGGATAATCATGGACAGGCGTTGCTTTGTACTACCATGATATACGCAGGAGAGGTTGTGGTTTGGGAACTTTATAGAACCTTGGTTACTACTATCAAAGCCTTAGTTTCACCGGACACCGTGTCCATTTGTTACCTTAGCCCACCGTGCCTTCCTTGTTGAAACCATGCATACATGCATTCATGCATAAATTTTCTACATGCATTTATCAAAGGGTATGGACAAACTAAAATTCTTTGCAAATTTAACACAGGCATGAAGAGGACTAAGTCTTACAAGTTCAAAGAAGTTGATTTGGCTAGCCTAAGGGAGTTGGCATTCAAGGTTAAGAATCCGACTGGGTTTCGTCTCCGATACGGTGGTTTGCTTGGTATTCTCCGGACTAATGTAGAAGAGAAGCTGGTGCACACTCTGGTGCAATTCTATGACCCGGTTTTCCGTTGCTTCACTTTCCCGGATTTTCAGTTGGTTCCTACACTCGAGGCTTATTCTTGCTTATTGGGTTTACCTATAGCCGAGAAGACACCTTTCACGGGCCCAGGATCTTCTCTTACTCCTCAGGTTATTGCTAAGGATCTTTATCTCAGGACTTCCGATGTGTCTAAGAATCTTATCACCAAGTCTCACATCCAGGGTTTCACTTCAAAGTACTTACTTGAGCAGGCTAATCTCGAATCTACTTGTCAGGACACTCTTGAGGCTATTCTTGCACTACTCATCTACGGGCTCATTCTCTTTCCGAATCTTGACAACTTTGTGGACATGAATGCTATTGAGATCTTCCATTCCAGGAATCCGGTTCCTACTTTGTTAGCTGACACGTACCATGCCATCCATGATCGGACTCTCAAGGGTCGTGGATTTATTCTTTGCTGCATACCTCTTCTTTATAGGTGGTTTATTTCTCACCTCCCGAGTTCTTTCCATGCCAACACGGAGAATTGGTCTTATTCGCAGCGGATTATGGCTCTTACTCCCGATGAGGTGGTTTGGATCACTCCAGCAGCTCGCGTCAAGGAGATTATCACTGGTTGTGGAGACTTCCTCAATGTACCTCTTCTCGGTACCCGGGGAGGAATCAACTACAACCCCGAGTTAGCCATGAGACAGTTTGGTTTTCCTATGAGAGCAAAGCCTATCAATCTCGCTACATCCCAGGAGTTCTTTTACTATTCCAATGCCCCCACCGGGCAAAGGAAAGCTTTTACAGATGCTTGGTCTAAGGTTCGAAGGAAGGATGTGAAGCATTTGGGTGTAAGATCCGGCATTGCTCATGAGGCCTATACCCAGTGGGTGATAGACCGAGCTGAGGAGATTGGCATGCCTTACCCTGCTATGAGGCATGTATCTGCATCTACTCCATCTAGACCATTACCGTTGCTTCCCGCGACTCAGGAGATGTATCAGGAGCATCTAGCTATGGAGAGTGAGGAGAAGCGAGCATGGAAAGCCCGTTACAGTGAGGCTGAGAACTTGATCATGACTTTGGACGGCAGAGACGAGCAAAAGGATCATGAGAACCGAATGCTGAAGAAGGAATTAGCCAGAGTTAGGAAGGAGCTTGAGGAGAAGGATGATCTATTGAGGAGAGACTCAAGGAGAGTCAGAGGTCGTCGAGATTTCTTCGCCAGTTATTGTGGTTCAGCTTCGGATTCGGATTCCGAATACTACCCAGTCACTCCTTAGTTCTGGATGATAGGATTGCTATTGGTTATGTTGTTTGTTCAGGATATGTTTCAGAAGCCTACTCCCTTTGCCCAATGTATTAAAACAACTTGCTTTGAATAATTTGTTAGTCCAATAATGTTTGCAAAGAACTCTAATTTGTCTAGAAAACCCTTTGGTAATAAAAAGAGTCATTTTTGCATCCGCATTTGCATATCATGCATCATATGCATCATTCATCGGTAACAAAAAACTTCCAAGTGCTCATTGCCTCCTGGTTCTTCTGCCGTAGTGTGAAAAGTGGCTCGTGCTCGAAGGACTGATCAACCTACCAGAGTACATCAGACTAGACAATACAGAAGGAGGAATCAAGTAGCTATGGAAGAAGAGAATGCACAGCTCCGCACTGAACTAGCTTCTGTGAGAGAAGAGTTAGCCAAAGCTCTCGACGCCATGACTGCTCTGGTGGCCGCTCAAGAGCAACCAACCTCGTCTGCTCCAGAGACCACTGAGGCGATCCCAACATCATCTCTCGATAGCCTCTTTGCCATGCCAAGAGGATACCCATATGACCTCCCACTTTTCTTTGTTCCAGATCCCACAGCAGGTGCTTCCAGTACTGCCAACAGTAACCAAATCCCCGTCTCAGGGCAGGCCTCTCTTCACACTACTTTGCCTCAGTCAACGGTCTTCACAGATCCAATTGTGCACTCTACGCCTCAGGGCGCCAATGCTAATGATCACCGTGGAAAGACTCCTGTATTGGGAACTATGGAAGAAATAATGGAAGAGCTTGCCAGGGAACTCCGCCGCGAGATCAAGGCCAACCGCGGGAGCAGTGACCTCGTCAGAACCCACGATCTTTGTTTAGTGCCGAGGGTAGATGTCCCCAAGAAGTTCAAGGTCCCGGAATTTGACCGCTACAATGGGCTGACTTGCCCTCAGAACCACATTATCAAGTACGTCCGGAAGATGGCTAACCATGCAGACAATGATTCACTTATGATCCATTGCTTCCAGGACAGCCTAATGGAAGATGCCGCGGAGTGGTATACCGGTTTGAGCAAGGATGATATCCGTACTTTTGATGATCTGGCTACTGCTTTCAAGAGCCACTATGGATTCAACACCAGGCTCAAACCGAATAGAGAATTCCTCCGATCTCTGTCTCAGAAAAAGGACGAAAGCTTTCGCGAATACGCACAGAGGTGGAGAGGGGCAGCTGCCCGTATCACTCCCGCTTTGGACGAGGAAGAAATGACTCAAACATTCTTGAAAACCCTGAAGAAAGATTATGTTGAGAGAATGATTATTGCTGCCCCAAGAAACTTCTCTGAGATGGTCACTATGGGAACCCGCTTGGAGGAAGCTGTCCGAGAAGGGATTATCGTGTTTGAGAAAGGTGAGTCCTCGAATGCACCGAAGAAATACGGCAATGGTCACCACAAGAAAAAAGAATCGGAAGTTGGAATGGTGTCCGCCGGAACCAATCAATCTGCCACTGCCGCTCCTGTCAATGCTACACAACTGCCTCAACCGTATCAGTACCTATAGTATGCCCAGAATCCGTTCTATCCGCCGTTCTACCATCAATACCCTCCACTACCGGGCCAACCTCAGGTCCCTGTTAATGCCATCGCCCAACAAATACAACAACAACCACAACAACAACAACAAGGCCCTCAATCTAGACCATCTTTCCCACCGATACCAATGGCGTATGCTGAACTACTCCCAACTCTGTTACATAAGGGGTATTGCACCACTAGACCCGGCAAGCCTCCGCCAAACCCATTGCCTCCCAGGTTCCGCTCCGATCTCAGATGTGATTTCCACCAAGGCGCCCTAGGTCATGACGTAGAAGGTTGCTACGCTCTGAAATACATTGTGAAGAAGTTGATCGACCAGGGAAAGCTATCTTTTGAAAACAATGTCCCACATGTGCTCGACAATCCACTCCCCAACCATGCCGCTGTGAATATGATCGAAGTATGTGAAGAAATCCCTCGGCTCAATGTCCGTAATGTTGCTACTCCCCTAGTGCCATTGCATATCAAACTGTGCCAAGCTGCTCTGTTCAGCCACGACCACGCAGTTTGCTATGAATGTCTTCAGAACCCTATGGGTTGCAGCGTAGTCCAGACTGATATCCAAAGATTGATGAATGACAACTACCTAACTACCAGTGATGTTTGCATGATAGTGCCGATCTTCCACGATACTCCAGCCAAGAGCACGCCCGTTAGGAAGGACGTTGAACCGTTGGTCATACGGTTGCCTGGCCCGGTGCCATATACCTCAGCGAAAGCCATCCCGTACAAGTACAGTGCGACTATGTTGGAAAACGGGAAAGAAGTACCTTTGGTGTCCTCAAGCACAGTAGGCAGTATCGCTGAAGTGACGGCTTTGAGGAGCGGCAAGGTCCGACCACTTTTATTCCAGAAGAAAGATGATGTGCAAGTTACAATTCCTGCTGATAAGACTGCTCCATCACCAATCCCTCATGTTGTTGAAAGTACCAGCCGTCCAGGCCAATCCATTGAAGATTCCAATCTGGATGAGATTTTGAGGATAATCAAGAAAAGCGATTACAAGATCGTTGATCAGCTATTACAAACTCCTTCGAAGATATCCATCTTGGCCCTACTCCTCAGTTCGGAGGCTCACAGGAATGTGTTATTGAAGGTGTTGGAACAAGCCTATGTTGACCACGAAGTCACAGAGGATCAATTTGGTGGGATAGTGGCTAACATTACTGCTTGCAGTAACCTTTGGTTTGGTGAAGATGAACTTCCAGAGGCAGGAAAGCACCACAACTTGGCCCTGCATATTTCCATGAACTGCAAAACAGATATGCTGTCCAACGTGTTGGTAGACACTGGGTCATCGTTGAATGTGATGCCTAAATCGACTTTGGATCAGTTAAGTTGTCAAGGAGTTCCTTTGAGAAGGAGTACTTTCCTAGTCAAGGCTTTCGATGGTTCTCGTAACACTGTGCTTGGAGAAGTAGATCTCCCCATGACTATTGGTCCTAAAACATTCATGATTACCTTCCAGGTTATGTACATAGATGCCTCTTACAGTTGCCTTCTCGGCAGACCATGGATACACGAGGCCGGGGCAGTCACTTCTACCCTCCATCAGAAGCTAAAGTTCGTAAGGAATGGTAAACTTGTGACAGTGCATGGGGAAGAAGCTTATCTGGTCAGTCAGTTATCATCCTTCTCTTGCATCGAAGCTAAATCTGCCGAAGGAACTGCATTCCAGGGTTTGACCATCGAGGGTACGGAGCCCAAGAGAGCTAGTGCTGCCATGGCTTCGTTGAAAGATGCGCAGAAGGCCGTTCAGGAGGGTCAGGCCGCTGGTTGGGGCCAATTGATACAGCTGCAGGACAACAAACACAAAGAGGGTCTCGGTTTCTCTCCGACGTCAGGCGTGTCAACCGGAACGTTCCGTAGTGCCGGGTTTGCCAATGCGATTCTTGACGGTGCTGCTGAAAGAGGGTTTAGGCCCACATTTGTGATACCAGGAGGCATTGCAAAGAACTGGAACGTTATCAATCTCCCTGTGTTTGTGCATGATTCTAAGTAATATGTCTTGCTGTTTAGGCTTTATTTTCAAAATAACAATCCTTCCGCCCTGCCCGAGGCGGAAGTGACACTTTTGTAAAGGGCATGTTTCTTCCGACATCACCATTATCAATAAAAAATGTCGTTTCTTTCACGACTCTTTTTCTTTATTTAATGCTTTTCCCTTGGAAATAATGGTAATGCCAGAAAAAACCAAAACATCTGTGTTTTCTTATTAATTTCAAAGATCTGCATGAAAATAATTTTCTAAAAATCATCCAATCATGTCACGCAGATCGAACCAAAATGAACCCGTTGAACACAGTGACCCTATGTTTCTCCAAACTGTTGAATCCCCGGTGTTTGAGGCCGAAGATGAGGATAGTGATGACATACCAGATGAGATTGCCCGACTGCTTGAGCAAGAAGAGAAAACCATTCAGCCTCATCAGGAGGAGATCGAGCTAATCAACTTGGGTACTGAGGATAACAAAAGAGAGATCAAAGTCGGTGCTGCATTGGAGGAAGGGGTCAAGAAGAGGATCTTCCAGCTTCTCCGCGAGTACTCGGACATTTTTGCATGGTCATACGAGGATATGCCAGGTTTGGATCCCCAAATTGTGGAACATCGGATACCGACTAAACCAGATTGTCCCCCTGTCAGACAAAAGTTGAGACGGACTCGGCCGGACATGGCTCTGAAAATCAAAGGGGAAGTGCAGAAACAGATCGATGCGGGTTTTCTCATGACAGTTGAATATCCCGAGTGGGTTGCTAACATCGTGCCGGTGCTGAAGAAGGACGGTAAGGTTCGAATGTGTGTTGACTACAGAGATTTGAACAGAGCTAGCTTGAAGGACAATTTCCCACTGCCTCACATCGATGTGCTTGTTGACAATACTGCCCAGTGCAAGGTGTTCTCCTTCATGGACGGTTTTTCTGGCTATAACCAAATCAAAATGTCACCCAAAGATAGAGAAAAGACATCGTTCATCACTCCATGGGGAACTTTCTGCTGCAAAGCAATGCCGTTCGGTCTAATAAATGCTGGTGCTACCTACCAAAGGGGGATGACCACCTTGTTCCATGACATGATTCACAAAGAGGTTGAAGTGTATGTAGATGACATGATTGTCAAGTCGAGCGATGAAGAGCAACACGTCGAATATTTGGCTAAGATGTTCGACAGGTTGAGGAAATACAAGCTTCGGCTGAATCCAAACAAATGTACGTTCGGTGTCAGGTCCGGGAAGTTGTTGGGATTCATTGTCAGCCAAAAGGGCATTGAAGTAGATCCTGATAAAGTCCGAGCTATCCGTGAGATGCCGGCTCCGCAAACCGAGAAGCAGGTCAGAGGGTTCCTCGGGCGCTTGAACTACATTTCCAGATTTATATCTCACATGACTGCGACCTGCGGGCCGATTTTCAAATTACTCAAGAAGAATCAACCTGTGGTATGGAATGATGAATGCCAAGAAGCTTTCAACAACATCAAAAGTTATTTGCTAGAACCTCCTATCCTCGTCCCGCCGGTGGAAGGAAGGCCATTGATCATGTATCTGTCAGTGTTGGATGAATCCATGGGATGTGTGCTCGGTCAGCAGGATGAAACCGGAAAGAAAGAGCATGCAATCTACTATTTGAGCAAGAAATTCACCGATTGTGAGACTCGGTACACGATGCTTGAAAAAACCTGTTGTGCACTAGCCTGGGCTGCCAAACGCCTGCGTCACTACTTGATAAATCATACAAGAAAGAGACTTCAAATGCTCAATCACACAAGAAAGAGACTTCAAATGCTCAAGCATACAAGCAAGAGACTTCTAAACAATTACAGAGAATTGAAAAAGGTTTTGAATACTTGATATACAATCAGAGGTATTCACAAAACAAAACAAAACAGAACAGACTCTGTTTTTCTTAGAAACTTAGAAATTCTAAAATATGACTTTTGTAAGAATTATCTAAGTTGTTGATGAGCAATTTTTGTGACTTTGAATATGAGAAATAGCCTTGTTCGTGTATGTATGTGTGTTGCTCTATGTTGCTTTGTTCTTCAAGTCTTCAGCTCTATTTATAGAGGATTTGAGAGACGTTGGGAATGAAGGTGGGAAAAACACAAGAAGGGGGGGTTGAATTGTATTTTCAAAAACGTTTCTCTCTTACGAAAAATAACAATGTTCTCAGGATACAGAGTCTGATAGAGTTCAGAGTATGATCAGAGTTCAGAGTCTTAGCAGCGGATATAGAACAAATGCAAGAAAGAATAGCAGCGGATATAGAACAAATGCAAGAAAGAAAGAAGACACAAGCAATTTATACAGGTTCCTTCCACAAACCGGAAGTAGTCCTGTCCCCCTTGCACTTCCAAGGAGAGTTTCACTAAAATGTAATATCAAATTACAAGTTGCTCAAACACACAAGTATGAGACTTCCTATGCTCAATCACACAAGAAAGAGACTTCAAATGCTCAAGCACAAAAGCAAGAGACTTCAAAACAATTATAGAGAATTGAAAAGAGTTTTGAATACTTGATATACAATCAGAGGTATTCACAAAACAAAACGAAACAGAACGGACTTTGTTTTCTCTTAGAAACTTAGAAATTCTAAAATATAACTTTTGAAAGAATTATCTAAGTTGTTGATGAGCAATGTTTGCGACTTTGAATATAAGAAATAGCCTTATTCGCGTGTAGTTGTGTGTAGCACAGTTCTTCAAGTCTTCAGCTCTATTTATAGAGGATTTGAGAGACGTTGGGAACTAGCCAGCTCATCATTTGTCTTGATCAAAGCTTTGAATTAATCACCATTGATCTTTTGCCTGATTTGATGTTTGCCGTTGTGAAAATAAGTTCAAATCTACTCCAAAAACAAATGGAACAATGTCTGCAATTGTGGCTGTTATCTTTGTCTTGTATAGGAGACACAATGCAGAGAAGGTGGTTGCAGAGACTTAGTGGTTGTACAGTTCATACTTGTACTTTGTCAACGCTGCTTGGCTTCTGAAGAACTTGGCTTCTGATGAACTGCTTCTGGAAAATGGCTTCTGATGACGTCATCTTCAGGAGCGCTTTCTTCAGACACACTATGCTTCTGACTTTCTAAGAGCGCTTTCATTTAGACGTTCTTCAAGCTTTGATCTAGAATTCCTTTGTTCTTTAATTTATTCAGTCAAAACCTCTTGTAAATAATTTCTTTAATAATGGTCCTGCACACTTGAATAAACTTTTAGCATATCCAATTGATAATTTTTAATACCTTGTTATCATCAAAACTTAAGTGGTATAATTGTGAAACACCCTTTGTTCCAACAGGGAACTAGCCAGCTCATCATTTGTCTTGATCAAAGCTTTGAATTAATCACCATTGATCTTTTGCCCGATTTGATGTTTGTCGTTGTGAAAACTGTAACACCCCGTTTTCCCAACATAAAAATTTCTTAAAACATTTATCAGAGTAAGCAACACAACAACGGGATATTACATATAAACTTAATCCGAAACAGTTAAATAACAATTTAACCAACATACTTCAAAATATTGCAGCGGAAAAGAATACTTATAATTCATAAAATCTTTGGCACGCAGGCCCCAAAAAAAATATCTCAAGAGCTAGTTGCATAAAATAGAAATAACATAATATTTGCGTAAAGGAGTGAAGCATGCATAATCAGACAACCCCATCCCGTTACGTATCAGAGCGACCTAGACGACACAGTGAGGTAAGGCCACTCACGAACCACCTGAACACTAAGCACGATCACCTGCACTTGCCCACAAGGCGGCAATTCCAGCAGAAGGGGTGAGATTTCATAACAAAATAATATTAATCAACATAATTTAGAATAACAATTAACATCAACACATCAGTAGCATTCTTGCATAACAATTAGCACGTAATCACATAATCAACTTCATATCATCTTTAAGCAAGTAGCATAGATAGATAACTCTTATCACGTAATCATATATTCATTCTTTATCAACAACATGACATCATAAATATGACCATGCGACAATGCTCTTAGACTCCTTATATGCATGTGGTACCAAACTTCCTCATAAGTATTAATATACTTTTAAAACGTGCGGAGGACAAAGCTCCTAAATAACGTGCGGAGGACAAAGCTCCTATCATGGTGAGGACTAAGCTCAATGTATGCTATGCATGGACTCAAACATAAACCACGACATATCTTAATCACTTCATCAATATGCACCCAAGAATTTGGAGCTAAACAACATCTTGTTCTTTATATATATATATATATATATATATATATATATATATATATATATATATATATATATATATATATATATATACATAAGCATCATGCACTTAGTTTTACAACAACAGCAGCATATTCATACCTCAAATTCAAAACGACATTATAATATTAATCACAATCTATGGCATTATAAACTTTATTCATGTCTTACATAAGGTATATTACTTAATTCATGCTCTACTACCATAACCCAACAATCTATACTTAGAAAGGCTCTGAGCAGGACTCTCAGCATCACCACTAGGCCTAAATAACACTCAGGGATCATCTCCAAATCAGACACACGGAACAGATCACACTAACACTCACAACTCTCAATCTGGTAGTGTTCGCGAGGCGAGTGGGTTAGCTCGCCGTGGCGAGCTGCCAGAAGCAACTCGCGAGGTGAAGAAAAGTGCTCGCTATGGCGAGCTGCCAGGAGCAACTCGCGAGGCGGGGATAAGTACTCGCCGTGGCGAGCGATGAAGCTCATCACTCGCGAGGCGAGGATCACTGCTCGCCGTGGCGAGCGATGAATTTCGCTGCGGCCAGAACTGCTATTTTCTCAAAATTCACACGATTCACATGGTTCTAAGCCTTCTATTGATTCCAGAATTCATCCTAAACATATTCTAAGGTCTAGGAACACTTTCTACATCAATTAAACCTATTCCAACCGTTAATTCATCAATTTCTCAGGTTTAGACCTAGTTTTCTCATTCTCTTAAACCAATCCTAATCCTTGTTAATTGCTATCAGAACTACGCTAATCAATATTACAGAGTTATTAGTCCCACCCTTACCTGGATTGAAGCAGAAATCGCAGGTCTCACTCTTCTCTTCTCCTTCACGTGCGCGTGCGTTTTCTTTCTGTTTCCAAAGTTTGAAAGCGTTACTGACTTCCTAACCCTAGTTGCCATATTTATACTGCCAACAAATCTTATCTTATTTACTCTTTCTCCCACATAACTCTCTAAAATCCAAAACTAACCCACAACTAAATATTTTATTTTCTTTTCAAATCTTATTTTATTTAACAATAAAATAAGTCTCTTAACCCTATTCCTTAGCATTAAATCTTACCACAAAATCATCCCAAGCATAACAAAACACATCAAAACATATCCAAACATATCAAAACACTTATATATTATATAAATATAATATAATCACCTAAACTCGATTTAAATAAATAATAAAACGAACGTGGGCGTTACAACTCTCCCCCACTTAAAAGATTTTCGTCCTCGAAAATTACCTCAAGCAAATAACTCTGGATAAGACTCCAGCATCTTACTCTCAAGCTCCCAAGTCAAGCTTTCACCAGTCGCTCCCGACCAAACGACTCTAACGAGAGGTATATCCTTGCCTCTCAACGTCTTCACTTTTCGATCATCAATCCTTACCGGTAAAGCCTCCACCGTAAGGTTGTCTCTAACTTGCACATCATCGCTCTGGATCACATGGGATGGATCCGGAACATACTTCCGAAGCTGCGACACATGGAAAACATCATGTAAATTCAAAAGATGCGGTGGTAACCCAACTCGGTACGCCACCGTTCCAACCCTCTCTGATATCTGATACGGGCCAATAAATCTCGAAGTCAACTTCTTTGACTTCAACGCACGTCCAACACCAGTCATAGGCGTGACCCTTAAAAACACGTTGTCTCCTTCCTGAAACTCAAGATCTTTCCTTCGCTTATCATGGTAACTCTTTTGTCGACTCTGCGACGCTTTCATTTTCTCTTGAATCATCTTAACCTTCTCAGTAGTTTGCTGGACAATCTCTGGCCCTAAAACCACTCTTTCACCTGACTCAAACCAACACAACGGAGTTCTGCACCTCCGACCGTACAAAGCCTCAAAAGGTGCCATTCCAATACTAGAATGATAACTATTATTGTATGTGAACTCGATTAAGGGAAGATGACTATCCCAAGTTCCTCCTTGCTCAAGAACACACACTCTCAACAAATCCTCTAGCGACTGAATTGTCCTTTCCGACTGACCATCTGTCTGCGGATGATACGCCGAACTCAATCTCAACTTAGAACCCAAGGCCTCTTGCAAACTTTTCCAAAATCTAGAAGTAAATCTTGGATCTCTATCTGATACTATGCTCGAAGGAACACCATGCAACCTCACGATCTCCTTGATATAAATCTCTGCCAACTGGGCAACAGGAAAACTAATATTAATCGGTAGAAAATGAGCCGATTTCGTCAATCTGTCAACTATCACCCAAATGGCGTCATTCCCTCTTGGAGTATTCGGCAAGCTAGTCACAAAATCCATGGATATACTATCCCATTTCCACTATGGCACATCTAAAGATACCATCATGCCAGCCGATTTCTGATGCTCAATTTTCGACTTCTGGCAAACTAAACAAGCATACACAAACTGTGCCACATCACGTTTCAATCCAGACCACCAAAACAACTTCTTCAAATCATGATGCATCTTCGTAGCTCCCGGGTGAATACTCAAGCTACTTCTGTGACTCTCTTCAAGAATCATCTTCTTAATCTCTTCATTGTCAGGAATGCAAATCCTACCTCGGAATCTCAACACTCCCTGATCGTCGACTTGAAAATCACTATCTTCAGTCTGATTACCAGCAACCATTAAGTCCACAAACTTGACATCTTCTTTCTGCGCCTCTCTTATATTCATCAAGAAGTCACTATCAATCTTCAGCATCCCTAGCTTCACACTCTGAGGCGTCCTTTCACAAACCAAACTCAAATCTCTAAATTGCTCAAGTAATTCGAACTCCTTAACCATCATAGCAGACATATGCAAAGTCTTCCTACTCAAGGCATCTGCTACCACATTCGCTTTACCCGGATGATAATTCAACCCAAAGTCGAAGTCCTTCAAAAGCTCTAGCCATCTTCTCTGCCTCATATTCAATTCCTTCTGATCGAAAAGATACTTCAAGCTCTTGTGATCACTGAACACTTCGAATCTCGCACCATATAAGTAGTGTCTCCACATCTTCAATACAAAAACCACAGCTGCTAATTCCAAATCATGCGTCGGGTAGTTCTTCTCATGAATCCTCAGCTGTCTTGAAGCATAAGCCACCACTTTACCTTCTTGCATAAGCACACCTCTTAAACCCAACTTGGACGCATCACAATACACTACAAATGGCGCATCTGGCTTTGGCAAAATCAAAACTGGAGCAGTCGTCAAACGCTTCTTCAGCTCGTTGAAACTGTTCTCACAATGCACATCCCAAACAAAAGCTCTACCTTTACAAGTCAACTGGGTCAACGGAAGAGCCAACTTGGAGAATCCTTCAATAAACCTTCTATAATAACCAGCTAAACCCAAAAAGCTCCTAATCTCAGTAACTGACTTCGGAGTCTCCCACTGCGATACGGCTTCAATCTTAGACGGATCTACTGCAATACCATCACCAGAGATAACATGACCAACGAAACTCACTTCTTTCAACCAGAACTCACACTTAGACAATTTGGCGTAAAGCTTCTTTTCTTTCAACACTTGCAAGACAATCTTCATTGTAACGCCCTACTTTTAATATTTAATATTTTATTAATTTATTGTATTTTTAGTGTATTATAATTTGATTTATAATATATATTTTGATGAAATATGCTAATATGTGTTATTTGGTGTAAAAATATATTTGTTATAGAAATAGGTTTGTTATGTAGAGATATATTTGTTATAGAAATATGTTTGTTATGTAAAGATATATTTGTTATAGAAATATATTTGTTATTTGGTTTGAAAATATATTTGTTATTTTATGTAGAAATATATATGTTATTTTGTGTGGATATATATATGTTATCTAGTATAGAAATATATTTGTTATTTGGTGTATTATTATTATTATTAAGTTATTAGGGAAGAGAGTAGTTTTTGGTGATAAGAGTAAATAAGATAAAGGAGAAGAGATATATAAATAGGAGAAGCTAGGTTAGAATAATTTTAAGGTAAAAACAGTCTTTTGTGAGAAAAGTAGCCACCAAAGAGAAGAGAGAAAGCAATTCCCGTTTTTCTGAAATCTGCCTCAGTAAAACAGCGATTTCTCACTCGTTAACCGTTGGATCGTGACGAATTTTGGACACAAGGTTCACAACACCTGGGTCTACCTTTTCACCGTTCGGATCGTCGAAACAAGGTCGGAGTTAAGAGAAAACTGTCGCGCACTGCAGCAGTATATTTGGGTGTTTTCACCACTTTTGTTCTCTTTCGTAAGCTTTGTTCATCTGAATTAAGGTAAGGGTGAGACTAACTCTCATTAAAATTAAGTGTATGATCTCTGAAATTACATCTAACATGTTAGGGATTAGTTTTGAGAGTTTTTGAGAATTAGGGTTATGAGAGAATTTAATGGTTTAATGATGTTTAACGGTTTAAGTGATGCAAAATTGATGCACATACCTTAGATAATTCATAAGATGATAATCGGAATTAGTTTTAAGGTTAGAACCATGAGATTAGGCTGTTCCATATTTTCTAAGTTGTTTACTTGTGCTGTTTTGAATTGTTTTGATTATGATTTGAGTTTTGATATGAATATGTGATTTGCTGGTAATTGAATTATCATTTCAGTACTTGTAATTTGATATGCAATTCTTTCTTTAATTGATTGTGCATAAGTTATATGATGTAGTTGTTTATGATTAATGAATCTTTTATGGTTGATTTAATATTGAATTATGAAGTTGTTGTTGTGGTATTGAGATGATGTCGTTGTATTTGAGTCGTGTCGTTGCATTGAGTCGTGTCGTTGCATTGAGTTGTGTTGTTGCATAGCATAGTCAGCGATGGGGGCTTGATGCCTGACAGGTCCTTTTACGACCTTAGCGATGGGGGCTTGATGCCTGACAGGTCCGATTTGACCTTTAGCGATGGGGACTTAATGCCTGACAGGTCCTATTTGACCTTTAGCGATGCGGGCTTATGCCCTGGATGGTACCACATGCATATAAGTTGTTAACATGTCAAGATGTTAAGAAGTTGCATAGTCGTGTCAAGTTGTCTAAGTTGTCTAAGATGTTGAGTTGTTGAAGAAGAGTCTTGATGAAATAATTATGAATGCATTCGTTGTTTAGCATGATGAACTTGATGATGCGATGATGTTTTCTATATGATGAATTTTGATGATGTTTCTATACATGATTATGATGAGTTGTTTGAGATTATATCTGTTGATGAATATGATGAACTATGATGAGTTGCTTTATGATTGTACTTGTTGAAGATTATGTGATTAATTGATGTTTTAAGTTGTTAGTTGTAAATTGATGAATTATATGCTTAAGTTTAATGTTTGTGAAATCTAACCCCTTCTGTTGGAATTGCCGCCTTGTGGGCAAGTGCAGATTTCCAGGACTAGCTGTTGATGTGAGTGGACTCCTCACGTGTCTAGGTGCTCTGATACGTAACGAGATGGGGAACTTTGCTTATGTTTTCTATTCTTTACGTATTAAACTATGAGATTTTATGAACATGATATTAAGGAATTTGATGAGATTTTACGTAGAGGCCTTCGTGCCAAAGTTGTTTTTAAGATTTTTGAAATAAATTCCGCTGCGAAGTGATTTAAGATTTCATTGAAATATTTTGAAGGATAAATTATTATTTGTTCCATTGTGATTTTTAAGAAATGTAGCATTCCGTTTATGTTGTGAAACTCTGATTATTATTTTGAGAAATTTTTATGCTGGGAAAACGGGGTGTTACAATTGGTATCAGAGCAGGTCGGTCCGTCCGGCCAAGTAGTAGAGTCGTGTCGAGCCTAGTAGTGTTGTGTGACAGCTTTATACTGTCTTTTGTTGTCCTAATTGTTGTTTGTTGTGTAGAGAACTAAGGTGCTGAAGTCTTATCTAGAATTGTTTGCATGAGGTTCATTTTCGAGGACGAAAATATTCTAAGTGGGGGAGAGTTGTAACGCCCTACTTTTAATATTTAATATTTTATTAATTTATTGTATTTTTAGTGTATTATAATTTGATTTATAATATATATTTTGATGAAATATGCTAATATGTGTTATTTGGTGTAAAAATATATTTGTTATAGAAATAGGTTTGTTATGTAGAGATATATTTGTTATAGAAATATGTTTGTTATGTAAAGATATATTTGTTATAGAAATATATTTGTTATTTGGTTTGAAAATATATTTGTTATTTTATGTAGAAATATATATGTTATTTTGTGTGGATATATATATGTTATCTAGTATAGAAATATATTTGTTATTTGGTGTATTATTATTATTATTAAGTTATTAGGGAAGAGAGTAGTTTTTGGTGATAAGAGTAAATAAGATAGAGGAGAAGAGATATATAAATAGGAGAAGCTAGGTTAGAATAATTTTAAGGTAAAAACAGTCTTTTGTGAGAAAAGTAGCCACCAAAGAGAAGAGAGAAAGCAATTCCCGTTTTTCTGAAATCTGCCTCAGTAAAACAGCGATTTCTCACTCGTTAACCGTTGGATCGTGACGAATTTTGGACACAAGGTTCACAACACCTGGGTCTACCTTTTCACCGTTCGGATCGTCGAAACAAGGTCGGAGTTAAGAGAAAACTGTCGCGCACTGCAGCAGTATATTTGGGTGTTTTCACCACTTTTGTTCTCTTTCGTAAGCTTTGTTCATCTGAATTAAGGTAAGGGTGAGACTAACTCTCATTAAAATTAAGTGTATGATCTCTGAAATTACATCTAACATGTTAGGGATTAGTTTTGAGAGTTTTTGAGAATTAGGGTTATGAGAGAATTTAATGGTTTAATGATGTTTAACGGTTTAAGTGATGCAAAATTGATGCACATACCTTAGATAATTCATAAGATGATAATCGGAATTAGTTTTAAGGTTAGAACCATGAGATTAGGCTGTTCCATATTTTCTAAGTTGTTTACTTGTGCTGTTTTAAATTGTTTTGATTATGATTTGAGTTTTGATATGAATATGTGATTTGCTGGTAATTGAATTATCATTTCAGTACTTGTAATTTGATATGCAATTCTTTCTTTAATTGATTGTGCATAAGTTATATGATGTAGTTGTTTATGATTAATGAATCTTTTATGGTTGATTTAATATTGAATTATGAAGTTGTTGTTGTGGTATTGAGATGATGTCGTTGTATTTGAGTCGTGTCGTTGCATTGAGTCGTGTCGTTGCATTGAGTCGTGTTGTTGCATAGCATAGTCAGCGATGGGGGCTTGATGCCTGACAGGTCCTTTTACGACCTTAGCGATGGGGGCTTGATGCCTGACAGGTCCGATTTGACCTTTAGCGATGGGGACTTAATGCCTGACAGGTCCTATTTGACCTTTAGCGATGGGGGCTTATGCCCTGGATGGTACCACATGCATATAAGTTGTTAAGATGTCAAGATGTTAAGAAGTTGCATAGTCGTGTCAAGTTGTCTAAGTTGTCTAAGATGTTGAGTTGTTGAAGAAGAGTCTTGATGAAATAATTATGAATGCATTCGTTGTTTAGCATGATGAACTTGATGATGCGATGATGTTTTCTATATGATGAATTTTGATGATGTTTCTATACATGATTATGATGAGTTGTTTGAGATTATATCTGTTGATGAATATGATGAACTATGATGAGTTGCTTTATGATTGTACTTGTTGAAGATTATGTGATTAATTGATGTTTTAAGTTGTTAGTTGTAAATTGATGAATTATATGCTTAAGTTTAATGTTTGTGAAATCTCACCCCTTCTGTTGGAATTGCCGCCTTGTGGGCAAGTGCAGATTTCCAGGACTAGCTGTTGATGTGAGTGGACTCCTCACGTGTCTAGGTGCTCTGATACGTAACGGGATGGGGAACTTTGCTTATGTTTTCTATTCTTTACGTATTAAACTATGAGATTTTATGAACATGATATTAAGGAATTTGATGAGATTTTACGTAGAGGCCTTCGTGCCAAAGTTGTTTTTAAGATTTTTGAAATAAATTCCGCTGCGAAGTGATTTAAGATTTGATTGAAATATTTTGAAGGATAAATTATTATTTGTTCCATTGTGATTTTTAAGAAATGTAGCATTCCGTTTATGTTGTGAAACTCTGATTATTATTTTGAGAAATTTTTATGCTGGGAAAACGGGGTGTTACAATTGGTATCAGAGCAGGTCGGTCCGTCCGGCCAAGTAGTAGAGTCGTGTCGAGCCTAGTAGTGTTGTGTGACAGCTTTATACTGTCTTTTGTTGTCCTAATTGTTGTTTGTTGTGTAGAGAACTAAGGTGCTGAAGTCTTATCTAGAATTGTTTGCATGAGGTTCATTTTCGAGGACGAAAATATTCTAAGTGGGGGAGAGTTGTAACGCCCTACTTTTAATATTTAATATTTTATTAATTTATTGTATTTTTAGTGTATTATAATTTGATTTATAATATATATTTTGATGAAATATGCTAATATGTGTTATTTGGTGTAAAAATATATTTGTTATAGAAATAGGTTTGTTATGTAGAGATATATTTGTTATAGAAATATGTTTGTTATGTAAAGATATATTTGTTATAGAAATATATTTGTTATTTGGTTTGAAAATATATTTGTTATTTTATGTAGAAATATATATGTTATTTTGTGTGGATATATATATGTTATCTAGTATAGAAATATATTTGTTATTTGGTGTATTATTATTATTATTAAGTTATTAGGGAAGAGAGTAGTTTTTGGTGATAAGAGTAAATAAGATAGAGGAGAAGAGATATATAAATAGGAGAAGCTAGGTTAGAATAATTTTAAGGTAAAAACAGTCTTTTGTGAGAAAAGTAGCCACCAAAGAGAAGAGAGAAAGCAATTCCCGTTTTTCTGAAATCTGCCTCAGTAAAACAGCGATTTCTCACTCGTTAACCGTTGGATCGTGACGAATTTTGGACACAAGGTTCACAACACCTGGGTCTACCTTTTCACCGTTCGGATCGTCGAAACAAGGTCGGAGTTAAGAGAAAACTGCCGCGCACTGCAGCAGTATATTTGGGTGTTTTCACCACTTTTGTTCTCTTTCGTAAGCTTTGTTCATCTGAATTAAGGTAAGGGTGAGACTAACTCTCATTAAAATTAAGTGTATGATCTCTGAAATTACATCTAACATGTTAGGGATTAGTTTTGAGAGTTTTTGAGAATTAGGGTTATGAGAGAATTTAATGGTTTAATGATGTTTAACGGTTTAAGTGATGCAAAATTGATGCACATACCTTAGATAATTCATAAGATGATAATCGGAATTAGTTTTAAGGTTAGAACCATGAGATTAGGCTGTTCCATATTTTCTAAGTTGTTTACTTGTGCTGTTTTGAATTGTTTTGATTATGATTTGAGTTTTGATATGAATATGTGATTTGCTGGTAATTGAATTATCATTTCAGTACTTGTAATTTGATATGCAATTCTTTCTTTAATTGATTGTGCATAAGTTATATGATGTAGTTGTTTATGATTAATGACTCTTTTATGGTTGATTTAATATTGAATTATGAAGTTGTTGTTGTGGTATTGAGATGATGTCGTTGTATTTGAGTCATGTCGTTGCATTGAGTCGTGTCGTTGCATTGAGTCGTGTGGTTGCATAGCATAGTCAGCGATGGGGGCTTGATGCCTGACAGGTCCTTTTACGACCTTAGCGATGAGGGCTTGATGCCTGACAGGTCCTATTTGACCTTTAGCGATGGGGGCTTAATGCCTGACAGGTCCTATTTGACCTTTAGCGATGGGGGCTTATGCCCTGGATGGTACCACATGCATATAAGTTGTTAAGATGTCAAGATGTTAAGAAGTTGCATAGTCGTGTCGAGTTGTCTAAGTTGTCTAAGATGTTGAGTTGTTGAAGAAGAGTCTTGATGAAATAATTATGAATGCATTCGTTGTTTAGCATGATGAACTTGATGATGCGATGATGTTTTCTATATGATGAATTTTGATGATGCTTCTATACATGATTATGATGAGTTGTTTGAGATTATATCTGTTGATGAATATGATGAACTATGATGAGTTGCTTTATGATTGTACTTGTTGAAGATTATGTGATTAATTGATGTTTTAAGTTGTTAGTTGTAAATTGATGAATTATATGCTTAAGTTTAATGTTTGTGAAATCTCACCCCTTCTGTTGGAATTGCCGCCTTGTGGGCAAGTGCAGATTTCCAGGACTAGCTATTGATGTGAGTGGACTCCTCACGTGTCTAGGTGCTCTGATACGTAACGGGATGGGGAACTTTGCTTATGTTTTCTATTCTTTACGTATTAAACTATGAGATTTTATGAACATGATATTAAGGAATTTGATGAGATTTTACGTAGAGGCCTTCGTGCCAAAGTTGTTTTTAAGATTTTTGAAATAAATTCCGCTGCGAAGTGATTTAAGATTTGATTGAAATATTTTGAAGGATAAATTATTATTTGTTCCATTGTGATTTTTAAGAAATGTAGCATTCCGTTTATGTTGTGAAACTCTGATTATTATTTTGAGAAATTTTTATGCTGGGAAAACGGGGTGTTACAATTGGTATCAGAGCAGGTCGGTCCGTCCGGCCAAGTAGTAGAGTCGTGTCGAGCCTAGTAGTGTTGTGTGACAGCTTTATACTGTCTTTTGTTGTCCTAATTGTTGTTTGTTGTGTAGAGAACTAAGGTGCTGAAGTCTTATCTAGAATTGTTTGCATGAGGTTCATTTTCGAGGACGAAAATATTCTAAGTGGGGGAGAGTTGTAACGCCCTACTTTTAATATTTAATATTTTATTAATTTATTGTATTTTTAGTGTATTATAATTTGATTTATAATATATATTTTGATGAAATATGCTAATATGTGTTATTTGGTGTAAAAATATATTTGTTATAGAAATAGGTTTGTTATGTAGAGATATATTTGTTATAGAAATATGTTTGTTATGTAAAGATATATTTGTTATAGAAATATATTTGTTATTTGGTTTGAAAATATATTTGTTATTTTATGTAGAAATATATATGTTATTTTGTGTGGATATATATATGTTATCTAGTATAGAAATATATTTGTTATTTGGTGTATTATTATTATTATTAAGTTATTAGGGAAGAGAGTAGTTTTTGGTGATAAGAGTAAATAAGATAGAGGAGAAGAGATATATAAATAGGAGAAGCTAGGTTAGAATAATTTTAAGGTAAAAACAGTCTTTTGTGAGAAAAGTAGCCACCAAAGAGAAGAGAGAAAGCAATTCCCGTTTTTCTGAAATCTGCCTCAGTAAAACAGCGATTTCTCACTCGTTAACCGTTGGATCGTGACGAATTTTGGACACAAGGTTCACAACACCTGGGTCTACCTTTTCACCGTTCGGATCGTCGAAACAAGGTCGGAGTTAAGAGAAAACTGCCGCGCACTGCAGCAGTATATTTGGGTGTTTTCACCACTTTTGTTCTCTTTCGTAAGCTTTGTTCATCTGAATTAAGGTAAGGGTGAGACTAACTCTCATTAAAATTAAGTGTATGATCTCTGAAATTACATCTAACATGTTAGGGATTAGTTTTGAGAGTTTTTGAGAATTAGGGTTATGAGAGAATTTAATGGTTTAATGATGTTTAACGGTTTAAGTGATGCAAAATTGATGCACATACCTTAGATAATTCATAAGATGATAATCGGAATTAGTTTTAAGGTTAGAACCATGAGATTAGGCTGTTCCATATTTTCTAAGTTGTTTACTTGTGCTGTTTTGAATTGTTTTGATTATGATTTGAGTTTTGATATGAATATGTGATTTGCTGGTAATTGAATTATCATTTCAGTACTTGTAATTTGATATGCAATTCTTTCTTTAATTGATTGTGCATAAGTTATATGATGTAGTTGTTTATGATTAATGACTCTTTTATGGTTGATTTAATATTGAATTATGAAGTTGTTGTTGTGGTATTGAGATGATGTCGTTGTATTTGAGTCATGTCGTTGCATTGAGTCGTGTCGTTGCATTGAGTCGTGTTGTTGCATAGCATAGTCAGCGATGGGGGCTTGATGCCTGACAGGTCCTTTTACGACCTCAGCGATGGGGGCTTGATGCCTGACAGGTCCTATTTGACCTTTAGCGATGGGGGCTTAATGCCTGACAGGTCCTATTTGACCTTTAGCGATGGGGGCTTATGCCCTGGATGGTACCACATGCATATAAGTTGTTAAGATGTCAAGATGTTAAGAAGTTGCATAGTCGTGTCGAGTTGTCTAAGTTGTCTAAGATGTTGAGTTGTTGAAGAAGAGTCTTGATGAAATAATTATGAATGCATTCGTTGTTTAGCATGATGAACTTGATGATGCGATGATGTTTTCTATATGATGAATTTTGATGATGCTTCTATACATGATTATGATGAGTTGTTTGAGATTATATCTGTTGATGAATATGATGAACTATGATGAGTTGCTTTATGATTGTACTTGTTGAAGATTATGTGATTAATTGATGTTTTAAGTTGTTAGTTGTAAATTGATGAATTATATGCTTAAGTTTAATGTTTGTGAAATCTCACCCCTTCTGTTGGAATTGCCGCCTTGTGGGCAAGTGCAGATTTCCAGGACTAGCTATTGATGTGAGTGGACTCCTCACGTGTCTAGGTGCTCTGATACGTAACGGGATGGGGAACTTTGCTTATGTTTTCTATTCTTTACGTATTAAACTATGAGATTTTATGAACATGATATTAAAGAATTTGATGAGATTTTACGTAGAGGCCTTCGTGCCAAAGTTGTTTTTAAGATTTTTGAAATAAATTCCGCTGCGAAGTGATTTAAGATTTGATTGAAATATTTTGAAGGATAAATTATTATTTATTCCATTGTGATTTTTAAGAAATGTAGCATTCCGTTTATGTTATGAAACTCTGATTATTATTTTGAGAAATTTTTATGCTGGGAAAACGGGGTGTTACATTCAGCATGCTCTTCCTCAGTCTTGGAGTAAATCAGAATATCATCAATAAACACAACTACAAACTGATCCAAAAATGCATGGAAGATGCGATTCATATACTCCATAAATACTCCCGGTGCATTAGTAACTCCAAAAGGCATAACCTTGTACTCATAATGGCCATAACGCGTTCTGAAAGCTGTCTTCTGCATATCTTCATCCTTTACTTTAATCTGATGATAACCCGACCTCAAGTCAATCTTGCTGAAAACACGTGCACCCACTAACTGATCCATCAAATCATCAATCCTCAGAAGTGGATACCTATTCTTGATAGTTACCTTATTCAACTGCCGATAATCAATACATAGCCTCATACTACCATCCTTCTTCTTTACTAGCAGCACTGGCGCTCCCCAAGGTGAAACACTTGGTCTAACAAATTTCTTCTCGAGTAAATCTTCCAACTGTTTCTTCAACTCAGCTAATTCGGAAGCAAACATACGATAAGGTGCCATCGACACCGGCTTCGTTCCAGGAATAAGATCAATAGAAAACTCGACTTCCCTCTCTGGAGGCACATCAGGAATTTCATCTGGGAAAACTTCAGGAAAGTCGCATACCACTTGCAATTTATCGATCACTGCTTGATTCTCTAAAGATAAAGAAGCCATCAACGAGAACATCAACATACCATCACGTTCTAGTTGCTTCAGCTGCTTAGTAGATAAGAACTCAGCACCACTTTCCTCTTCAGCGGACGAGAAATGCACCGTCTTGCGAAAACAATTGATAAGGACGTGGTTGTACTTTAACCAATTCATACCCAGAATTACATCCATACCGCTTAAAGGTAGACAAACTAAATCCATCTCAAAATCGCGACCAAACATAGACAAAGGACAACTTAAGCATACGAGAGAAGTAGTCACCGAACCCTTAGCTGGAGTTTCGACAACCATCTCTCCATTCATATCAGACATAACAAGACTCAAAGCAGAAACACAGTCTAAAGCAATAAAGCAATGTGTAGCACCAGTATCAATAATAGCAACTAAAGGAGTATTATTAATATAGCAAGTACCTCTGATCAAACGATCATCACTGTCTGTCTGAGTACCAGTCAGGGCAAAAACTCGACCCGTAGTAGGCGCCCTCTTCGGCTGCTTGCACTGGGAACCAATATGACCCTCTTCGTTGCAATTGAAGCACATGATATCATTATGCTTACAATCAGCTACTAGATGACCCTTCTTGCCACACCGGACACACTTCTTGATCTCTTCTGGGCAAGCATTGCTCTTGTGGCCTTTCACACCACAGTTGAAACACACGACCTCAGCAGGGGTACCCTTCTTCGCAGTCTGCCTATCAACGACCATCCTCTGTTTCCCTTTATCAGCAGGGGCACTGCATGGTTTAGGGCGACTCTGCTGGCCCTTGGCTTTTCTCTCATTCACTACCTTGTAGTGAGCCTTCGTATCTTCCTCATATATCCGGCAGCTATTCACCAAATCTGGAAAAACTCTGATCTGTTGGTACCCAATCGCCCTCTTAATGTCGGGCCTCAAACCGTTCTCGAACTTGATGCATTTAGAAAACTCCGCGGTCTCAGCAGCATAGTGCGGATAGAACTTCGCCAACTCCACAAACTTGGCAGCATACTCGGTCACGGACATATTTCCTTGCTTCAGCTCAAGGAACTCGATCTCTTTCTTCCCGCGAACATCTTCCGGAAAGTACCTCCTTAGGAACTCTCTCCTGAACACAGCCCAAGTCACAACATCCCCATCTTGCTCGAGGCTAGGTAACACGCTGACCCACCAATCATCAGCTTCCTCTGACAGCTGATGTGTACCAAATCGCACCTGCTGGACTTCGGTGCACTGCATTACCCTGAAAATCCTTTCTATTTCTTTAAGCCACGCCTGGGCTCCATCGGGGTCATACCTTCCCTTGAACGTTGGAGGATGATTCCTCATGAAAGTCTCCAACATCCTCGTCTCAGCATTCGCACCAGCATTTGCATTAGGTTGTCCCACAGCTTGGGCAACAGCTTGAAGTGCAGCAGCTAACGCGGTATCGTTCCTCCCAGCCATTCTGATATTCTACAACAAACAGTAGCAGCAACATAAGATTTAGTAATACAAATATTACTAAGACTCAACAAGACTCTCTAATTGGCCAGATAGACCGACTTGCTCTGATACCAATTGTAACACCCCGTTTTCCCAACATAAAAATTTCTTAAAACATTTACCAGAGTAAGCAACACAACAACGGGATATTACATATAAACTTAATCCGAAACAGTTAAATAACAATTTAACCAACATACTTCAAAATATTGCAGCGGAAAAGAATACTTATAATTCATAAAATCTTTGGCACGCATGCCCCAAAAAAAATATCTCAAGAGCTAGTTGCATAAAACAGAAATAACATAATATTTGCGTAAAGGAATGAAGCATGCATAATCAGACAACCCCATCCCGTTACGTATCAGAGCGACCTAGACGACACAGTGAGGTAAGGCCACTCACGAACCACCTGAACACTAAGCACGATCACCTGCACTTGCCCACAAGGCGGCAATTCCAGCAGAAGGGGTGAGATTTCATAACAAAATAATATTAATCAACATAATTTAGAATAACAATTAACATCAACACATCAGTAGCATTCTTGCATAACAATTAGCACGTAATCACATAATCAACTTCATATCATCTTTAAGCAAGTAGCATAGATAGATAACTCTTATCACGTAATCATATATTCATTCTTTATCAACAACATGACATCATAAATATGACCATGCGACAATGCTCTTAGACTCCTTATATGCATGTGGTACCAAACTTCATCATAAGTATTAATATACTTTTAAAACGTGCGGAGGACAAAGCTCCTAAATAACGTGCGGAGGACAAAGCTCCTATCATGGTGAGGACTAAGCTCAATGTATGCTATGCATGGACTCAAACATAAACCACAACATATCTTAATCACTTCATCAATATGCACCCAAGAATTTGGAGCTAAACAACATCTTGTTCTTTTATATATATATATATATATATATATATATATATATACACATAAGCATCATGCACTTAGTTTTACAACAACAGCAGCATATTCATACCTCAAATTCAAAACGACATTATAATATTAATCACAATCTATGGCATTATAAACTTTATTCATGTCTTACATAAGGTATATTACTTAATTCATGCTCTACTACCAGAACCCAACAATCTATACTTAGAAAGGCTCTGAGCAGGACTCTCAGCATCACCACTAGGCCTAAATAACACTCAGGGATCATCTCCAAATCAGACACACGGAACAGATCACACTAACACTCACAACTCTCAATCTGGTAGTGTTCGCGAGGCGAGTGGGTTAGCTCGCCGTGGCGAACTGCCAGAAGCAACTCGCGAGGCGAAGAAAAGTGCTCGCTATGGCGAGCTGCCAGGAGCAACTCGCGAGGCGGGGATAAGTACTCACCGTGGCGAGCGATGAAGCTCATCACTCGCGAGGCGAGGATCACTGCTCGCCGTGGCGAGCGATGAATTTCGCTGCGGCCAGAACTGCTA
The DNA here is from genome assembly GCA_958299785.1 of Medicago lupulina. Taxonomy (NCBI): domain Eukaryota; kingdom Viridiplantae; phylum Streptophyta; class Magnoliopsida; order Fabales; family Fabaceae; genus Medicago; species Medicago lupulina. The sequence continues at coordinate 47,545,872 of OY283141.1, read as the reverse complement.
TTTTCTCAAAATTCACACGATTCACATGGTTCTAAGCCTTCTATTGATTCCAGAATTCATCCTAAACATATTCTAAGGTATAGGAACACTTTCTACATCAATTAAACCTATTCCAACCGTTAATTCATCAATTTCTCAGGTTTAGACCTAGTTTTCTCATTCTCTTAAACCAATCCTAATCCTTGTTAATTGCTATCAGAACTACGCTAATCAATATTACAGAGTTATTAGTCCCACCCTTACCTGGATTGAAGCAGAAATCGCAGGTCTCACTCTTCTCTTCTCCTTCACGTGCGCGTGCGTTTTCTTTCTGTTTCCAAAGTCTGAAAGCGTTACTGACTTCCTAACCCTAGTTGCCTTATTTATACTGCCAACAAATCTTATCTTATTTACTCTTTCTCCCACATAACTCTCTAAAATCCAAAACTAACCCACAACTAAATATTTTATTTTATTTTCAAATCTTATTTTATTTAACAATAAAATAAGTCTCTTAACCCTATTCCTTAGCATTAAATCTTACCACAAAATCATCCCAAGCATAACAAAACACATCAAAACATATCCAAACATATCAAAACACTTATATATTATATAAATATAATATAATTACCTAAACTCGATTTAAATAAATAATAAAACGAACGTGGGCGTTACAAAAACAAATTCAAATCCATTCCAATAACAAATGGAACAATGTCTGCAATTGTTGCTGTTATCCTTGTCTTGTATAGGAGACACAATGCAGAGAAGGTGGTTGTAGAGACTTAGTGGTTATACAGTTCGTACTTGTACTTTATCAACGCTGCTTGGCCTCTGAAAAGTTGAGCTTCTAATGAACTTGCTTCTGGAGAAATGGCTTCTAATGACGTCATCTTCAGGAGCGCTTTCTTCAGACACACTATGCTTCTGACTTTCCAGGAGCGCTTTCATTTAGACGTTCTTCAAGCTTTGATCTAAAATTCCTTTGCTCTTTAATTTATTCAGTCAGAACCTCTTGTAAATAATTTCTTTAATAATGGTCCTGCACACTTGAATAAACTTTTAGCATATCCAATTGATAATTTTTAATGCCTTGTTATCATCAAAACTTAAGTGGTATAATTGTGAAACACCCTTTGTTCCAACAATCTCCCCCTTTTTGATGATGACAAACATAAGTATTTAAAAAGGATCAATTGTTGTTAACTTAATTAACAAGTTGACTTTGAGGGGTTCTGAGGTTTGTAAGCTCTGACTCCCCCTGAGTCTGATATTCCTTAAGGTGAGGTTTGTAAGCTCCCCCTAAGTTCTATCTAGGTTAATTAAATTCATTTCATAACCAATAATATTAATAACGAAAAATTAACTTGACTCAACTGAGTTAAAGATAAGATTCTCAAATAAAAATTTGTTAGATTTCAATTTTACAGAACCAGGCTCTGATGCCAACTGAAGGTGGGAAAAACACAAGAAGGGGGGGGGGGATTGAATTGTGTTTTCAAAAACGTTTCTTTCTTACGAAAATAGCACTGTTCTCAGGATACAGAGTCTGATAGAGTTTAGAGTCTGATCAGAGTTCAGAGTCTTAGCAGCGGAAATAGAACAAATGCAAGAAAGAAAGAAGACACAAGCAATTTATACATGTTCCTTCCACAAACCGGAAGTAGTCCTGTCCCCCTTGCACTTCCAAGGAGAGTTTCACTAAAATGTAATATCAAATTACAAGTTGCTCAAACACACAAGTTTTAGACTTCCTTTGCTCAATCACACAAAAAAGAGACTTCAAATGCTCAAGCACAGAAGCAAGAGACTTCTAAACAATTACAGAGAATTGAAAAAGGTTTTGAACACTTGATATACAATCAAAGGTATTCACAAAACAAAATGAAACAGAACAGACTCTGTTTTTCTTAGAAACTTAGAAATTCTAAAATATGACTTTTGTAAGAATTATCTAAGTTGTTGATGAGCAATGTTTGCGACTTTGAATATGAGAAATAGCCTTGTTCGCGTATGTATGTGTGTTGCTCTATGTTGCTTTGTTCTTCAAGTCTTCAGCTCTATTTATAGAGGATTTGAGAGACGTTGGGAACTAGCTAGCTCATCATTTGTCTTGATCAAAGCTTTGAATTAATCACCATTGATCTTTTGCCCGATTTGATGTTTGTCGTTGTGAAAACAAATTCAAATCCATTCCAATAACAATTGGAACAATGTCTGCAATTGTTGCTGTTATCCTTGTCTTGTATAGGAGACACAATGCAGAGAAGGTGGTTGCAGAGACTTAGTGGTTGTACAGTTCATACTTGTACTTTGTCAACGCTGCTTGGCCTCTGAAAAGTTGGGCTTCTGATGAACTTTCTTCTGGAGAAATGGCTTCTGATGACGTCATCTTCAGGAGCGCTTTCTTCAGACGCACTGTGCTACTGACTTTTCAGGAGCGCTTTCATTCAGATGCTCTTCAAGCTTCGATCTAGAATTCCTTTGCTCTTTAATTCATTCAGTCAGAACCTTTTGTAAATAATTCTTTAATAATGGTCCTGCACACTTGAATAAACTTTTAGCATATCCAATTGATAATTTTTAATACCTTGTTATCATCAAAACTTAAGTGGTGTAATTGTGAAACACCCTTTGTTGCAACAATAACGAAGTTCAGTCTAACATAATTCAACCCCCCCCCCCTTCTTGTGTTTTTATCCCCTTCAATTGGTATCTAGAGCCTTGGTTCTGTTGTCAACACCTAACAATGTAACAGTCCAAGATCTGAGAAAAACATGTCTGCTGAATCATCTGTTTCTGGTTCTGCTGGCTCTGGTTGTAACACCCCGTTTCCCAAAACGACATAATAATATACATATAATCAGAGTTCAGCAATAACGGGCATGTCACACTACTTTTCAAAATTATTTAAATAGAATATAAAACTATTTAAATGTCAACATAATCAATCTTATAAAATTTTGCAGTGGAAATAATATTTTTAAATCATCATCATCAACTACAATAATCCTTGGCACAAAGGCCACCAACAGTCATCAAACATTGTTCGACACCATTAAACTTCAACAGCAATAAAAGCTTCAACAACATGTTTCAAAAATTGATACATAACGAATGAAAGAATTAAACAGCAAGATTCCCATCCCGTTACGTATCAGAGCCCTAGACACTTGAGCCATCAACCTACTAGCCTTGGAAATCTGCATGTCATACCCTCATTTTGGACCTAAAAACTACTACTTCAAATTTCTTCCTTTTACTGTTTACCTCTGATACGTTTCAATTTACTGTGTTTTACTCTACAATTTTCTACTATGCTTCAAACGCACATTTCACTGCTTCTGTCTTTAAATTTTCTTGCATGTAAGACCATCCAAAGTGTTTTTCTTGCATTACAAGTCATTAAAAGAGTTTCTAAAACCATTGCGCATTTTTCTGCATTTTATTCCAAATTTTTGCATAAAATCATACAAAGGGTATTTTGGTCATTTCCTGTAGTGGAACCCATTTTAGTCCCTATTTGTGTCTCTGAGTCTTTACAACTTGTCTGTACAAATCATTGATCAAATTTTGTCTAAAAATCATTTCAGCATTGCATCTGAGTCAGTCTGAGTCGTTTTAGTCCTTAGGGGCATTTTGGTCTTTTCACATCAAAATTTTTTGACAGAGAGGTATTTTAAAATACCTCATTTTGGTAGTTTGTTCGTTTTAGTCCATTTTGTCGTTTTTTAACTGTTTCACTTTACGATGTTTGCAAAATTACATTTTTTTTACCAATTTTATTTTACCTTTTTGCAAATAAGTCCAAATTCTTTTTTAATTGCAAATAAGTCCAAATTCTTTTTTAATTGCAAGTCAGTCCAATTCTTTTTTAATTACAAATCAGTCCAAAATCTTTTTAATTGCAGAATGGTCCTTAACTCTTGTTTTTTACAATTGAGTCCAAGGCGCCACGCAGGCCAATCCAGTCCACATGTCACGTCCCAATTGGATCAAAGGCCACATGGCAGCCTATATAAGGCCGGTCACTGTACAAGTCAAAAAGAGCCACAAAAATCACGCCACATCACAAACAAGTTCTAACACTCTCTCTCCATTCAGTTAGATCAAAGAATCACAAAAACTCAGAAAATTGAAAAACAGTTTCACAAACCCTAAAATTCCAGAAGCAAAATTCAAGCGAATTCAATGGGGTTTTCCTTGGTTCTCAGAGATTCAAAGTCGAATCATCATCATTGAACCTTCTTTCTGCAATTCAAGCACATAATTCGTCACTGGAAGCAACGAATTCCGTACGATCACAAATAGAGAATCTGAGAAGAAAAGGGAAAGAATTTCAAAGGTTTTGAACCGGCGAAGAAGAAGAAGAAGAAACACCGATTTATTTTCGGATTTCGAATCAGAATCATCAAAATAGAATCAAGTTCAAAGATTCGAGAAAATTCCAATCAAAATCTCCGAATAAAACACAGGTGAGAATCAAAAACTTACCTCTTCATACTCAAGAGCCTCAACGAATCTGAATCAACGTGGATCCACAGGATTTCAAACGAGTTCGGTTCAAAAGTTTTGAAACCCTAAAATTTTTTCCAAAGAAAAACGTAAAAGGTTTCGTGGTTCACAAAGCGTAAAAACGGTTGTAAACCTTTGAATCCGTAAGGATTTCACTAGAAAAGATTTAAATCAAGAAACGGGACCAAAACTGTTTGAAATCCGTGAAAAAGAAATCAAGATCCACGCTGATTCAGTGGATGCATGTAGTTTTCAACAACAGATTCATGCTTAGAACAACAAGACTAGACGATTGAGCCATGATTCATGCATTTCTGGGTTGGTTTGAGTGAGTTAGGGTTAGGGTTTCATAGCTTCACCGGTGTGAGAAGAGAGAAGAGAGAAGAGTGAAGAGAGAGAACAGACTTGAGAAAATGAAAAGAATCCGGGCCAAAACCTTTTATATAAAGCGCTGGACCGGGTGGGTTCTGACCCGATCCAGCGCCCCGCGTTTCAGGCCATTGGATCTAGGTCCTGATGGATCTGGATCAATCCAACGCTCCTGGAGCATTTTGGAGATCCGGATCCATCAACCGCGTGGGTCTGGGCCAGTTAACGTTTGGGCTTTTGGTTTTCTTTTCAGTTTCTTGTTTTTTTTTGCTATGTTCACCCCTGTTCTTGCTATTTGGACCTCCAGCGCGTTTTAATTTTCTCAGAAAAATTCCAAAAAATTGCTATGTGTTCTTGGTATGTTTGTGACTGTTTTTTGTGATATTTTACATGTTGAAAACTGATAGAACTGATAAGTGTAAATTTCTCTTCGGATTGATATATTTTGTGTTTTTTAGTGAATTTTCTCGTATGATTTTTCATTTAATTTTTGCCATATGATTCTAGTGCTTGGCATTTGATTCCAGGTTAATAGGCCTCTGATCTCTTGTTAGATTCACTCAATCTTGTTAAGTGTTAAGTTTGATTTTTGGTTCTAATTTTGTGTTATTTTCTTTTGCAACTTTGTTTAGTTTAAACTCTTTGTTATCGCGATTTTCGGGTGTCAAATCATTAATTAGATTTGAACCTTTCAATCATTGATATCTCTATTTTTTTTGGGGAAGGGTAAAATCGAGAGAAAACCTTAGAAATTCTAAGTTCGGGGCTGATTTCACTACGGGAAGGTGTTAGGCACCCGTAATGACTATAGTATCCTATAGGAACCGTTTTACTATGCTTTACGTATACGCTTTGCTTTTATTGCTATTTGTGAAAAAGAGGGGTTGATTTTAAGAATGAGAGAAAGAAGATTTTGAGTTTTGTTTTTATTGGACTTGGAGAGATGTTGAGTCTCTTGCCTACATACCCTTTTAAGGGATCAAAATTCCATGTAGTTCTCTTCCAAAATGTTTTTGTGAGTTTTGTTTGTTTTTTAAGTTTGAAAAAAGATTTTGAAGAAGGGAAGGAGGCCGTGTAGGCATTAGAATTGAAAAGAAAAAGAAAGCATTTGGTTGGTTCAATTGTTAATGAAAACGGTTAAAGTTTGGAAATTAATTGCATTTTGATTTGATTAAGAAAATAAAGGAAAAATCCTTTGGAGTTTTGACTCCAAGGTTTATTTGGAAAATATTTGAAGTGATGGAAGTTGTTTGTTTTTAAAAAGATTTATTTTCTCTAAGTATCGCGCATCCTAAACATACACCTAGCGTTAGCTCATGCAACGTGTGTGCGTGTCGGTGCGTGTGTCGGTGTACATCATTATAGTCCATGGTCCTTTACATCGGGTCCTATTTTACATTCTATAGTCTTGCATGAAATTAAAGAAAATAAAATAAACCTAAAATATTACATGAATTAATGGAAATTGCATGGAGTGACTAGAAGAAAGGGGTTAAAGGAAGAAATCGGAATGAGATGAGATGCTTAGTATGCATGAGACATAGAGTAAAGTGGTTAGTAAAACAAGATAAAATAATAATGCAATACTAATCCTAAACAAAATGGTAACTATCACAAAGATTGGCATAAAGTCACACTAAACAACATTGCAAAATATCACAAAATTGGCATCAAAACTCTAACTACACAAGATTGCAACATATCACACAAAATTGGTATCAAGAATCGATTTTAACAACATTGCAAAATATCACACCATTGTAATCAAGAATCAATTTTAACAAGAAACACGAGAAACATCACAAAAAATGTAATCAAGAATCAAATTTAACAAAAATGAGACATATCACAAAATTCAAGTTTAACAAGATTGAGAATAATGCACCAAAACAAAAAAAAATTGAACCTGCCAAAATTAAATGAATCTATCAAGAAATAAAGGTAATCGTCATAGAATCAAAAGCTAAGCACTAGAATCATGTGATACGAACTTGGGCTAAAAATCACACAAAGAAATTCACACACAAAAAAAAAAAAGCACCAAAACATACCAATCAAAAAAAGAAATCTACCCCTATCATTTTTATCAACCTTAACATGAAAAATCATTATCAAACAGTCAAGAATATACCAAGAATCCCATAGAAAAAATTACAAAAATATTCAATAAAATTAGAGCATGCCAGAGGTTCAATCAGCAAGAATAAAGGTGCAATTATCAACAAAAATAAAAAAAAAACGCAAGAAAGCTCAGGGCCCATAGTTTCACAGTCCAAACCCACGGATCTGATGGATCTGGATCAAGCTAACGCTCCAGGAGCGTTGGATTGATCCAGATCCATCAGGATCTTGATCAAACGGCCAGGAATAGGAGAGAGTGGGTCGGGTTTGGGTCAACCCGACCCAAACACATATATAAAGGGTCTCACACCCGTTTTCTTTCATTTTGTATAACATTTTCTCTTTCTTCTCTTCTTCTCTGCGCCGTTCTCTCTTCTTCGTGTGAAACCCTAAACCTAACTTCTTGAATCTTGCTCAGAATTGATTCGTTCATGGCTTAAACTGTTCGTGATGTTATTCTAAGCATGAATCAATCAGAAGAAGTTGATTTCAACCGTTGGATCAACGTGAACCTTGAGCTTTTGCTTCTGCATGTTTGAACCGTTTGTTTTCTCGTGTTTTTCTTGCTGAAATGTTGTAAAAACGTGAGGATTTGCTTCGATTCACACTCGTTGTGAATTCCGAAGCAAATCTCTGATTTTCAGAATGATTTTTTTGTTAGGGTTTGGGTTTTTTGGATCGAACGGTTCAATTGGCTCCAGATTCACGTTGTTCTGGCTTTCGTGATGGCTTACGAAGAGATTTAGATGAAGTTAAAGCGTTACCTGAGTTTTGGCTCGTGATTTGAGTCGGAATCTTCGGAAACCTTGGATCTTGATTCTGTTTCACTGATTCCTTGGCTTGAATTTGGAACTTAACCGGTAAACGTCTTCTTTTTCTTCTGAACTGGTCCGGAATCCTTGAAATTTCCCTTTCTTCTTCTTCTCAGTAGCTTCTGTGATCGCGTTTAGGGTTCGTGGCCTTGTGCTACGGATCTTGAATTGCTTGAATTGCAGAAGCTCACTGCTCAGTGATGAAGGTTCTGGTGAATCTCTGAGAGCAGTTGCGAAAACTCCATTGATTCACCTTGAATTGCTTGCAAGAAACGGTTAGGGTTTGTGAAAACTCCTTTTTGTTCTTCTGATTTTCTGGATTGATTGCAATTTTGATCTAACTGAATCAGAGAGAGAAAAATTATTCTGTTTGTGATGTGGCGTGTGAATGTATCTGATTCTGACACTGTGTACTATTTATAGCCTGCCATGTGTGATTCTGACCAATGAGGTAGTGACATGTGGCCTTGACCTTGCTTGCGTGGCATCCCTTGGACAGAACTGTAAAAAAAGGACTAAAATGCAATTTTGGGAACTTTGGGACTGAAATGCAATTTTTGAAAGATTGGACTGTTTTTTTTTTAAAAGAATTAAAAGGAAAGAAATGCCTAAAACTGGAATTGGGACTCTTTGCAATAAAATATAAAATTTGGACTAAATTGCAATTTTTGAAAATATTAGGACTAAAATGCAAAAAATAATAAAATTGGTTAAAATGTAATCTGAATGCAACGTAAAGTGAAACAGTTAAAATTGAAAAAATGGACTAAAACGAACAAACTACCAAAAATGAGGTATTTTAAAATACCTCTCTGCCCAAAATTTGTTTGATGTGAAAAGACTAAAATGCCCCTGGGGCCAAAAACGACTCAAACTGACTCAGACTGACTCAGATGCAAAACTAAGACGATTTTTAAACAGAATTTGACAAATGATTCGTGCAAACAGATTCAAAAGACTCAGGGACCAATTGTAGGGATTAAAATGGGTTCCATTGCGGGAAATGACCAAAATACCCTTTTGTATGATCTTATGCAAAAATTTAAAAGACTGAAGCAGTAATGTATGCAGTTGAAGCACAGTAGAAAACACGGTGGATTTGAAAGTATTAGAAAATAGCAGAGGCATTTGTATGAGTATTTTTAGGTCCAAAATGAGGGTATAACAGCTGCCCCTATTTAAGTTTCTTTGTCTGGAGAGTCAAGAGACGGAGTCTTTGGCTTGACGCGACGAAGATACTTAAATATCGACATTTGCACTGATTTTGGGCGTAAAAATACATTTGTAAATGCTATGTATGCCATGCAACATTTGTGTTATGAATGCAAGACAAACTGAGAATCGACTTTTAACAAAATATGTCGTATCCATTGCGGGACTGGTCGACATTAACAAGATAACAAAAACAGAGTATGTCGTATCCATTGCGGGACTGATTTACATTAACAAGATAACAAAAACAGAGTATGTCGTATCCATTGCGGGACTGATTGACATTAACAGAATAACAAGACTCACTGGGAAGACTCGATAGCGAATTTGACAGGTACAAGCTGTTCTTGGATGCGAACTGGCCACTTGACCGGGAATATTGACAACAAAGGGCGCAAGCTGCTCTTGTATTTGAGCTGGTTACTTGGCTGAAAGAAAATATAGAAAGCACAAGCCGTTCTTGGACGCGAACTAGTTACTCGGCTGAAAGAACAAGTAGGAAGCACAAGCTGTTCTTGGACACGAACTGGTTACTTGGCTGACAGGAAACAAAATAGAAAGCACGAGCTGTTCTTGGATCTGAACTAGTTACTCGGCGGATATCAAAAGGGTAGGTACAAGCTGTTCTTGGATGTGAACTTGCTACTTGACCGGAAATAGGGACAAATTGACAGGCACAAGCTGTTCTTGGATGCGAACTAGCCACTTGGCCGTTAACGGAAGTAAATTGTTATTTGAAGAAGAACTGAATTTGATTGACATAACTGCAGGAGCTTGAATTTGACAGGAATGTTGACAAGACTGTTGAACTTTGAAATTGACACGACAGTAGACATTTGTTGTTAGCAGAAGAAATTCGAAGTTGACACGATTGATTTTGATTAAGATTAACATAGGGATTGAGAATGCAGATGCGTATGGATAGCATGACAATTTTATCAAATGCATGAACACATAGGATGCATGATTATGCATGTATGAATGCTTTGAAATGCATGATGGTTGGCAATTTATAGACAGAATTCCGCAGAGACGGACAAATCATTGGAACATTGGGCACGTAATGGCTCGCGCTCGGACATATATTTGCAAAAGTTCCTCTTCCGGGGATACCGTCGTCTGAAGATACATCGAGACCATCGCTGAAGGCAGGAAGCTGTAAAATTGTAGAGAAAAACAGTTTGAATGATATTGCTGCTGATTGGAACTGTCACATAAATGCTTCGGACATCGCATCTGTGGTCAATGCTTTTGCATGTTTTGTTTTTTTTATTTCTTTTTCATTTTTATTTTCATCATCCCATTTTTTGCCTGGATCGCCCTTTCGGGTATTCGACCCACCGGGGAATAGTTTTTTCACGTGCCCCTGTTTTTGCCCGAATTGCCTTTGAAGGTTGTCAATCCATCGGGGTGCTCATTTTTGCCTATGCCGCCCTTTCAGGTTTTCGACTTAGCGAACATATTCATTTTTCATGCTTTTCATTCTGTTTTTTCATTCTTGCCATTGACCACAGACCGTCACTGGGGGAGGGCTTGCTAGCAACTTGAATTGGAACTGATTATCAATGTTGATTTGTTCATGCATGTTCATTTGAGTGTACCTAGCTGTTCAGGCTTGTTTTCAAAATACTCAAAAAGGTTTTCAGTTTTCAGAATGTTCATTCCAGACATGTATCATTATTAACATAGAAGAAATCTTTTGTACAAAGCTTTGAAAATAGAATAAAAAAGGAATGCCAAACAAAAGCATAGGCTCAAATCGATGTATAAGGGTGGTAACCAGCCCAAAGGCGTGACTCCACGGATTTACAAGGCTTGGAAAATGGTAATTTTATTGGTTGGTGGTACATTGAACACAGTAGCTGCTATGGTATCTGAAACTCTTGAATCCACAGGCGTCGGAACCTCGGATGAGAACAGCCAATCATCAGTCGCAAAGATCCCGGGGGGAATAATAATTTGCCAGATATAGTCAATTGTCTTTTATTTCAATCTCATTTTTGCATGAACCGCCCTTTCGGGTTTTCGGCTCATCGAGACGCTCATTTTTGCCTGAGTTACATGTAATCTCAGCGACCTTTTACATTTTGTTTCTTGTCCCTTATTTTGCCTGGACCGCCCTTTCGGGTTTTCGATCCACCGGGAAGCGCATTTTTGCCTAGGCCGCCCTTTCGGGTTTTCGACCTACCACGCTGTTCTTTTCATATCTAGACAAAGTATTTCTTGACTATATCGGCATTCACGGGATTCGGAAGTTCTACACCATCCATGTGTGTGAGAATCAGAGCACCGCCAGAGAAAGCCTTCTTGACAACATAAGGTCCTTCATAGTTAGGCGTCCATTTGCCCCTTGGATTGGGTTGCTGACTCATTCTTCTTTTCAACACGAGTTCACCCTCTTTGAATACCCGAGGACGGACTTTCTTGTCAAAAGCAGCTTTCATCCTTGTTTGATACATATGACCGTGAGCCAAAGCATCAAGGCGTCTTTCTTCAATCAAATTCAACTGGTCGTACCGACTCTGGCACCATTCAGCCTCAGACAACTTTGCTTCCATAATTACACGGAGAGACGGAATCTCCACTTCCAATGGGAGGACTGCTTCCATGCCGTATACAAGAGAAAAAGGCGTTGCCCCGGTCGAACTACGGACTGTAGTGCGGTAGCCGTGTAAAGCATAGGGCAACATCTCATGCCAGTCTTTGTATGTTGTTACCATCTTCTCCACAATCTTCTTGATGTTCTTATTGGCAGCCTCGACTGCACCATTCATCTGAGGTCTGTAAGGAGAAGAATTGTGGTGTTCAATCTTGAATTTCTCACATAAGGCCTGCACCATGTCATTGTTCAGGTTGGTACCGTTGTCAGTGATAATCTTGCTAGGAACACCATACCGACAGATGATGTTGTTCTTGATGAACTTGACTACCACTTGCTTAGTCACGTTGGCATAAGATGCAGCTTCGACCCATTTGGTGAAATAATCGATTGCTACCAGGATAAAACGATGACCATTTGAAGCTTTTGGTTCAATTCTTCCGATCATATCGATGCCCCACATAGAGAAAGGCCATGGAGAAGACATAATATTGAGAGCGTGCAGAGGCACATGAATCTTATCAGCATATATTTGACATTTGTGGCACTTCCTGGCATATTGATAGCAATCGCGCTCCATGGTCATCCAGTAGTAACCAGCTCTCAACAGCTTTCTAGACATAGCATGCCCCGATGCGTGGGTCCCAAAGGTGCCATCGTGCACATCGTGCATTAGCTGTTCTGCTTCACATTCATCAACACATCTTAACAACACCATATCGAAATTCCTTTTGTACAGAACATCACCATCCAGCAGGAATTTGCTAGCCAGCCTGCGCAGCGTCTTCTTGTCTTTGTTGGAAGCATCCGGCGGGTACTCACGGCTTCGCAAAAATTGATTGATATCATAATACCAAGGTTTGCTGTCGACTCCGCCCGAACCCGTTTGTACAATTGCATCACTGACAGTAAACACATGAGCGGGCCGATCTAAGCGCTGTACTTTGATCATCGGCACGTGATTCCAATGGTTTACCTGGAACATGGAGGATAAGGCAGCAAGAGCATCGGCCATTTGGTTCTCCTCTCGAGGAATATGGTGCAACTCGACCTTTGTAAAATACGTCAACAGACGTCATGTGTAATCACGGTAAGGGATCAGATTGGCATGATGGGTCTCCCATTCTCCCTTTATCTGGTTGATGACTAGTGCAGAGTCTCCATAGATGTCGAGATGCTTGATTCTCATATCGATGGCTTTCTCAATCCCCAGGATACATGCCTCATACTCGGCCACATTGTTGGTGCACTCGAACACAATCCGGGCTGTGAAAGGGATGTGATGCCCCTGCGGAGCCACGATTACTGCGCCAATTCCTCGGCCATAAGCATTAACGGCACCATCAAAGACCAATCCCCACTTGCTATCAGGGTCTGGACCTTCACCGATCAGTGGTTCTTCACAGTCTCTTGACTTCAGGAACATGACCTCTTCGTCAGGGAAATCGAACTTCAAAGGTTGATAATCATCAAGCGGCTGACAAGCGAGATGGTCAGCCAGGATACTCCCTCTAATGGCTTTCTGAGCTTTAAACACAATATCATATTCTGACAGTAACATTTGCCAACGTGCTATTTTTCCAGTGACTGCAGGCTTCTCAAAGATGTATTTGATCGGATCCATCCGGGATATCAACCAAGTTGTGTGATTTATCAAGTAATGACGCAGGCGTTTGGCAGCCCAAGCTAGTGCACAACAGGTTTTCTCGAGCATTGTCTACCGAGTCTCACAATCGGTGAATTTCTTGCTCAAATAATAGATTGCATGCTCTTTCTTTCCAGTTTCATCTTGCTGACCGAGCACACATCCCATGGATTCATCCAACACTGACAGATACATAATCAAAGGCCTTCCTTCCACCGGCGGAACGAGGATAGGAGGTTCTAGCAAATAACTCTTGATGTTGTCGAAAGCTTCTTGGCATTCATCATTCCATACCACAGGTTGATTCTTCCTGAGTAACTTGAAAATTGGCCCGCAGGTTGCAGTCATGTGGGATATAAATCTGGATATGTAGTTCAAACGCCCGAGGAACCCTCTGACCTGCTTCTCGGTTTGCGGAGCCGACATCTCGCGGATAGCTCGGACTTTGTCAGGATCCACTTCAATGCCTCTCTGACTGACAATGAAGCCTAGCAACTTCCCTGATCTAACACCGAACGTACATTTGTTTGGATTCAGCCAAAGCTTGTACTTCCTCAACCTTTCAAACATCTTAGCCAAGTATTCGACGTGTTGCTCTTCATCGCTTGACTTGACAATCATGTCGTCTACGTACACTTCCACCTCTTTGTGAATCATATCATGGAACAAAGTGGTCATCCCCCTTTGGTAGGTAGCACAAACATGCCCTTTACAAAAGTGTCACTTCCGCCTCGGGCAGGGCGGAAGGATTGTTATTTTGAAAATAAAGCCTAAACAGCAAGACATATTACTTAGAATCATGCACAAACACAGGGAGATTGATAACATTCCAGTTCTTTGCAATGCCTCTTGGTATCACAAATGTGGGCCTAACCCCTCTTTTAGCAGCACCATCAAGAATTGCATTGGCGAACCCGGCACTACGGAACGTTCCAGTTGACACGCCTGACGTCGGAGAGAAACCGAGACCCTCTTTGTGTTTGTTGTCCAGCAACTGTATCAATTGGCCCCATCCAGCGGCCTGACCCTCCTGAACGGCTCTCTGCGCATCTTTCAACGAAGACATCGCCGCACTAGCCCTCTTGGGTTCTGCACCCTCGATAGTCAAACCCTGGAATGCAGTTCCTTCGGCAGATTTAGCTTCGATGCAAGAGAAGGATGATAACTGACTGACCAGATAAGCTTCTTCCCCATGCACTGTCACAAGTTTACCATTCCTTACGAACTTCAGCTTCTGATGGAGGGTAGAAGTGACTGCACCGGCCTCATGTATCCACGGTCTCCCGAGAAGGCAACTGTAAGAGGCATCTATGTCCATAACCTGGAAAGTAATCATGAATGTTTCAGGGCCAATAGTCATGGGGAGATCTACCTCTCCAAGCACAGTTTTACGGGAACCATCGAAAGCCTTGACTAGGAAAGTACTCCTTCTCAGAGGAACTCCTTGGCAACTCAACTAATCCAAGGTCGACTTAGGCATCACATTCAACGACGACCCAGTGTCTACCAACACATTGGACAGCATATCCGTTTTGCAGTTCATGGAAATGTGCAGGGCCAAGTTGTGGTGTTTCCCTGCCTCTGGGAGTTCATCTTCACCAAACCACAGGTTACTGCAAGCAGTGATGTTAGCCACTATTCCACCAAATTGATCCTCTGTGACCTCGTGGTCAACATATGCTTGTTCCAACACCTTTAATAACACATTCCTGTGAGCCTCCGAACTGAGGAGTAAGGACAAGATGGATATCTTCGAAGGAGTTTGTAATAGCTGATCAACGATCTTGTAATCGCTTTTCTTGATTATCCTCAAAATCTCATCCAGATTGGATTCTTCGATGGATTGGCCTGGACGGCTGGTACTTTCAACAACAGGAGGGATTGTCAATGGAGTAGTCTTATCAGCAGGAACCGTAACTGGCACATCATCTTTCTTTTGGAACAAGAGAGGTCGGACCTTGCCGCTCCTCAAAGCCGTCACTTCAGCGATACTGCCTACTGTGCTTGAGGACACCAAAGGTACTTCCTTCCCGTTTTCCAACATAGTCGCACTGTACTTGTACGGGATGGCTTTCGCAGAAGTATATGGCACTGGACCAGGCAACCGTATGACCAACGGTTCAACGTCCTTCCTGACGGGCGTGCTCTTGGCCGGAGTATCGTGGAAGATCGGCACTATCATGCAAACATCACTGGTAGTTAGGTAGTTGTCATTCATCAATCTTTGGATATCAGTCTGGACTATGCTGCAACCCATAGGGTTCTGAAGACATTCACAGCAAGCAGCGTGGTCGTGGCTGAACAGAGAAGCTTGGCAAAGTTTGATATGCAGTGGCACTAGAGGAGTAGCGACATTACGGACACTGAGATGAGGGATTTCTTCACATACTTCGATCATATTCACAGCGGCATGGTTGGGGAGTGGATTGTCGAGCACATGTGGGACATTGTTTTCAAAAGATAGCTTTCCCTGGTCGATCAACTTCTTCACAATGTATTTCAGAGCGTAGCAACCTTCTACGTCATGACCTAGGGCGCCTTGGTGGAAATCACATCTGAGATCGGAGCGGAACCTGGGAGGCAATGGGTTTGGCGGAGGCTTGCCAGGTCTAGTGGTGCAATACCCCTTATGTAACAGAGTTGGGAGTAGTTCAGCGTATGCCATTGGTATCGGCGGGAAAGATGGTCTAGATTGAGGGCCTTGTTGTTGTTGTTGCGGTTGTTGTTGAGCTAGTGGTTGTTGTTGCATCTGTTGGGCAATGGCATTAACAGGGACCTGAGGCTGGCCCGGTAGTGGAGGGTATTGATGGTAGAACGGCGGATAGAACGGATGCTGGGCATACTGTAGGTACTGGTACGGTTGAGGCAGTTGTGTAGCATTGACAGGAGCGACAGTGGCAGATTGATTGGTTCCGGTAGACACCATTCCCACTTCTGATTCCTTTTTCTTATGGTGACCATTGCCGTACTTCTTCGGTGCATTCGAGGACTCACCCTTCTCAAACACGATAATCCCCTCTCGGACAGCTTCCTCCAAGCGGGTTCCCATAGTGACCATCTCAGAGAAGTTGCTTGGGGCAGCAATAATCATTCTTTCAACGTAATCTTTCTTGGCTTAAATTTGGGATTTGAACCGTAATCCTCTTCTTTTTCTCCTGAACTGATTCGGAATCCTTGAATCCTTTCCCTCTTCTTCTCAAACTCTCCCTCTGTGATCGCGCTTGAGCTTGATGCCTTTGGGTGGTGAGTTCGCACTTGAATTGCAGAAAAAACCGATTCAATGATGAAGATTCAATACGGAATCTCTGAGAATCGATGCAAACTCCATTGAATTTGTTGAATTTTGGTTCTGGAGAAACGGTTAGGGTTTGAATGTTCTTGAACTTTTTTCTGGATTTGTGAATTTGATCCAACTGAATGGAGAGAGAATTTTTGTTTCTGTTTGTGACTTGGCGCGTAATGAATGGATCTGTTGGCATTTTGCACAGTAACTGGCCTTTTATAGGCTGCCAAGTGTGATTCTGACCAATGAGGTGGTGACATGTGGCCTTGACTTTGCTTGCGTGGATTTGGACTTGAATATTGGACCAATCTGCAATTATTGAAACTAAAGGGACAGTTTTGCAAATTTGAAAAGTTTAAGGACTAAAACGTAAAATATAAAAAGTAAGTGGACTGGACTGTTTTTAAAAGAATTGTGACCTTTTGCAATAAAATGTAAAATTTGGACTGAATTGCGATTTCTAAAAATGTTTGGACTAAAATGCAAAAAAATAATAAAATTGGTTAAAAAATGTAATCTGAATGCAACGTAAAGTGAAACGTTTAAAAAACGACAAAATGGACTAAAACGAACAAGCTACCAAAATGAGGTATTTTAAAATACCTCTCTGCCCAAAATTTGTTTGATGTGAAAAGACTAAAATGCCCCTGGGGCAAAAACGACTCAAACTAACTCAGGCTGGCTCAGACGCGAATTAAGATGATTTTTGTACAAAACTTGATTAATGGTTTATGCAAACAAATTGAAAAGACTCAGGGACAAATTGCAGGGACTAAAATTGGGTTCCTTTATAGGAAATGACCAAAATACCCTTTTGTATGATCTTATGCAAAAATTTAAAAGACTGAAGCAGTAAAGTATGCAGCTGAAGCATAGTAGAAAACATGGTGGATTTGAAAGTATTAGAAAACAGCAGAGGAATTTGAGTGAGTATTTTTAGGTCCAAAATGAGGGTATGACAGCTGCCCCTATTTAAGTTTCTTCGTCTGGGGAGTCAAGAGACAGAGTCTTCGGCTTGACGCGACGAAGATACTTAAATATCGACATTTGCACTGATTTTGGGCGTAAAAATACGTTTGTAAATGTCACGTATGCCATGCAACATTTGTGTTATGAATGCAAGACAATTGAGAATTGATTTTAACAAAATATGTCGTATCCATTGCGGGACTGATTGACATTAACAAGATAACAAAAACAGAGTATGTCGTATCCATTGCGGGACTGATTGACATTAACAGGGTAGCAGATAACAAGACTCACTGGGGAGACTTGAAAGCAAATTGACAGGTACAAGCTGTTCTTGGATGCGAACTGGCCACTTGACCGGGAATATTGACAACAAAGAGCGCAAGCTGCTCTTGTATTTGAGCTGGTTACTTGGCTGAAAGAAAATATAGAAAGCACAAGCTGTTCTTGGACACGAACTGGTTACTTGGCTGAAAGAAAACAAGGTAGAAAGCACGAGCTGTTCCTGGATCTGAACTAGCCGCTTGGCCGTTAACAGGAAACAAATAGAAAGCACGAGCTGTTCTTGGATCTGAACTAGTCGCTCCGCGGATATCAAAAGGATAGGTACAAGCTGTTCTTGGATGCGAACTGGCTACTTGACCGAAAACAGAAACAAATTGACAGGTACAAGCTGTTCTTGGAGGCGAACTTGCTGCTTGACCGATAACAAGAGTGAATTGACAGGCACAAGTTGTTCTTGGATGCGAACTAGCCACTTGGCCGTTAACGGAAGTAAATTGTTATTTGAAAAAGAACTGAATTTGATTGACATAACTGCAGGAGCTTGAATTTGACAGGAATGTTGACAAGACTGTTGAACTTTGAAATTGACATGACAGTAGACATTTGTTGTTGGCAGAAGAAATTTGAAGTTGACACGATTGATTTTGATTGAGATTAACATAGGGATTGAGAATGCAGATGCGTATGAATAGCATGACAATTTTATCAAATGCATGAACACATAGGGTGCATGATTATGCATGTATGAATGCTTTGAAATGCATGATGATTGGCAATTTGTAGACAGAATTTCGCAGAGACAGACGGAACATTGGAATATTGGGCACGTAATGGCTCGCGCTCGGACATATATTTGCAAAAGTTCCTCTTCTGGGGATGCAGTCGCTTGAAGATACATCGAGACCATCGCTTGAAGGCAGGAAGCTGTAAAATTGTAGAGAAAAACAGTCTGAATGATACTGCTGCTTATTGGGACAGTCACGTAGGTGCTTCGGACATCGCATCTGTGGTCAATGCTTTTTGCATGTTTGTTTTTTTATTATTTCTTTTTCATTTTTTCTTTCATCATCCCATTTTTGCCTGGATCGCCCTTTCGGGTTTTCGACCCACCGGGGAATGGTTTTTTTTTTTGTGTTGCCCCTGTTTTTGCCATTCTCAATCCCATTTGAAACGTTTTTGAAAACACAATTCAACCCCCCCCCCCCCCCCCCCCCCTTCTTGTGTTTTTCTCACCTTTAGTTTTCTCTTCAAAACTCATAACACAAAAGATCAGAAGCGAATAAGACAGCTTCTAAGAATGACGTTCAGGAGCGTATGCAGCGGAAAGATAAACAGAGAGAAAAGAGAAGAAGCAGAAAACAAGCAATTTATACAGGTTCCTTCCACAAACCGGAAGTAGTCCTGTCCCCCTTGCATTTCCAAGGAGAGTTCACTAAAGTAATATCTGATTACAAAGTCTCAAGCACACAAGCAAGAGACTTCAAATGCTCAAGAACACAATCAAGAGACTTCTAATGCTCAAGCACACAAGCAAGAGACTTCTATCAAACAAAATTACACAGAAAATGTTTGAGGTTGAACACTTGATATACAATCAGTGGTGTTCACAATACAAATCAGATACAGACTCTTAAGACTTAATAATTTCAAAGATAAGAACTTGAAAACTGAAATTCTAAGTGAACTTTGGATGCTTAAACAATTTGACAGAGTTTTGGCGCTTTCAAAAAGTTGTAGAGTCTTGTTGTTCTTCAAGTCTTCACTCCTTTATATAGAGGTGAGAAATGAACGTTGTAAGTGCCAACACATCCAAAAAGAGTCGTTGTTGAAGCTTGATCTTTCACCAATGATTCTTTGCCTGATTAAGTTATTCTCCTATAAAGGATCAATTTCAAATCCATTCCGGTTGAGAGGGAACAAGGATACATGCTTGGTTGTACATGAGAGCTGTTATTCTTGTCTGTTAGCTGAGACAAAGAACAGAGTAGTGGAAAAGGTGGTTGTATAGTTCGTACAGAGTACAATGTCAACGCTTCTTGTTTCTTTGCAGCCAAAAAGACTTCAAATCCTTTTGAAATGACCGTTGCATTATTCCACTAGTGTTCTGCCAATACTATATGACTTTCGCTCCAAAATACAACACTTAAATCATAAATTCTTGAATCAAATAGCTTCTGGTGAAATTCTGTTGCTTCTGAAGAATCAGCTTCTGAGGACCTTCAGCTTCTGATGATGTCATACTCTTCAGGAGCGCTTTTCTTCAGGAGCGCTTTAAGCTTCAAATAAATACTTCCTTTGCTCTTTATTTGTTCTTTTAGAACCTTGTTAAGATATATCACTTTGTTTATGGTCATGTACACTTGAACAAATGTTAGCAATACCAATTGTCAATTTTTAATACCTTGTTATCATCAAAACTCTTTAGGGTTTATTGTTAAACACATTTTGTTCCAACACGTGATGCCTTTCGGCGTTACTAATGCGCCTGGAGTGTTTATGGAATATATGAATCGTATTTTTAATACTTATCTAGATCGTTTCGTTGTTGTGTTTATAGATGATATTCTGATATACTCCAAATTCGAGGAGGAACATGTCGAGCATTTGAGGATTGTTTTGCAAGTGCTGAAAGAGAAGAAGTTATACGCCAAGTTATCAAAATGCGAATCCTGGCTAGAGGAAGTGAGTTTTCTTGGTCACATTATTTCTGGTAGTGGTATTGTTGTAGATCCATCTAAGGTTGAGGCAGTATCGCAATGGGATACTCCAAAGTCGGTTACCAAAGTTAGAAGCTTTTTGGGTTTGGCAGGTTATTACCGAAGGTTTATTGAAGGATTTTCCAAGATAGCACTTTCGTTAACTCAGTTGACCTGTAAAGGTAGAGCTTTTGTATTGGATTCTCAGTGTGAAAATAGTTTTAATGAACTTAGGCAACGGTTGACAACAACTCCGATTTTAATACTACCAAAATTCGATGAACCATTCATTTTATACTGTGATGCGTCTAAGTTGGGTTTAGGTGGTGTGCTTATGCATGATAATAAAGTGGTGGCTTATGCATCGAGGCAGTTGAGGATTCATGAACGTAATTACCCTACCCATGATCTTGAGTTAGCTGCAGTGGTTTTTGTACTTAAAATTTGGAGACATTATCTGTATAGTTCTAGATTTGAAGTGTTTAGTGATCATAAAAGTCTGAAGTATCTATTTGACCAGAAAGAATTAAATATGAGGCAGCAAAGGTGGCTTGAATTGCTAAAGGATTACGATTTCGAATTAAACTACAATCCAGGCAAGCCTAATGTTGTTGCAGATGCCTTAAGTAGGAAAACGTTACATATGTCTGCTATAATGGTTAAAGAGTTGGAGTTGCTTGAACAGTTCAGAGACCTGAGCTTGGTTTGTGAAATGTCGTCACAGAGTGTGAAATTGGGAATGTTGAAGATCGACAGTGAATTTTTGAATAGTATCAAGGAAGCTCAGAAGGCAGATGTGAAGTTGGTAGACTTAATGGTTGGAAGTAATCAGACTGAAGATAGTGACTTTAAAGTTGGTGATCAAGGAGTGTTGCGGTTTTGGAATAGGATTTGCATTCCTGATGATGCAGAAATGAAAAAGATGATCCTGGAAGAGAGTCACAAAAGTAACTTGAGTATTCAACTGAGAGCTACAAAAATGTATCATGATTTGAAGAAATTGTTTTGGTGGTATGGGTTGAAGCGAGATGTGGCGCAATTTGTGTATGCATATCTAATTTGCTAGAAATCGAAAGTTGAACATCAGAAACCTGCTGGGTTGTTGACGCCTTTAGATGTTCCAGAGTGGAAGTGGGATAGTATATCCATGGATTTTGTGACGAGTTTGCCGAATACTCCAAAAGGACATGATGCGATTTGGGTAATTGTGGATAGACTAACGATTTTCATTCCGATTAACATCAGTTTTCCTGTATCTCAGTTGGCGGAGATTTATATCCGTGAGATTGTGAAGCTACATGGTGTTCCATCGAGTATTGTATCAGATAGAGATCCAAGATTTACTTCTAGATTTTGGAAGAGTCTGCAGGAGGCGTTGGGTTCTCAGTTGAGGTTGAGTTTGGCGTATCATCCGCAGACAGATGGACAGCCAAAGAGGACAATTCAGTCGTTGGAGGACTTGTTGAGAGTTTGTGTACTTGAGCAAGGGGGAACTTGGGATAGTCATCTTCCATTGATCGAGTTCACTTACAATAACAGTTACCATTCTAGCATTGGAATGGCACCGTTCGAAGCGTTGTATGGTCGAAGATGCAGAACTCCGTTATGTTGGTATGAGTCCGGTGAGAGTGTGGTGCTAGGACCAGAGATTGTCCAACAGACTACTGAGAAGGTCAAGTTGATTAGAGAGAAGATGAAAGCGTCGCAGAGTAGACAAAAGAGTTACCATGATAAGCGTAGGAAGGACCTTGAGTTTCAAGAAGGAAACCATGTGTTTTTGAGAGTCACTCCCGCGACCGGTGTTGGATGGGCGCTAAAATCAAAGAAATTGACTCCGAGGTTCATTGGCCCGTATCAGAGTTTGGAGAGGGTTGGGACGGTTGCGTATAGAGTGGGTTTGCCACCGCATCTTTCGAACTTACACGACGTGTTTCATGTGTCACAACTTCGGAAGTATGTTCCGGATCCATCTCATGTGATTACAAGAGATGATGTGCAAGTAAGAGACAACCTTACAATCGAGACCTTACCAGTGAGGATTGAAGGTCGTAAAGTGATGAAACTGAGAGGCAAGGAGATACCTCTTGTGAAAGTCGTTTGGGGAGGAGTAGCTGGTGAAAGTTTGACGTGGGAGTTGGAGAGCAAGATGCTGGAGTCATATCCAGAGTTGTTTGCATGAGGTATATTTCCGAGGAAGAAAATATTCTAAGTGGGGAGAGTTGTAACGCCCTATTTTTATTATCTAATGTTTTGTTTTCCTTGTTACGTATTACTTTTTAAGTTGTTGTTGTTGAACCTTTTTTGGATTTGAAACTTCATTATGTTGTTGATGTCGTGACCTTAGTGCCGAGTTTCTTTTTAAAACGTTGAATATTTTCCGTTGCGACGTTATTTGAATTATTGAAAGCAGTTGTTTAAATAAATAGTAAATTCAACTATTTATATTTGATGATAGTTTAAAAAACGAAATATGACATTCTATTTACGATGAAACTCTGATTTATTATATATTATTTATGTATTAGGAAAACAGGGTGTTACATGCCACATGGCATGATCTGATTGGCTATATCATAGCGCGCCTTAATGACACGGAAGTGGAATCCGTGAGTTCTTAAAATTGATGTGTGTTTAAAGAGTATGCTAAATGGTGTAACCCTTGCAATCTTCCTAAAATATGTTACTTATATTAAATGATTAAATGATGTATATACTCAAAAGTGATTACTTAAAATTTAGGGCTGTGCTATATAGCACGACACATGCTCACACACGAAAGTGCACGACAAGTTAATCTGCACATGATTTTCTATATAAATGGATGCTAGCTTATAGTTTTTTAAATAAATGATAGATCAAGATAAATAAAACATCTACGTAAGCGGTGCTTCGGTGGCAACATCTTAGTTTTGGGTACCAATGATTTTCACCTTTTGACAAACAAGCAGGATTGAGTTGCAAACACACCATCAAAAGAGAAATATGTTAGGCATTTCTCATAAACAAGCAAATGTGAAACTAAACTGGTCATTTGGAGTAAAGTCAAATTTAGAAAAAAATTTAAATGAAAGCTTATAACTTATTCGTGTGCTTTGTACGAATATTGTTCTCGTGCATTTAAGCATTTTCCTAAAATTTATCATCAAATTATAATATAAATATAAAAAAAAACTATTGTGTTATAACACCACGCATTACACTACTCTCTTCTAATCCGTATTAAATTTTTGAGGAAATTTTACTCCGTATTAATTATAATTCACCGTATAGATTTCAATATTTCGAACATTATAATATAAATAAATGTAATTTCTACCATTTAAAATGATTTGTGCCAAAAGAAAGAATGAAATCCTGCTTGTGTTTTTCTAAATTGGTCTCGAACAGACCGAACACTTTTCTGCAACACACTAATAAAGGAATTCTAATTGGAACTGTTGTGTTGTGTGTTGGAAATGGAGAAGGTTACAGTGACAACTTTGTGAGGAATTTAAGAGGAGAAAATATTTGAGAGAAGAACAATTTTATTATTTGAGAAAGGATACTTTGATTCTTGTGTTCTTGCTTGATTTACAAATGACAAACTCTCTCCTTTTTATAGGCTCTAAGGGAGAGTTCTAGATACTTCCTAGGGAGAGTTCTAGACATATCCTAGGATAACTTTATACACACTTCAAGAGAGTGTTCTACACACTTCTCTCAACTATATACATGAAAGTTTTACACACTTCTCTCAATGATATTTCTACCAACCTAATTCTACATGACTCTAGAACTTTGTATGGGCTACACCATTTATCAAGTTTATTATCCAACATTGTGCTCATCCAAATCCTAGACACGTGCCATTTGCTACTTGGCATAATCTCCAATATGAATCTTACGTGGCACTTAATACCCATGCAGAGCACAAACATTCTCCACCTGTCATCTTCTACCACCTTTGTACCAGTAAGTGTAACCGCTGTTTTACTTACCTTCTATAAACGTCAAAAGAAACCCCAAAACAACAGAATAATAGGAGTATCATATATTCAATTCATGAAGATTCAAAAAACCATGGAAATGGAAACTCCACGTTCAACTATATCATGGGAAGTCCTCATCCTCGTAGCACATAACCTTGACCCCAAAACATTAGCCATAGCTTCATGCGTATCAAAATCATGGTTACATTCTATGTCCTCTGATCTTCTTTGGAAACCAATTGTAACAACCCATTTTCCCTCTCTCTCCACTCTTCCAACCACCGTCTCGTATTACCGTCTCTTTGCATTAGGCCATTCTTCCGCCACGCGCCGCCGTCAGACCCCTCCGAAGCCAACCCTCGCCCTCGACGACCTCAACTTCACGGTTTCCATTACTTCCAAGCAGGACTCTCGTGTAGTCGCAACTGTATCCAGACCGGTAGAAGCACTGGTGGTAGATCCTCCCGGCGTGTTCCGTTTTGTTGTTAGCTTTGAAAGCGGGGTTGTGAAGAAGAACAACGGTTTTGAGGAGGTCGTGAAGGTGACGTGGAATGTGGTGGTGAAAGGGTGGAGAGGGGTATTCACTTTGATGGATTGTGAAGGGAAGGTGGGGTTTGTGGCCAGAAGGGAGGAGTGGTTTTCGCAGGAGCTACCGGCGCCAGGTTGTTGTTCGAAGATTGTGGCGAGTTCGGTGGTGGCGGATATGAAGGTGGGGATGTGCGGTTGTAGAGAAAGTGAAAGTGATGATGGTGTGAGGGTTGAGAAGGTGAGTGTGGGGATTATGAGTGTTGTTGATTGGAGGTATGTTGATATTGACGATGGTCTTAGGTACTTGCAACATTTTCTTCTAACTTAATAACTCATTTTGATGAGTTTGTAATCAATGTAATACAATAGTAGTAGTAGACATTTTATGTATAAAGCTGCTTTTCTTTTCAAAAAATGTATAAAGCTGCTTTTAAACTCGTGGGTTTAAATTTAGGAAGTAGTGGAAATACATGGGTCGTGGAATTTAGCGAATTTAATTTTTACTAAGAACAGCATTTTATTTAAGAAAATATTATTTCTTGACAAGTTTTTTTTTTTCCAAAAGCAAAGAAAAGAATTTATTAACAAAATTAAACCAAGCACAAGGTGTACTAGGCTTAAAATGTAAAGATGCAAAAAATTCACCATCCGAAGCATGACAGAAACTACAATCACCAATACCAACAGATCATTGCCTAACAAATGAAAAGGAAATGCAATATAAGAACTCTAAATAGTGACCGTCCAACCAACAAAAATGCTTCCTATACCAAATTCACAATGCCTTCAAGAGATGATATTATCCTCTTTATTTCCTGACCACCGAGACCAAACTGATAATTCAAACTTTGAAATAGCTCAAACTGCTATTTCAAAACCAATCTGATAATTGAATTCCAAACCAAAAAATGATGATCTTTCAAATTATGCCTTATAAGAATCAGTGACAAACTCAGCAAGACACCAAAGACGGTACCAAGAAGATTAACACTCCCAACTGACACGACTCAATCCCAGGCGAAATAAAACAACAGCTCCAAAACGCAAATCCAAATCTAGATTGAAACAGGATACAATTGAAAACACACCAAAACATAAACACCTTCAGAACCTGCAATAAAGAACCAAAAATCCCCAACACTGCAGCTAAGCAAAAAAAAACAAAAAAAAAAAAACTTCTGAGTCTTCTAACTAAAACACCGCCAATGAAGCACCAATGAATCGGATCGCCACTAAAACCGAATAAAATTCACATCCAAACATGCCCTCGGATTCACACACTGTTGTTGGAACACATAATGTTTATTATGTGAATTAAAAAAATATATTCACATGTCAACTTCCTAATGATTACTTATTTATGACCATTATTTTTGTAATGGTCAAATGATCTTCGCTGTTGGATTTGAAACTCATCTTTGACTCCTCACCTATAAATAGAGCCCTCTTCCCTCACTTCTACTCACCTCAAAAGTTCTCTTGAGTTGTCAAACAACTTTTCTCTCTTCTCCCTCTTTTAGCTTGTGTTGACGAGCTATTCTTTTCTTCTCCCTCTTTTTCTGTCCCTTCGGATTTAAAGAGTGTTCTTAAGGCCATAGCGCCCCTTCGGTTTAAAATGTCCTTCGGAATTAAGAATGGTCTTAAGAACATAGTCTCTTTGTAACGTCCGCTTTGAACTATTTTATTTATTTAATTATTTGATTGAGTTTAGAGTCTTTTTAAATAATTTATTTGATTTATGGTGATGTGTGTTATTTTTGTGTTATATGTTGGTGTTTTAGTAGCATATTATATTATAATACATATGTTATTTGGTGTAGAGATATTATGTTATTTGGTGTAAAAATATATTTGTTATGTGGTGTAGAAATACTATGTTATTTGTTATAAAAATATATGTGTTATTTGGTGTAGAAATATATATGTTATTTTGTGTAAAAATATATTGTGTTATTTGTTATAGAAATATTTTTGTTATGTAGAGATATATTTGTTATAGAAATATATTCGTTATTTGGTTTGAAAATATATTTGTTATTTTATGTAGAAATATATATATATATATATATATATATATATATATATATTATCTAGTGTATAAATATATTTGTTTTAGAAATAATAAGATATGATGATATAATATAATATATATTTTGATGATGTGTGCTTTTATGTATTTTTAGTATTATCTTATTTGATTTATAATATAATATATTTAATTAAATATGGATTGTTACATAATTTTAGAGAATTTGAGGGAAGGAGTAGAAATAAGATAAGATGAGTAAGAGAATATTAATAAGAGAATTAGGGTTAGAATTATTTAGTACGTGATATATCTTTTGGAGAAACCTAGAGAAAAAGAGAGGAGGCGCGAAGGAGAGAAGAAAATCCTAAGAAGAACGCAGCTTGATTCAGGAGACCAAATTAAGGTAAGAGTGAGCCTAGCTTTCATTATATTAAACTGTAATTCAATTCAATTATGATTAACAAGAGATGGATGAGTTTTTGAGAGAATTAAGAACTAGGTTAAGGTGAATGAATTAAAAGATGAAGTTGAAAGGTGAGAATTAAGGAAAACTAGTTTAGGTTTCGAATTGATTTTCTAGTCTTAAAAAGAGTGGATAATCTAGTAGGTTAATGAATAATTAATGTTCTAATGACAGAATAATCATAGGGTGATGTTTAAGGTCATGTTTTGAGGGTATTGGATCGAAAACGGAGTAGAAAAGGTTTCCCCAAGGCGAAACCGCAACTGAACTGCGATTTTGCTGTCGCTGTGCAAAACACGTTACTTGTTGTCTCAGTTTGACAAGTTTAAGTTCCGAACTGGGTTTAGGTGTCTTCATGAAAGTTGTAGATAATTGAGTTAAATTTTTAATGGCTTCAGAGTGACTCAAAAATGTTTTGTGAATCTTCAGTTATGATAAAAACACTCCAAGTAGGTCTTGGAAAAAACAGCATTCTCTATTTCGCGTTCTTGTGTCCTTTTCATACATTTCTGTTCCGAACTGGGTCTTGGTGTAAACATGAAAGTTGTAGATAATTGAGTTAGCTTTTTAATGGCTTCAGAGTGACTCAAAAATGTTTTGTGAATCTTGAGTTATGATGAAAATAGTCCAAGTAGGTCTTGAGAAAACTTTAAGAAAACTTAGCATAACTAATCCCAAGTTAGTCCAAAGACTTAGGGTTGGTTTCCAAACTTCAAACTTAGGTATTAGGGATTTAGTTGAGGTGTTTTATGAGTATTTGGCTTATGTATTATTTAATCATACTTGATTACTTTTGAAGAATGTTATTGCTTATGAATTATGAATGATGAGTGCATAATGTGCTTTACTTATAAAGTTAATGTTATGATTTGATGTTGTTGATAATGATTATGAATCATATGTGCATTATGTGAACTATATTGTAATATATGTGATGCCTAAATGATGAATTTTTGATGTTGTTATATGATTGATGATTTGCTGCCATGTTGCTGTTATTATTTAATTAAAGCTGCATGAGTCGGTCTATGATGTGAGATGTTGTCCAATTTGTTGGAGTCATATGAGAAGTTGTGCTAACTTGTTTAAGATGTAAAGAGTCGAGTCCATGCATTTGCATAATTTGAGACGGTGGAGCTTTTGCTCAAAGCGACGGTGGAGCATTTGCTCAAAGCGACGGTGAAGCATATTAATGCTTATATATGGTACCACATGCATATAAGATGTCTAAGATGTTTAAGATGTTAGAGTTGCATAGTCGAGTTGCATTGTCGAGTCGAGTTGTTTAAGATGTTTTGTGATGATATTCTTTGATGATGTTTAAGATGTTTTGTGATGATGTTCTTTGATGATGATTAAGATGTTTTGTGATGATGTTCTTTGATGATGATTAAGATGTTTTGTGATGATATTCTTTGATGATGTTTAAGATGTTTTGTGATGATGTTCTTTGATGATGATTAAGATGTTTTGTGATGATGATTCTTTGATGATGTTTAAGATGTTTAGTGATGATATTCTTGATGTTGCTTAAAATGTTATGAGATAAATATTTGAGACGTGCTTATATGTTAATTGTTGTTAAACTTAATTGTTGGATTATCTGTTTATTATATTGTTTGTGAATCTCACCCCTTCTGTTGGAATTGCCGCCTTGTGGGCAAGTGCAGATTTCCAGGACTAGCTGTTGATGTGAGTGGACTCCTCGCGTGTCTAGGTGCTCTGATACGTAACGGGATGGGGAACTTTGCTTATGTTTTCTATTCTTTACGTATTTAACTATGAGATTTTATGAACATGATATTAAAGAATTTGATGAGATTTTACGTAGAGGCCTTCGTGCCAAAGTTGTTTTTAAGATTTTTAAAATAAATTCCGCTGCGAAGTGATTTAAGATTTGATTGAAATATTTTGAAGGATAAATTATTATTTATTCCATTGTGATTTTTAAGAAATGTAGCATTCTGTTTAAGTTGTGAAACTCTGATTATTATTTTGAGAAATTTTTATGCTGGGAAAACGGGGTGTTACACCCTTCGGTAAAATTCGTCCCTTCAGAAATAAGAGTATTCTTAAGATCATAGTCCCTTCAGTTTAAAATGTCCCTTCGAAAAATAAGAATGATTTTAAGAATATAATTCATCCTTTTTGTTTTATGCCCATGGAGAAGTTAGAGGTTAGAGTGGTGGAAACACCATATTATAGTGGTCTTAGTACCATATAAGAGTGGTCTTAGTACCATAATAGAGTGGTATCAAGGCCATATTAGAGTGGTCTTAGCACCATATATGAAGGTGTATTTCTAGAACAGATCCTACAGTGCCACGAAACAGTTGTAGCTGGACTGTTTTATCCTGGGGACATCGTGGTTGATAGTCTGCTTGCACAATTTTGGGCAGTGCCACGAAACGTCTTAAAGAGAGCGACCTAGTCCACGACTCAGCCTGGTAATCTCTTCGGTGACAAAAATATTTTTAACTAATTTTGACTATTGTTCCAACAATTTTAAGACGTTTTTGTTCTGCCATATCGACCGAAGAAATTACTAGTTTGTTGTAAACTACAACAAGGATAAAAGAGCTATAGAAATACTCCGATTAAAAGAACACGATAAAGTGTAAGAACAGGTTTAGCGTTGCGTTACAGGCTTACCTGAATGGATAGTAATTCACTATTATGAATACTAAAGATCAACCTTTTGGTGGATCAAATGAGAGACTTTTTTGTCTAAGAAATTTCTATGAAGGAAATTAATTTATGCAAAAGATTTTGGTCGAAATTAAAATTTCTAATAAGAATTTGATTTAAAAAGTTTATTTGGTGTATGGACTGAAATTTTCTATTAAGGAAATCTTTACAAAGAAAACCTAATGACATTTACGGCATATATGTTTTATTGTACTTAATTCTTGTTTTATGGAATTTACTATTGGATTCATAATTGTTTAATGCAAAACCGTATTGACTTAATAGCAAGACTTTTGTTCAATGCAAAAGAATGCCTTGTATATTTGACATTTTGTTTCCATTAATTGAAATAATTTTGGTTGACATTTAAGATATGGAACAAATATCATGCATTGAGCCTTTTAATAAAAATAAAGTAATCACTTGATATTTGTCATATTCAAGATTATATCGTAAAATGAGATGTGTTATATTTTTTAAAAGAAAAAAATATAAGACTTTTTATAGTCATGTTAAAAATAACCAAGCGGTCGCATAAATCAATATCTGGATAAACTAAATATTTGGATTTAATTTATTATGATGAATGCGAACTTTATGATAACTTGACTAGATATGAAAAGATATTTTATCACTTTTATTGTTGACTATTTAGACTATACTTTGATATATCTCATGAGAAATAAAAGTGGTGTGTGCTTGTTAAGATCAAGTATTTGAAATTGAAAATTAATTCAATAAGAAAATCAAGCGATTTAATAGTGATAGAAGCACAAAATAATTTCCACATTTCAATGAGTTTTTATAAATGACACGGAATTATTCATGAAACAATTGCATCTTACTCTCTTGATATGAACGATAAAGCAGTTATAAAGAATATATTATTTACCAGTTCAGTTGTTGTCATCATGCTTAATTCTAGTGGTGCATCTCATTGTTGGGAAAATCTTATCAACTATTTGATTTGTGCTAAATAGAGTGCTTTAATCTAAGAACAAAATTTCTAGCTATGAAATTTTGAAGAAAAGACAATATATCTTGTCTTACTTTTTTGGACTTGGGATTGTTTGGCCTATCTTCGAATTCCAAATCCTGAGAGTAAAACTCACTAGTAAAGCCTATGAATGTGAATTCATTGGGTATGAAATTAACATGAAAAAGTATAGGTTTTATGACCTAAATGTTAATGTGATCATAAAATCAAACGATGATGATTTCTATGAAATTAAATTCCCCTTTTTAAATTAAGAAAATAGTGGGGGCACTAGTGGGGGCATTGCAACTGATCACAGCGATCAGAAGCAGTGATGAGAACATCGAATCAGATGTAACAGAACCTCGAAGAGGTAAGAAAGCACTAGTTGCTAAGAAGTATTGACATGATTACATGGTATATGTCATCGCGATTTTCGGGTGTCAAGTCATCAATTAGGCTTGAACCTTTCAATCATTGATGTCTCTATTTTTTTTGGGGAAGGGTAAAATTGAGAAAACCCTTAGAAATTCTAAGTTCGGGGCAATTTTCGCTACGGGAAGGTGTTAGGCACCCGTAACGACTATAGTACTCTATAGGAGCCGCTTTTCTAGATTTTACGTTTACGCTTTGTTTTTAATACTATTTATCGAAAAGAAATTGCTTTTAAGAATGGGGGGAAAGGAGTGTTTGGGATTTATTTTTATTGGACTTGGAGAGGTTTTGACCTCTTGCCTACATACCATTTTAAGGGATCAAACTCCATGTAGTTCTCTCTCAAAAACCTTTTTTGTGGGTTTTGATTGGTTTTAATTTTTGAGAAAAATAGTTTTGAAGAAAAGAACGAGGCCGTAAAGGCTTGAGAAAATAAAACGGTGAGGTTGGTCAATTATTTACAAAAAAAGGTTTAAGTAGGAATTATTGTTTCATTTGGATTTGATTAAAGAAAAAAAAAGGAAAATACAATGGAGTTTTGACTCCAAGGTTTATTGGAAAAAATTGTATTCAAGTGATGAAATTGTTAACACTTTTTGAGAAAAGGTTTTTCTAAGTTTCGCGCTTCCTAAACATACATCTAACGGTGAATCATACAACGTGCGTGCGTGTCGGTGCTTGTGTTGGTGTACATCATTATAGTGTCCATTGTCCTTTACATTGGTCCTAGTTTACATTCTATGGTCTTGCGAGAAATTAAAATGAAGGAATAACTACCTAAGAATTAGAAAAGTGAATAAAACCTAGACTAAAGGATGAAGATGAAGTGGAATGCTCAATGTGTGTATGAAACATAGAACAAAATGGTTAGTAAAGCAAGATGAAATGATAGTAGAAATGTTAAACTAATTGACATAGAAAAGTAATAGCAAAGTGTAAAAAGTGGAAAGAAAAATGCATGTGAACTAATATTACCTATAAAGCAAGAAACTAACAAGTAAAACATTGCAAAAGTTAGGAGCTAACATATAAGCTTGTAAAGTAGCAAACCAAAAGTTAAGCCAACAAGGTTAGAAGCTAACAATTATCATTGCAAGGTGACTAACCAAATGGACTTAAACTAACACTATTGGAAACTAACAATTACCATTGCAAAATTGTGAACAAAAATCAAGCTTAACAAATTTGGAAATATTGCAAACTTGGAATCATGAATCAAGCTAAACAAAGTTGGAAACAATGCCGTATTGGAATCAAGAATTAAACTAAACAAGGTTGGAAATAATGCAAAAATTGGAAACAAGAATTAAACTAAACAAAGTTGGAAATAATGCAAAAATTGGAAACAAGAATTAAACTAAACAAAGTTGGAAACAATGCAATATTGGAATCAAGAATCAAACTACACAAAGTTGCAAAATAATACAAAATTGGAGTTTAGCAAAATTAGGAATATGACAAAAGCATCAAACTTAACAAGATTGAATGAGCTATCATGAAATCAGAGGTAAATCATCATGGAATCAAATGTCAAGCACCAAAATCTTATGACAAGGATTTGGATTAAAAACCATGCAAGAAAATTCACAAAAAAACACAAAATATACCAATCAAATGAGAAATTAACACCTATCATTTTTATCAATTTTCAACATGTAAAAATATCACAAAAATAGTCACAAACATACCAAGAACACGCAGTAATTTTTCGGAATTTTGTAAAAAAGGTAGAGTGCACAGGGGGTCCAAATAGTGAGACTGGGGGTGAATAAAGCAAGAAAGATCAAAAACTGGAAAGAAAACCAAAAGCCCAAGGTTGCCCGGCCCAAACCCACGCTGGTTGGTGGATCCTGATCCCCAGAACACATCAGGGGCGTTGGATTGATCCGGATCCAATAGGATCTAGATCTAAAGGTCGAGGACGTGGGGCGCTGGATCGGGTCAGAACCCACCCGGTCCAGCGCCTTATATAAAAGGTTATAACCCGGTTTCCCTCATTTTTCTTCCTCTCTTCTCTCTCTACCTCTCTTCCCCGTTCGTCTTTCTCTCTTCTCCGGTTCCAAACCCTAACCCTAACTTTCACAATCCAACCCAGAACGACATGAATCATAGCTTGAAAGCTTCGTCTTGTTATTCTAAGCACGAATTACTCATATTTAGTTCAAATTTTCATGTTGTGAATGCTCTTTAATCATTGTTGTCTAACAACTTTGATTAATAAGACCTCGGAAAAGATAATGTAATTACGGGTATTAAAATTACTAGGTCAGAAAAGGGAATTTCCTTGGATCAATCTCATTACGTTGAGAAGATCTTAAGAAAATGTAAATACTTTGACTGCAAACCTGCTTGCACAACATATGATCCAAGTGAAAAACTATTTAAGAATACCTGATGAAAGTGTGAGAGCGTCATTTGTAACACCCCAATTTCCCGACTTAAATATTTCATTAAATAAATACATATATCAGAGTACATCACAAAGGAGTGTCACATTCCCAAAATAAAATCTCTAAAACAAAATAAATAATAATTTATTCTTCGCAAAATATTCAACTGTAACAGCGGAATCATAATTCAAAATCCTTTCAAAAAGGTCTTGGCTCTAGGCCTCATAAATGTCTCAAAAATTCATCGAAAATCTTAAAGTCATAAAATAGTTCAACATGAAACATAAAGGAATAGACTCATAGCAAAGACCCCATCCCGTTACGTATCAGAGCCTTCCTACGACATCACACAAAGACTCCTCACATCGGCGCACCTAAGCTTGGTTACCTGCACTTGCCCACAAGGCGGCAATTCCAACAGAAGGGGTGAGATTAACAACAGAAGTATTAACATGTAATTCAAACATTTATGATTAACAACATAACTCATCACATATATCACATCATTAAAACACAAGGATAACGTCATCATCATGAACATCTCAAAATAACACATCATCGTCTTAAAACATCGTCTCATAATATGTCCACAATTTGACTCAACAAAATGCAACCCTAACATCTTGACATCATGCATGTGGTACCATATATAAGCATTAATATGCTTCACCGTCGCTTTGAGCAAATGCTCCACCGTCGTTTTGAGCAAAAGCTCCACCGTCTCAGATTATGCAAATGCATGGACTCGACTCTTTATATCTTAAACAAGTTAGCACAACATCTCAAACGTCGTTAACAACTCAAGGCTGACACATGCAATTATGATAAATACATGGCAGAAGTTCAACATATTAAACACATATTCACAGCACATAAACATCATCATATCGTCGCTTAACATCATGCTTATAAATCATTTAATATAAACAATACTTCGCATTAGCACCAACATAAGAGAACCATCCTTAATTATCATTACAGACTGTATCTCAGGTCATAAATCATCTCTAACATTACCCAAGTGTCTACTCTCAAAGTCCCATGCGAGACAGATCACAAACGAAGCAACAGTCCAGAAACACACTCACTCGCCACGGCGAGTGGTCTACTCGCCTAAGGTGAGCTCTCTCCAATTGCTACTCGCCAAAGGCGAGTTGGGGGCGAGTCACAGGCGAGCAAAACTGGGTGCTCTCGGCTTTTTTGACATTTTTCGCCTAAAATCTTCGTTTTAAGGTTCCCTAGGTCCAATTTGATCCTAACAACTTCACAGATCCATCTTATAAATATTAAGGCACTTAAAACCATCTAAAGTTTGGCAAAAATCTCAATTTTCAAGGTCATGCTCGCCACGGCGAGCTGTGCTGCTCGCCTCGCGAGCGATGTGGACTTACTCGCCACGACGAGTAGATCACTCGCCACCGGCGAGCGGTGACAGGTTCACTACGGGTTTGTTCCAATTCTCACCAACGCGTCTCAACTCTCTGTTGTTAAGCCTCTAATTCATCAACAATGTTATTCTAGTGATTAACCTAGGTTCTGTAACACGTTTATACAGCAATTTACATCAATCTCACATCAATTTATCAAAATCCATCAAAACCCTAATTCATTAACTCTCTCAAAATTCTTCCCAATCCCTTAGTTAATCCCAAACAGATGAATTACAGTTAATAATACTGAAGTTAGGCTCACCCTTACCTGGAAAAATTGCAGAATCGCAACACCTAGCCTCTTCTCTTCTCTCTAGCCGTTTTTCCCCTTTTTCCCAAAAGTCTGTAACGCGTACTAACTTTTTCCTTAACCTAGTTTCCTTATAAACCTCTTCTCAACTTATCTTATTCTATCTCAACCCTCACAACTCTTTGTTTTTATAAATATGACTGTAACACCCCGTTTTCCCAGCATAAAAATTTCTTTAAAAGATAATCATTGTCATCGCGATTTTCGGGTGTCAAATCATTAATTGGATTTGAACCTTTCAATCATTGATGTCTCTATTTTTCGGGGAAAGGTAAAATCGAGAAAAACCTTTAGAAATCCTAAGTTCGGGGCTGATTTCATTACGGGATGGTGTTAGGCACCCGCAATGACTATAGTACTCTATAGGAACCGTTTTACTATGCTTTACGTATACGCTTTGCTTTTATCGCTATTTGTAAAAAAGATTGGTTTTAAGAATGAGAGGGAGAAGATTGGATTTTATTTTATTGGACTTGGAGAGACTTTTGAGTCCCTTGCCTACATACCCCTTTTGGAGGATCAAAATTCCATGTAGTTCTCTTCCAAAATGTTTTTTGTGGGTTGGTTCAATTTTAGTTTTGAAAATGGTTTTGAAGAAAGGGATAAGAGGCCTCAAGAGCATATGATTTGAAAAAATAGTGAGGTGATTCCAATTTATTTGCAAAAGGGATGTTAAAGTTGAGAATTAGCACTGGTTTTGATTTTGTCTTAAGAAAATGAAAGAAAAAAAGTGAGGTTTTGACCTCATTTTGTTGCAAAATAGTTTGAGTTATGTGTTGATTTTTTGATGAAGAAATTATAAGTTTTCCTAGGTTTTACGCTTCCTACACATACATCTAGCGGAAAGTCATACAACGTGTGTGCATGTGTCGGTGCATGTGTCGGTGTACATCATTATAGTCCATAGTCCTTTACATTGGGTCCTAATTTACATTCTATAGTCTTGTATGGAAAAAAGTTAAAGTAAAAAAACTAACCTAAAATATTACATGAGTTAACATAGAAAATTGCACGAAATTTAAAGAAAGGAATGAAAACGGGAAGAAATGCTTATAATGTGCATGAGACATGAAACGAAAGGGTTAGTGAACAAAGTAAAAGAGCAAGAAATGCGGGAAGTAATGGTGAGGAAAGTATCGCACAAATTGTGAAAGCAAAAAAGTAAAAATGGTGAAAGAAAAAGCACACCCACATAGCCGAAGTTTTACTTAACCACATGACCTATAATTTCCCATCACAGCCACCACTTAGAGGTTTATTTCAAGCACAAGAATGTAAATCAAATAGCACACATAGACACAAAATCATCACACATTTTTTACATGCATTTTCATCATTTTAGAACATTTTAAATTGCTTGTAATGCAAGAAAACAAAACCAAAATTCACAAACAGTAGCAGCTATCACAAATCATGAGCAAAACATCTCGCAAAACGTATATCAATCATCAGAAACATACCATACAAAATTGGAGCGAGTGTCGCGCATGAAACGTCGAGAAAACGCCGAAACGGACATAAATCATCACAAAAAGCAAACACACGTGTTTTTATCCAATTTTCACATGTAAAATATCACAACACATCAAGAAAATAGTAAAACATACAGTAAAAATCTTGGAATTTTTTAACGAAGTTTGGCATGCAACAGGTCCAATTAGCAAGTATTACGGTGCAAATAGCAATGAAATTAAAAAAGAAAACCAAGAACCGGCCCAAACTCACACTCAACGGACGGTACCCATCTCACACGGATCCGGATCAAACCTGATGCTTCAGAGGCGTTGGATTGATCCGGATCAACACAAACCTAGATCTAAAGGTGGACAACACACCAGGCATGGGTCGGTTTGAACCCGACCCGGTTCAGGCACTAATATAAAAGCAAAAACCCGGTTCACCCTCATTCTTTCACTCTCTCGTTCCGTCTTCTTCTCCGTTCTCTTGCTTTCTCTCGTTCTCATTGATAAACAAACCCTAGCTTCCCAAATCTCTCCCAGAATCACATCAAAGTATGCTTAATCCTCTCTCCCTATGATTCTAAACACGTATTGACCCTAAAAATTTCGCGAATTCAATGTGAATCTCGTCATCACTCATTACCGTTCCGATTTTGGTCTTTTGCTGTGTTTTGTTCATGAAATTTGCGTGAGTTCTCATGGATTCATAACATCCGTTGCGAATCTTTGAGTTTCTTGTGCTTTTTGATTTTAGGGTTTGTTCACTTCAGCTTCGAAATCGAAACGGTTCAAGGTTCAAAAGGTTCACATTGGTTCGTGTTTGTTGCTACGATTGCACGAGGAAGATAGAGTTTGAGAGGTTTACCTGAGAATTTCGGAGATTCGAACCGTTCCGGTGAACTTCCGTGAGCTTTGCTTCCGGTTTGGTGGTTCTTGGCTCGAATTTCGAATTGAAATGGTAAATTCCCTTTCTTCTTCTCTGGCTTGCTCCGATGAACTTCTCTTCTTCTCTTTCGAACCGGTTCAGAACTTTGAAACTCTTTCTCTTTTCTTCTTGATTCTCCACACTGTGATCACGCTTGAGTTTGCTGCTCCTAGCAGTGAATTCGCGTTGGAATTGCAGGGAGAAATAGCTCAATGATGAAGATTCACCATTGTTGAATCTCTGAGAGCTTGAAGTTCTTCTTCCTAACTGAATTCGGTTATGGTTTTTGGAACTTTCTTAACTGTTTTTGGAGAGGATGAATTTGTTATGGTGATCGAAATTCTGTTACGAATGGAGCTTCTGTGGAATCTGCACAGTGCATTGGCCTTTTATAGGGCGCCATGTGTGTTCTTGAACCAATAGTGTGCTGCCACGTGGCACCTGACTCTGCTTGTGTGGCACTGATGGACCTGAATTGGACTGCCTTGACTAGAAGGACCATTCTGCAATTTCATCAAAATATGGACAATTCTGCAAAATTTGTGAGATTGGGACAATGATGCAAAAAGGACTAAACTGTAAAAGAACTAAAAATGAAAAGTAAAAGTTTGACTAAAGTTGGCCGGACTAAAAGGGTAAAATGGTAATTAATATGAAATTGGTAAAAAACGATAAAATGAATAAAACGTAAAGCAAAACGAATTAAAAACGACGAAATGGACTAAAACGAACAAGTTACCTAAATGAGGTATTTTAAAATACCTCTCTGCCCAAAATCTGAACAATGTGAAAAGACTAAAATGCCCCTGGGCGACAAACGACTCAGACAGACTCGGATGCAAACTAAGATGATTTTTGTACAAAATTTGATTAATGATTCATGCAAACAAATAGAAAAGACTCAGGGACAAATTGCAGGGACTAAAAATGGGTTCCATTGCGGGAAATGACCAAAATACCCTTTTGTACGATTTTATGCAAAAATTAAAAGACAGAAACAGTAATGTATGCAACTGAGGCACAGTAGAAAACACGGTGAATTTGAAAGTATTAGAAAATAGCAGAGGAATTTGAGTGAGTATTTTTAGGTCCAAAATGAGGGTATGACAATCATATATCAGAGTAAACACACAAACAGGGCATCACGTTCTTAAATCATCTAAAGGTAATGGATAAATAATTATTTATTCCTTCAGTAAAATAGTCATAAGTAATACTCAATGTTGCAGCGGAATTCATAAAAGTCTATGGCACGCAGGCCTTGTCAACGTCTTAGACAAATATCCTCAAATAACATGATCATAAATAAATAATATAATACGCAAGGAACAGAGAAAATGTAGGTAAGGTTCCCCCATCCCGTTAC
Source organism: Medicago lupulina (assembly GCA_958299785.1). NCBI lineage: Eukaryota > Viridiplantae > Streptophyta > Magnoliopsida > Fabales > Fabaceae > Medicago > Medicago lupulina. The sequence continues at coordinate 47,506,416 of OY283141.1, read as the reverse complement.
GTATCAGAGCACCTAGACACAACCGTAGAATGCCTCACACGACTGCACCTAATCTTGGTTACCTGCACTTGCCCACAAGGCGGCAATTCCAGCAGAAGGGGTGAGATTCACAATAATTATATTAAACATGTAATTCAATAATCACAATCAACAATCAAACATAGCTCAACATATCACAAACAAGACATTTAGCATTTAAAGAATCATCATGTAAAAACATGTCACTTAGCATCATATCATCATCGTAAATCATCATCATAGACATCTTAGACGACTCGACTCGACCACATCACTTGACTATGCAACCCTAACATCTTATATGCATGTGGTACCAATCCAGGGCATAAGCCCTCGTCGTTGTGAGCATAAATATACTCCAGGGCATAAGCCCTCGTCGCTGGTGAGCAAAGCTCCAGGGCATGAGCCCTCGTCGCTGGTGAGTATAAACTCCAGGGCCTAAGCCCTCATCATAGAATGAGTATGCATGAGACTCAACACATTTTAACTTTAACAAGTTAACATCATAAACGTCGTGGAACATCTTAATCATCATAGACTGACACATGCAGCAACTATACATAAGTAAACAGCAACATGGCAGCAAGTACATCACAAAGTATAACATCAATATTGCAAAACATTGCATGTAAATCAAGTATTCACAACTTATTCAATTCTTATAACACACATAAGCTTCGTAAATCATCATAAACAATTCCGATCATCAAGTATCATCATCACAGATTGCATAAACATTATTAGAAGCCTCTAGAGCTACCCCAAGGTCATCTCTCAAGGTCATATGCGACAACAGATCGCAAACAGAACAGGTTGGGAAAAATCTGACAGAAATCGATGTGGCAAGTGGGATTGCTCGCCTCGCGAGTAACTACAGGTCTTCCTCGCTATGGCGAGTTGAGTTGCTCACCTCGCGAGCGATCTAGGTCTACTCGCCGCGGCGAGATGCATAGCTCGCCTAGGCGAGCGATGAACAACTACTACAGATTATGCAAAAATCTCTTCTAAAAGTCCCAAAATTCATCACACTAATCAATAAAACTGTCTAAACATCATCATTATGATTATTCTATGTTCTGTACTCAATCTCTACTCTTGTTTCACAGTTTATAGCTTCAATTCATGATTCTTTTTCCAATTTTGACCTAATTCCAATTCTCTCAAAACAGCCCTAGGTTTGTTAATCACGATTAGATGAACTACAGAATAATATAATTGAATTGCTAGGCTCACCCTTACCTTAAAATGCAGAAAATCGCAGCCCCTAAGCTCTTCTCTCCTTCACGTGCTATTCTCCCTTTTTTTCCAAATTCTGATAACGCGTATACTGACTCTCTTGACCTAATTTCCCTTTATATACTCCCAAAAAATCTTATCTTATTTACTCTTTCTCCCACATAACTCTCTAAAATCCAAAACTAACCCACAACTAAATGTTTTATTTTATTTTCAAATCTTATTTTATTAAACAATAAAATAAGTCACCACGTCTCATAAAATCATATAAAATCTTAATTCAACATCTCATAATATATTAATAAATATATCTAGACTCCTCAAATAATTCAAATAATTAAATAATTAAATAATCAAAAATGGGCGTTACAATAACCCCATCTCTCAAAATATATATTTTTACTAACAAATCTTTATTTTTCATATAAATATATATAAACACCACATATCTTATTTTATTAAACAATAAAATAAGCATCACGTCACAACATCATTTATACGTCGCATAATCACCAAAAATCGTATAATATACTATACCTCGATAAAACAACTCTGGATAGGATTCCAGCATCTTACTCTCTAGCTCCCAAGTTAAGCTTTCACCCGTCGCTCCGTCCCAAACGACTTTCACAAGAGGTATATCTTTGCCTCTCAAACGCTTCACCTCACGACCTTCAATTCTTACTAGTAAGGTCTCAACCGTAAGGTTGTCTCTAACTTGCACATCATCACTTTGGATCACATGAGACGGATCCGGAACGTACTTCCTCAGTTGCGACACATGAAAAACATCATGCAAATTCGATAAATGTGGTGGTAATCCAACACGATATGCCACCGTCCCAATCCTCTCTGATATCTGATACGGACCAATAAACTTCGGGGTTAACTTCTTTGACTTCAAGGCACGACCTACACCGGTCATTGGAGTAACTCTTAGGAACACATGATCTCCCTCTTGGAACTCAAGGTCCTTCCTACGCTTGTCATGATAACTCTTTTGTAGATTTTGCGACGCTTTCATCTTCTCTTGGATCATTCTTACCTTCTCGGTAGTCTGTTGAACAATCTCCGGTCCTAACACCACATATTCACCTGACTCAAACCAACACAACGGAGTTCTGCATCTCCGACCATACAAAGCCTCAAAAGGTGCCATTCCAATACTCGAATGGTAACTGTTGTTGTACGTGAACTCTATCAATGGAAGATGACTATCCCAAGTCCCTCCTTGCTCAAGCACACAAACTCTCAACAAATCTTCCAAGGATTGAATCGTCCTCTCCGACTGACCATCTGTCTGCGGATGATAAGCCGAACTCAACCTCAACTGAGAACCTAAAGCCTCTTGCAAAATCTTCCAAAATCTAGAAGTAAATCTCGGATCTCTATCTGATACGATGCTCGAAGGAACACCATGCAACTTCACTATGTCTCGGATATAAATCTCTGCCAACTGAGCTACAGGAAAAGTAATATTAATCGGGATAAAATGAGCTGACTTTGTCAATCTATCAACAATCACCCAAATTGCGTCATTTCCTCTAGGAGTATTCGGCAAGCTCGTCACAAAGTACATGGATATACTATCCCATTTCCACTCTGGCACATCTAAAGGTGTCATCAATCCAGTAGGTTTCTGATGCTCAACCTTCGATTTCTGACAAATCAAACAAGAATAAACAAACTGTGCCACGTCACATTTCAATCCAGACCACCAAAACAACTTCTTCAAATCATGATACATTTTTGTAGCTCCCGGGTGAATACTCAAGCTACTTCTGTGACTCTCTTCAAGAATCATCTTCTTCATTTCATCATTGTCAGGAATGCAAATTCTACCTCGGAACCTTAACACTCCTTGATCATCGACTTTAAAGTCACTATCTTCAGTCTGATTACTAGCAACCAATAAGTCCACAAACTTAACATCTTCCTTCTGCGCTTCTTTAATACTCTTCAAGAAGTGTCATCGCGATTTTCGGGTGTCAAATCATTAATCGGATTTGAACCTTTCGATCATTGATGTCTCTATTTTTTTTGGGGAAGGTAAAATTGAGAAAACCTTAGAAATCCTAAGTTCGGGGCTGATTTCATTACGGGAAGGTGTTAGGCACCCGCAATGACTATAGTATCCTATAGGAACCGTTTTCTACGCTTTATGCTTATGCTTTACTTTTATTACTACTTGTAAAAACACAATTGATTTTAAGAATGAGAGGGAGAAGATGGGGTTTTATTTTATTGGACTTGGAGAGATTTTGAGTCTCTTGCCTACATACCCTTTTAAGGGATCAAAATTCCATGTAGTTCTCTTTCAAAATATTTTTGTGAGTTTGGTTCAATTTTTAGTTTTGAAAATGGTTTTGAAGAAAAAGGTAAGAGGCCGTAAAGGCTTGAGATTAGGAAACGAATGAGGTTGGTTAATTATTTACAAAAAGGTTTAAAGTTGGAAATTAACACTAGTTTGGATTTTGATTAAGAAAAAGGAAAGGAAAAAGTGAGGTTTTGGCCTCGTTTTGTTGCAAAATGGTTTGAATTATATGTTGGTTTTTGATGAAGAATTTATAAGTTTCCTTAGGTTTTACGCTTCCTACGCATACATCTAGCGAAAAGTCATACAACGTGTGTGCATGTGTCGGTGCGTGTGTCGGTGTACATCACCATAGTCCATAGTTTTTTTACATCGGGTCCTATTTTACATTCTAAAGTCTTGCATGAAATTAAAGAAAATATAAACTAAACCTAAAACATTACATGAACTAATTGGAAATTGCATGAAGGAGTTAGAAGAAAAAAGATGAATGAGATGAGATACTTTGTATGCATGAATCATAGAGTAAAGTGGTTAGTAAACAAGATGAAATAATAATGAAATACTAATCCTAAACGAAATAGTAACTATCACAAAAATTGGCCTAAAATCACACTAAACAAAAATTGCAACATATCATAAAATTGGCACCAAAATCCTAATTAAATGAGATTGCAAACATAGCACACAATTAGCATCAAGAATCAAGTTCAACAAGGTTGTAAAATATCACAAAATCAACATCAAGAATCAAATTTAACAACATTGCAAAATATCACAAAATTAATATCAAGAATCAAATTTAACAAAAATTGAAAATATTGCTAAAACTATAACCAAAAATCAACTAACACAATTAAACATATGGCTAAAATCGTAAACAAAAATCAACTAACACGATTGAACATATTGCAAAAACCGTAAACAAAAAATCAACTAACACAATTAAACATATTGCCAAAAATTGTAAACAAAAAATCAACTAACACAATTAAATGAATTAGCACAAAATCAGAGGCAAGCTCATGATAAAATTAAACGCCAAACATCAACATCACATGACGAATTTTGGACCAAAGATCAAACAAGTGAATTCACACAAGAACATACGAAACGTACGCATCAAAAATGAAATTAACACGTATTATTTCTACCAATCCTGAACGTGTAAAAATGTTACTAAACAGCCAAAAACACATCAAGAAAACACTATGAATTTTTTTGGAATTTTTGTAAAGAAATTGGAACGCGCAGGAGGTCCAAATAGCAGGTACAGGGGTGCACATAGCATGAAAAATCAAGAAACTGCAAGAAAGCCAGGGCCCACGGGTAAAAAGCCCAAGATCCACACAAGCTGGTAGATCCGGACCATCAGGACGCCCTGGAGGCGTTGGATTGGTCCAATTGCACCTAAACCCTAGATCAAATGGCTGAGGATGCAAAGAGAGACCGGTTCGGGTCTGAACCGACCCGGTCTAGCGCCCATATAAAGGGAAGCTGACCCGGTCTGGCTCATTTTTTCCCTACCGTTTCTCTTTCTTCCTCAATCGTTCTCTCTTCTTCTCTTCTACGCCGCTCTCTTCTCTTCGTGAAACCCTAACCCTAACTTCCTGATTCTTGCTCAGAATTGATTCGTTCATGGCTTAAAAGCTTCGTGATGTTACCCTAAGCATGAATCAATCAGAAAAGGTTGATTTCAACCGTTGGATCAACGTGAATCCTAAGTTTTTGCTTCTGCATGTTTGAACCGTTCGTTTTCTCGCATTTTTCTTGCTGAAATGTTGTAAAAACGTGAGGATTGGCTTCGTTTCACACTCGTTGTGAATTCCGAAGGAAATCCTTGATTTTCAGAATGATTTTTTTGTTAGGGTTTGAGTTTTTTGGATCGAACGGTTCAATTGGCTCCGGATTCACGTTGTTCTGGCTTTCGTGATGGCTTACGAAGAGATTTAGATGAAGTTAAAGCATTACCTGAGTTTTGGCTTCGTGATTTGAGTTGGAATCTTTGGAAACCTTGGATCTTGATTCTGTTTCACCGATTCCTTGGCTTGAATCTGGAACTTGACCGGTAAACTTCTTCTTTTTCTTCTGAACTGGTCTGGAATCCTTGAAATTTCCCTTTTCTTCTCAATCTCCCTCTGTGATCGTGCTGGAGTTCGCCATTGTTAATGGTGAATTCGCACTGGAATTGCAGAGAAGACAATTCAGTGATGAGGATTCAACGTTGAACTTCTGAGAATTGCTACAAATTTCACTGCATTTGGATTGGATATGGTTCTGGAATTTTAGGGTTTATGCATTTGTTCTTGATGAATTTCTGTTTTGATCTTAACTGCCAAGAGAGAGAATGTGGATTCAGTTAGTGATGTGGCGCTTGATCAATGGGATCTGACTCTGATTCTGACACTGTGTGCCTTTTATAGGCTGCCAAGTGTGCTTGTGAGCCAATGGGAGACTGCCACGTGGATTGGGACTGCTTGCGTGGCTCCTGGACTTAAAATTGGGCCAATCTGCAATTCTGTAAAAATTTGGACCAAACTGCAATTTTATATAAAATTTGGACTGAAAAATAAAAGACTAAAAACTTGGTTTTGAAAACATTTGGGACTGAAATGCAATTTTTAAAAGATTTGGACTAAAATGCAAAAAGTTAAAATTGGCTAAAAAAATGTAATTTGAAAATAACGTAAAGTGAAACGTTTAAAATTGACAAAATGGACTAAAACGAACAAACTGCCAAAATGAGGTATTTTAAAATACCTCTCTGCCCAAAATTTGAATAATGTGAAAAGACTAAAATGCCCCTGGGGCAAAAACGACTCAGACTGACTCAGATGCGAACTAAGATGATTTTGTACAAAATTTGATTAAAGATTTATGCAGACCAGTTGAAAAAAGACTCAGGGACAAATTGTAGGGACTGAAAATGGGTTCCTTTGTAGGAAATGACCAAAATACCCTTTTGTATGATTTTATGCAAAAATTTAAAAGACTGAAGCAGTACTGTATGCAGTTGAAGCACAATAGAAAATACAGTGGATTTGAAGTTTTTTTTTTTTTTTTAGAAAATAGTAAAGGAAATTGAATGAGTATTTTTAGGTCCAAAATGAGGGTATGACAGCTGCCCCTATTTAAGTTTCTTCGTTTGGAGAGTCAAGAGACGGAGTCTTTGGCTTGACATGACGAAGATACTTAAATATCGACATTTGCACTGCTTTTGGGCGTAAAAATACGTTTGTGAATGTTATGTACGCCATGCAACATTTGTGTTATGAATGCAAGACAAACTGAGAATTGAATTTAACAAAAAATATGTCGTATCCATTGCGGGATTGGTAGACATTGACAGAATAGCAAACAACAGAGTATGTCGTATCCATTGCGGGACTGGTTGACATTAACAGAATAGTAAAAAGGAATATGTCGTATCCATTGCGGGACTGATTGACATTAACAAAATAGCAGATAACAAGACTCACTGGGGAGACTCGAAAGCAAATTGACAGGTACAAGCTGTTCTTGGATGCGAACTAGCCACTTGACCGGGAATATTGACAACGAAGGGCGCAAGCTGCTCTTGTATTTGAGCTGGTTACTCGGCTGAAAGAAACTATAGAAAGCACAAGCCGTTCTTGGACACGAACTGGTTACTCGGCTGGCAAAGACAAAAATAGAAAGCACGAGTTGTTCTTGGATCTGAACTGGTTACTCGGCGGGTATCAAAAGGATAGGTACAAGCTGTTCTTGGATGCGAACTGGCCGCTTGACCGATAACAGGAACAAATTGATAGGCACAAGCTGTCCTTGGGTGCGAACTAGCCACTTGGCCATTAATAGAAACAAATTGCATTTGAAAAGGGGTTGAATTTGATTGACATAACTGCAGGAGCTTGAATTTGACAAGGATGTTGACAAGACTGTTGAATTTCGAAGTTGATATGACAGTAGACATTTATTGTTGGCAGAAGAAATTTGAAGTTGACATGACTGATTTTGATTGAAATTAACATAGGAATTGAGAATGCAGATGCGTATGAATAGCATAACAATTTTATCAAATGTTTGAACACATAAAACGCATGATTATGCATGTATGAATGTTTTGGAATGCATGATGATTGGCAATTTGTAGACACAATTTCGCAGAGACGGACAAAACATCGGAATATTGGGCACGTAATGGCTCGCGCTCGGACATATATTTGCAAAAGCTCCTCTTCTGGGGATACCGCCGTTAGAAGATACGTCGAGACCATCGTTGAAGGCAGGAAGCTGTAAAATAGTTTGAATGGTATCGCTGCTTGTTGGAACAGTCACGTAAGTGCTTTTGACATCGCATCTGTGGTCAATGCTTTTGCATGTTTGTTTTTTTTCATTTCATTTTTCATCATCCCATTTTTGCCTGGATCGCCCTTTCGGGTTTTCGATCCACCGGGGAATAGTTTTTTTCATGCCCCTGTTTTTGCCTGAATTGCCTTTGAAGGTTGTCAATCCATCGGGGTGCTCATTTTTGCCTAAGCCGCCCTTTCGGGTTTTCGACTTAGCGAGCATATTTTTTCTTTTTTCCTTTTTTATCATTCATGCTTTTCATTCTGTTTTTTTTTTTCATTCTTGCCATTGACCACAGACCGTAACTGGGAGGAAAGCTTGTTAGCAACTTGAATTGGAATCGATATCAATGTAGATTTGTTCATGCATGTTCGTTTGAATGTACCTAGCTGTTCAGGCTTGTTTTCAAAATACTTAAAAATTTTCAGTTTTCAGAATGTTTATTCTAGACACATCATTATTAACATAGAAGAAATCTTTTGTACAAAGCTTTGAAAATAGAATAGGAAATGAGTGCCAAACAAAAGCATAGGCTCAAATCAATGTATAAGGGTGACAGTCGGCCAAAAGCGCGACCCCACGGATTTACAAAGCTTGGAAAATGGCAATTTTATTGGTTGGTGGTACATTGAACACAGTAACTGCTACGACATCTGAAACTCTTGAATCCACAGGCGTCGGAACCTCGGATGAGAATAGTCAAACATCAATTGTAAAAATCCCAAGGGGAATGGTAACTTGCCAGATATAGTCAATTGTCTTTTTATTTCAATCTCATTTTTGCATGAACCGCCCTTTCGGGTTTTCGGCTCATCGAGACGCTCATTTTTGCCTGAGTCACATGTAATCTCAGCGAGCTTTTTACATTTTTGTTTCTTGTCCCTTATTTTGCCTGGACCGCCCTTTCGGGTTTTCGATCCACCGGGAAGCGCATTTTTGGCTAGGCCGCCCTTTCGGGTTTTCGACCTACCACGCTGTTCTTTCCATATCTAGACAAAGTATTTTTTGACTATATCGGCATTCACGGGATTCGGGAGTTCTACACCATCCATGTGAGTGAGAATCAAAGCACCGCCAGAGAAAGCCTTCTTGACAACATAAGGTCCCTCATAGTTAGGCGTCCATTTGCCCCTTGGGTCGGGTAGCTGACTCATTTTTCTTTTCAACACAAGTTCACCTTCCTTGAACATCCGAGGACGGACTTTCTTATCGAAAGCAACTTTCATTCTCGTCTGATACATCCGACCATGAGCCAAAGCGTTCAGTCGTCTTTCCTCAATCAAATTCAACTGGTCGTACCGACTCTGGCACCATTCAGCCTCAGACAACTTGGCTTCCATAATCACACGGAGAGACGGAATCTCCACTTCCAAAGGGAGGACTGCTTCCATACCGTATACAAGAGAGAAAGGCGTTGCCCCGGTTGAACTACGAACCGTAGTGCGGTAGCCGTGTAGAGCGTAGGGCAACATCTCATGCCAGTCTTTGTACGTTGTTACCATCTTTTGCACAATCTTCTTAATGTTCTTATTAGCGGCCTCAACTGCACCATTCATCTGAGGTCTGTAAGGAGAGGAGTTGTGGTGCTCAATCTTGAATTTCTCACATAAGGCCTGCACCATGTCATTGTTCAAGTTGGTTCCGTTGTCAGTGATGATCTTGCTAGGGACGCCGTACCGACAGATGATATTGTTTTTGATGAATTTGACTACCACTTGCTTAGTCACGTTGGCATAGGATGCAGCTTCGACCCATTTGGTGAAGTAATCGATTGCTACCAGGATAAAACGATGACCGTTTGAGGCTTTCGGTTCAATTCTTCCAATCACATCAATGCCCCACATAGAGAAAGGCCACGGAGAAGACATAACATTGAGGGCGTGCGGAGGCACGTGAATCTTATCAGCATATACTTGACATTTGTGGCACTTCCTGGCATATTGATAGCAATCGCGCTCCATGGTAATCCAGTAGTAACCAGCTCTCAACAGCTTTCTTGACATGACATGTCCCGATGCGTGGGTCCCGAAGGTGCCATCGTGCACATCGTGCATTAGCTGTTCTGCTTCACATTCATCCACACATCTTAACAACACCATATCGAAATTCCTTTTGTACAGGACATCACCATCCAACAGGAACTTGCTAGCCAACCTGCGCAACGTCTTCTTGTCTTTGTTGGAAGCACCTGGCGGATACTCACGGCTTCGCAAAAATTGTTTGATATCGTAATACCAGGGCTTGTTGTCAACCTCGCCTGAATCCGTTTGTACGATTGCATCACTGACAGTAAACACATGAGCGGGCCGGTCTAGGCGTTGTACCTTGATCATCGGCACGTGATTCCAATGGTTTACTTGAAGCATGGAAGATAAGGTAGCAAGAGCATCCGCCATTTGGTTCTCCTCTCGGGGGATATGGTGCAACTCGACCTTTGTGAAATACGTCAACAGACGCCTTGCATAATCCCGGTAAGGGATCAAATTAGCATGATGGGTTTCCCATTCTCCTTTTATCTGGTTGATGACTAATGCAGAGTCTCCATAGATGTCCAGACACTTAATTCTCATATCAATGGCTTCTTCAATTCCCAGGATGCATGCTTCATACTCGGCCACGTTGTTAGTGCATTCAAACACAATCCGGGCTGTGAAAGGGATGTGGTGCCCCTGCGGAGCCACAATTACTGCGCCAATTCCTCGGCCATAGGCATTAACAGCACCATCAAAGACCAATCCCCACTTGCTATCGGGGTCCGGACCTTCACCGATTAGCGGTTCTTCACAATCTCTTGATTTTAGAAACATGACCTCTTCGTCGGGGAAATCGAACTTCAATGGTTGATAATCATCAAGTGGTTGGCAAGCCAGATGGTCGGCCAGAATACTCCCTCTAATGGCTTTCTGAGCTTTAAACACAATATCATACTCTGACAGTAACATTTTCCAACGTGCAATTTTCCCAGTAACAGCCGGTTTCTCAAAGATGTACCTGATTGGATCCATGCGGGATATCAACCAAGTCGTATGATTCATCAAGTAATGACGCAGGCGTTTAGCGGCCCAGGCCAAGGCACAACAGGTCTTCTCAAGCATTGTATACCGAGTCTCGCAATCGGTGAATTTCTTGCTCAAATAGTAGATTGCATGCTCTTTCTTTCCAGTCTCATCTTGCTGACCGAGCACACATCCCATAGACTCATCCAATACCGACAAATACATGATCAACGGCCTTCCTTCCACCGGCGGAACGAGGATAGGAGGCTCTAACAAATAACTCTTGATGTTGTCGAAGGCTTCTTGGCACTCATCATTCCATACCACCGGTTGATTCTTCCTGAGCAACTTGAAAATCGGCCCGCAGGTCGCAGTCATGTGGGATATAAATCTGGAAATGTAGTTCAAACGCCCGAGGAACCCTCTGACCTGCTTCTCAGTTTGCGGGGCTGGCATCTCGCGGATGGCCCGGACTTTGTCTGGATCTACTTCAATGCCCTTCTGGCTGACAATGAAGCCTAGCAACTTCCCAGACCTAACACCGAATGTACACTTGTTTGGGTTCAGCCGGAGCTTGTACTTCCTCAACCTCTCAAACATCTTAGCCAAGTATTCGACGTGTTGTTCTTCATTGCTCGACTTGACAATCATGTCATCTACATACACTTCAACCTCCTTGTGAATCATGTCATGGAACAAAGTGGTCATCCCCCTTTGGTAAGTAGCACCAGCATTTATTAGACCGAACGGCATCGCTTTACAACAGAAAGTCCCCCACGGAGTGATGAACGACGTCTTCTCCCTGTCCTTGGGTGACATTTTGATTTGGTTATAGCCCGAGAAACCGTCCATGAAGGAGAACACCTTGCACTGGGCAGTATTGTCAACAAGCACATCAATGTGAGGCAGTGGAAAATTGTCTTTCAAGCTTGCTCTGTTCAAATCTCTGTAGTCAACACACATCCGAACCTTACCATCTTTCTTCGGCACTGGCACGATGTTAGCAACCCACTCGGGATACTCAACTGTCATGAGAAAACCCGCATCAATCTGTTTCTGCACTTCTGCTTTGATCTTCAGAGCCATGTCCGGCCGAGTCCGTCTCAACTTTTGCCTGACAGGAGGACAGTCTGGTTTTGTCGGTATCCGATGTTCCACAATCTGAGGATCCAAACCTGGCATGTCTTCATACGACCATGCAAAAATGTCTGAATACTCGCGGAGAAGCTGAAAGATCCTTTTCTTGACCCCTTCCTCCAATGCGGCACCGACTTTGATCTCTCTTTTATTATCCTCAGTATCCAAGTTGATTAGCTCGATCTCCTCCTGGTGAGGCCGAATGGTTTTCTCTTCTTGCTCAAGCAATCGGGCAATCTCATCTGGTATGTCATCATTATCCTCATCTTCGGTCTCGAATACCGGGGATTCAACAGTTTGAAGAAGCATAGAATTACTGTGTTCAACGGGCTCATTGTGGTTCGATCTGCGTGACATGATTTGGATGATTTTTTTTAGAAAATGATTTTCATGCAGATCTTTAAAATTAATAAGAAAATGCAGATGTTTTGGTTTTTTCTGGCATTACCATTATTTCCAAGGGAAAAGCATTAAAGAAAGAAAAAGAGTCGTGAAAGAAACGACGTCTTTTATTGATAATGGTGATGTCGGAACAAACATGCCCTTTACAAAAGTGTCACTTCCGCCTCGGGCAAGGCGGAAGGATTATTATTTTGAAAAGAAAGCCTAAACAGCAAGACATATTACTTAGAATCATGCACAAGTACAGGGAGATTGATAACATTCCAGTTCTTTGCAATGCCTCCCGGTATCACAAATGCGGGTCTGACCCCTCTTTCAGCAGCACCATCAAGAATTGCATTGGTAAATCCAGCACTACGGAATGTTCCAGTTGATACACCCGACGTCGGAGAGAAACCGAGACCCTCTTTGTGCTTGTTGTCCTGCAGCTGTATCAATTGGCCCCAACCAGCGGCCTGACCCTTCTGAACGGCCCTCTGTGCATCCTTAAATGAAGCCATAGCAGCACTAGCTCTCTTGGGCTCCTCACCTTCGATGGTCAAACCCTGGAATGCAGTTCCTTCGGCGGACTTAGCTTCGATACAAGAGAAGGATGATAACTGACTGACCAGATAAGCTTCTTCTCCATGCACTGTCACAAGTTTACCATTCTTTACGAACTTTAACTTCTGATGGAGGGTAGAAGTGACTGCCCCAGCCTCGTGTATCCACGGTCTCCCGAGCAGGCAGCTGTAAGAGGCATCTATGTCCATAACCTGGAAAGTAATCATAAATGTTTCGGGACCAATAGTCATGGGGAGATCTACTTCTCCGAGCACATTTTTACGGGAACCATCAAAAGCCTTGACTAAAAAAGTGCTCCTTCTCAAGGGAACTCCTTGGCAACTCAACTGATCCAAAGTCGACTTAGGCATCACGTTCAGCGACGACCCGGTGTCCACCAGCACGTTGGACAACATATCTGTTTTGCAGTTCATGGAAATATGCAGTGCCAAGTTATGGCGCCTTCCTGCCTCTAGAAGCTCATCATCACCGAACCAAAGGTTACTGCAAGCAGTGATGTTAGCTACTATTCCACCAAATTGGTCTTCTGTAACTTCGTGGTCGACATAAGCTTGTTCCAATACTTTCAACAACACATTCCTGTGAGCCTCTGAACTGAGGAGTAGGGCCAAGATGGATATCTTCGAAGGAGTCTGTAGCAGTTGATCAACGATCTTATAATCGCTCTTCTTGATTATCCTCAAAATCTCATCCAGATTGGAATCATCAATGGGTTGGCCTGGACGGCTGGTACTTTCAACAACAGCAGGGATTGTCAACGGAGTAGTCTCATCAGCAGGAGTTGTAACTTGCACATCATCTTTCTTCTGAAACAAAAGTGGTCGGACCTTGCCGCTCCTCAAAGCTGTCACTTCAGCGATACTGCCTACCGTGCTTGAGGACACCAAAGGTACTTCTTTCCCGTTTTCCAACATAGTTGCACTGTACTTGTACGGGATGGCTTTTGTAGAAGTATACGGTACTGGGCCTGGTAACCGTATGACCAACGGCTCAACATCCCTCTGGACGGGTGCGCTCCTGACTGGGGTATCATGGAAGATCGGCACTATCATACAAACATCACTGGCAGTCAAGTAGTTGTCATTCATCAGCCTTTGAATATCAGTCTGAACTACGCTGCAACCTATGGGGTTCCGAAGACATTCACGGCAGGCGGCGTGGTCATGGCTGAACAAAGCAGCTCGGCATAGCTTGATGTGTAGTGGCACTAGGGGAGTAGCAACATTACGGACACTGAGACGAGGGATTTCTTCACAAACTTCGATCATATTCACAGCGGCATGGTTGGGGAGTGGATTGTCAAGCACATGTGGGACATTGTTTTCAAAAGACAGCTTTCCCTGGTCGATCAACTTCTTCACAATGTATTTCAGAGCGTAGCAACCTTCTACGTCATGACCTAGGGCGCCTTGGTGGAAATCACATCTGAGATCGGAGCGGAACCTGGGAGGCAAAGGGTTTGGCGGAGGCTTGCCAGGCCTAGTGGTGCAATACCCCTTATGTAACAGAGTTGGGAGTAGTTCAGCATACGCCATTGGGATCGGCGGGAAAGATGGTCTAGATTGCGGACCTTGTTGTTGTTGTTGCTGGGCTAATGGTTGTTGTTGCATCTGTTGGGCGATGGCATTAACAGGGACCTGAGGCTGGCCCGGTAGTGGAGGGTATTGATGGTAGAACGGCGGATAGAACGGATGCTGGGCATGCTGTAGGTACTGATACGGCCGAGGCAATTGTGTAGCATTGACAGGAGCGGCAGTGGCAGATTGATTGGTTCCGGCGGACACCATCCCAACCTCTGATTCCTTTTTCTTATGGTGACCGTTGCCGTACTTCTTCGGTGCATTCGAAGATTCGCCCTTCTCAAACACGATAATCCCTTCTCGGACGGCTTCCTCCAAGCGAGTACCCATAGTGACCATCTCAGAGAAGTTGCTTGGGGCGGCAATGATCATTCTCTCAACATAATCCTTCTTCAGGGTCTTCAAGAATGTTTGAGTCATTTCTTCCTCGTCCAAAGCGGGTGTGATATGGGCGGCTGCCCCTCTCCACCTCTGTGCGTATTCGCGAAAGCTTTCGTCTTTCTTCTGAGAAAGAGACCGGAGGAATTCCCTGTTCGGCTTGAGCCTGGTGTTAAACCCATAGTGGTTCTTGAAAGCAGTAGCTAGATCATCAAAAGTGCGGATATCATCCTTGCTCAAACCGGTATACCACTCCGCGGCATCTTCCATTAGACTGTCCTGGAAGCAGTGGATCATAAGTGAATCATTGTCTGCATGATTAGCCATCTTCCGGACATATTTGATAATATGGTTCTGGGGGCAAGTCAGCCCGTTGTAGCGGTCAAAATCCGGGACCTTGAATTTCTTGGGAACATCCACCCTTGGCACCAAACAAAGATCGTGGGTTCGGACGAGGTCACTGCTCCCACGGTTGGCCTTGATCTCGCGACGGAGTTCTCTGGCAAGTTCTTCCATTTTTTCTTCCATAGTTCCCAACACGGGGGTTTTTCCACGGTGATCGTCAGCATTGGCGCCCTGAGGCGTAGGGTGCACAATCGGCACTGTGAAGACTGTTGACTGCGGCAAGGTAGTGTGAAGAGATGTGAAATCTGGTGGTGGTGTTTGACCAACATTAGCGGCACCTGAAGTCGCGGTTCCTGAAACACCGGCTGCAGTATTGGGAGCAAAATAAGGCGGGAGTCCATACGGGAATCCTCTTGGCATGGTGAAACGGCTATCGAGAGTTGATATCGGAATTGCCTCAGTGGCCTCTGGAGCAGACGAGGCTGGCTGTTCTTGAGCGGCTAACAGAGCGGTCATGGCATCGAGAGCTTTGGCTAACTCTTCCCTCACGGAGGCTAGTTCAGTACGGAGCTGTGCATTCTCTTCTTCCATAGCTACTTGATTTCTCCTTCTGTACTGTCTGGTCTGATGTACTCTGGTAGGTTGATCAGTCCTTCGAGCACGAGCCACTTTTCACTCTGCGGCAGAAGAACCAGGAGGCAATGAGCACTTGGAAGTTTTTGTGACCGATGAATGATGCATATGATGCATGATATGCAAATGCGGATGCAAAAATGACTCTTTTATTATCAAAGGGTTTTTTAGACAAATTAGAATTCTTCGCAAACATTTTTTGGACTAACAAATTATTCAAAGCAAATTGTTTTGGTACATTGAGCCAAGGGAGTAGGCTTCTGAAACATAAGCTGAACAAACAACAAAATAGCAATCATATCATCCAGAGCTAAGGAGTAACTGGATAGTATTCGGAATCTGAGTCTGAAGCTGAACCACAATAACTGGCGAAGAAATCTCGACGACCTCTGACTCTCCTGGAGTCTCTCCTCAATAGATCATCCTTCTCCTCAAGCTCCTTCCTAACTCTGGCTAGTTCCTTCTTCAGCATTCGGTTCTCATGATCTTTCTGTTCGTCTCTGCCATCCAAAGTCATGATCAAGTTCTCAGCCTCACTGTAACGGGCTTTCCATGCTCGCTTCTCCTCACTCTCCATAGCTAGATGCTCCTGATACATCTCCTGAGTCGCGGGAAGCAACGGTAATGGTCTAGACGGAATAGACGCAGCCACATGTCTCATAGCAGGGTAAGGCATGCCAATCTCTTCAGCTCGGTCTATCACCCACTGCGTATAGGCTTCATGAGCAAAACCGGATCTCACACCCAAATGTTTCACATCTTTCCTTCGAACCTTAGACCAAGCATCTGTAAAAGCTTTCCTTTGCCCGGTGGGGGCATTGGAATAGTAAAAGAACTCCTGAGATGTAGCAAGGTTGATGGGCTTCGCTCTCATAGGAAAACCGAACTGCCTCATGGCTAACTCGGGATTGTAGTTGATTCCTCCCCGGGTACCGAGAAGAGGTACATTGAGGAAATCCCCACAACCGGTGATAATCTCCTTGACTCGAGCTGCTGGAGTGATCCAAACCACTTCATCGGGAGTAAGAGCCATAATCCGTTGCGAATAAGACCAATTCTCCGTGTTGGCATGGAAAGAACTCGGGAGGTGAGAAATAAACCACCTATAAAGAAGGGGTATGCAGCAGAGAATAAATCCACGACCTTTGAGAGTCCGATCATGAATGGCATGGTAGGTGTCAGCTAACAAGGTAGGTACCGGATTCCTGGAATGGAAGATCTCAATAGCATTCATGTCCACAAAGTTGTCGAGATTTGGAAAAAGAACGAGCCCATAGATGAGTAATGCAAGAATAGCCTCAAGAGTGTCCTGACAAGTGGATTCAAGATTAGCCCGCTCAAGTAAGTACTTCGAAGTGAACCCCTGAATGTGAGACTTCGTGATAAGATTCTTAGACACTTCGGAAGTCTTGAGATAAAGATCCTTAGCAATAACCAGAGGAGTAAGAGAAGGCCCCGGGCCTGTGAATGGTACCCTCTCAGCTATAGGTAGACCCAATAAACAAGAATAAGCCTCAAGTGTAGGAACCAACTGAAAATCCGGGAAAGTGAAGCAACGGAAAACTGGGTCATAGAATTGCACCAGAGTGTGCACCAGCTTCTCTTCTACATTAGTCCGGAGAATACCAAGCAAACCACCGTATCGGAGACGAAACCCAGTCGGATTCTTAACTTTGAGTGCCAACTCCCTTAGGCTAGCCAAATCAATTTCTTTGAACTTGTAAGACTTAGTCCTCTTCATGCCTGATTACATTTGCAAAGAATTTTAGTTTGTCTATACCCTTTGATAAATGCATGTAGAAAATTTATGCATGAATGCATGTATGCATGATTTAAATAATGGTGGGCTAAGGTAACAAGTGGACACGGTGTCCGGTGAAACTAAGGCTTTTGATAATAGTAACCAAGGTTCTACAAAGTTCCCAAACCACAACCTCTCTTGCGTATATCATGGTGGTACAAAGCGACGCCTGTCCATGATTATCCGTAAGAAGGTTTAGTTTGGGTGTAGTATCGCGTGACGACTAAATTTCGAGACAACGCTCGATTTAGCCACCGCACTACGTCCTAAGAAAGGCCAAGGATGGGTTTGGTAACTACGGTTCATAGCCTTCATCGGTCAATTGGAAGTAAAGTGCCTAAGCATGACAACACACGCCGACAACATCACCTCCAAAATGCCTCAGCTATGTGAGATTGATCGCGTAATCCAATGCACGAGGCAACCCCCGGAATGGATTGTCGATTATATCTCCCCTAATCTTAAGTTCACTCAGCCCGGGTATAGGGCTTTTGGTATTCTCACCCCACACGCACACAAGAAAGTTTTACATGTAATAATAAAGCAAAGTGTAAATAAAAAGCGTGAAAAAACTAGGCGTAGCCCTAACTAGTCCCCAGTGAAGTCGCCATTTCTGTCATCGCGATTTTCGGGTGTCAAATCATTAATCGGATTTGAACCTTTCGATCATTGATGTCTCTATTTTTTTTGGGGAAGGTAAAATTGAGAAAACCTTAGAAATCCTAAGTTCGGGGCTGATTTCATTACGGGAAGGTGTTAGGCACCCGCAATGACTATAGTATCCTATAGGAACCGTTTTCTACGCTTTATGCTTATGCTTTACTTTTATTACTACTTGTAAAAACACAATTGATTTTAAGAATGAGAGGGAGAAGATGGGGTTTTATTTTATTGGACTTGGAGAGATTTTGAGTCTCTTGCCTACATACCCTTTTAAGGGATCAAAATTCCATGTAGTTCTCTTTCAAAATATTTTTGTGAGTTTGGTTCAATTTTTAGTTTTGAAAATGGTTTTGAAGAAAAAGGTAAGAGGCCGTAAAGGCTTGAGATTAGGAAACGAATGAGGTTGGTTAATTATTTACAAAAAGGTTTAAAGTTGGAAATTAACACTAGTTTGGATTTTGATTAAGAAAAAGGAAAGGAAAAAGTGAGGTTTTGGCCTCGTTTTGTTGCAAAATGGTTTGAATTATATGTTGGTTTTTGATGAAGAATTTATAAGTTTCCTTAGGTTTTACGCTTCCTACGCATACATCTAGCGAAAAGTCATACAACGTGTGTGCATGTGTCGGTGCGTGTGTCGGTGTACATCACCATAGTCCATAGTTTTTTTACATCGGGTCCTATTTTACATTCTAAAGTCTTGCATGAAATTAAAGAAAATATAAACTAAACCTAAAACATTACATGAACTAATTGGAAATTGCATGAAGGAGTTAGAAGAAAAAAGATGAATGAGATGAGATACTTTGTATGCATGAATCATAGAGTAAAGTGGTTAGTAAACAAGATGAAATAATAATGAAATACTAATCCTAAACGAAATAGTAACTATCACAAAAATTGGCCTAAAATCACACTAAACAAAAATTGCAACATATCATAAAATTGGCACCAAAATCCTAATTAAATGAGATTGCAAACATAGCACACAATTAGCATCAAGAATCAAGTTCAACAAGGTTGTAAAATATCACAAAATCAACATCAAGAATCAAATTTAACAACATTGCAAAATATCACAAAATTAATATCAAGAATCAAATTTAACAAAAATTGAAAATATTGCTAAAACTATAACCAAAAATCAACTAACACAATTAAACATATGGCTAAAATCGTAAACAAAAATCAACTAACACGATTGAACATATTGCAAAAACCGTAAACAAAAAATCAACTAACACAATTAAACATATTGCCAAAAATTGTAAACAAAAAATCAACTAACACAATTAAATGAATTAGCACAAAATCAGAGGCAAGCTCATGATAAAATTAAACGCCAAACATCAACATCACATGACGAATTTTGGACCAAAGATCAAACAAGTGAATTCACACAAGAACATACGAAACGTACGCATCAAAAATGAAATTAACACGTATTATTTCTACCAATCCTGAACGTGTAAAAATGTTACTAAACAGCCAAAAACACATCAAGAAAACACTATGAATTTTTTTGGAATTTTTGTAAAGAAATTGGAACGCGCAGGAGGTCCAAATAGCAGGTACAGGGGTGCACATAGCATGAAAAATCAAGAAACTGCAAGAAAGCCAGGGCCCACGGGTAAAAAGCCCAAGATCCACACAAGCTGGTAGATCCGGACCATCAGGACGCCCTGGAGGCGTTGGATTGGTCCAATTGCACCTAAACCCTAGATCAAATGGCTGAGGATGCAAAGAGAGACCGGTTCGGGTCTGAACCGACCCGGTCTAGCGCCCATATAAAGGGAAGCTGACCCGGTCTGGCTCATTTTTTCCCTACCGTTTCTCTTTCTTCCTCAATCGTTCTCTCTTCTTCTCTTCTACGCCGCTCTCTTCTCTTCGTGAAACCCTAACCCTAACTTCCTGATTCTTGCTCAGAATTGATTCGTTCATGGCTTAAAAGCTTCGTGATGTTACCCTAAGCATGAATCAATCAGAAAAGGTTGATTTCAACCGTTGGATCAACGTGAATCCTAAGTTTTTGCTTCTGCATGTTTGAACCGTTCGTTTTCTCGCATTTTTCTTGCTGAAATGTTGTAAAAACGTGAGGATTGGCTTCGTTTCACACTCGTTGTGAATTCCGAAGGAAATCCTTGATTTTCAGAATGATTTTTTTGTTAGGGTTTGAGTTTTTTGGATCGAACGGTTCAATTGGCTCCGGATTCACGTTGTTCTGGCTTTCGTGATGGCTTACGAAGAGATTTAGATGAAGTTAAAGCATTACCTGAGTTTTGGCTTCGTGATTTGAGTTGGAATCTTTGGAAACCTTGGATCTTGATTCTGTTTCACCGATTCCTTGGCTTGAATCTGGAACTTGACCGGTAAACTTCTTCTTTTTCTTCTGAACTGGTCTGGAATCCTTGAAATTTCCCTTTTCTTCTCAATCTCCCTCTGTGATCGTGCTGGAGTTCGCCATTGTTAATGGTGAATTCGCACTGGAATTGCAGAGAAGACAATTCAGTGATGAGGATTCAACGTTGAACTTCTGAGAATTGCTACAAATTTCACTGCATTTGGATTGGATTTGGTTCTGGAATTTTAGGGTTTATGCATTTGTTCTTGATGAATTTCTGTTTTGATCTTAACTGCCAAGAGAGAGAATGTGGATTCAGTTAGTGATGTGGCGCTTGATCAATGGGATCTGACTCTGATTCTGACACTGTGTGCCTTTTATAGGCTGCCAAGTGTGCTTGTGAGCCAATGGGAGACTGCCACGTGGATTGGGACTGCTTGCGTGGCTCCTGGACTTAAAATTGGGCCAATCTGCAATTCTGTAAAAATTTGGACCAAACTGCAATTTTATATAAAATTTGGACTGAAAAATAAAAGACTAAAAACTTGGTTTTGAAAACATTTGGGACTGAAATGCAATTTTTAAAAGATTTGGACTAAAATGCAAAAAGTTAAAATTGGCTAAAAAAATGTAATTTGAAAATAACGTAAAGTGAAACGTTTAAAATTGACAAAATGGACTAAAACGAACAAACTGCCAAAATGAGGTATTTTAAAATACCTCTCTGCCCAAAATTTGAATAATGTGAAAAGACTAAAATGCCCCTGGGGCAAAAACGACTCAGACTGACTCAGATGCGAACTAAGATGATTTTGTACAAAATTTGATTAAAGATTTATGCAGACCAGTTGAAAAAAGACTCAGGGACAAATTGTAGGGACTGAAAATGGGTTCCTTTGTAGGAAATGACCAAAATACCCTTTTGTATGATTTTATGCAAAAATTTAAAAGACTGAAGCAGTACTGTATGCAGTTGAAGCACAATAGAAAATACAGTGGATTTGAAGTTTTTTTTTTTTTTAGAAAATAGTAAAGGAAATTGAATGAGTATTTTTAGGTCCAAAATGAGGGTATGACAAGAAGTCACTATCAATTCTCAACATTCCCAGCCTTACACTCTGAGGTGTCCTTTCACAAACAAAGCTCAAATCTCTAAACTGTTCCAACAACTCGAATTCTTTCACCATCAAAGCAGACATATGCAAAGTCTTCCTACTTAAGGCATCTGCAACCACATTAGCTTTGCCCGGATGATAATTCAAACAAAAGTCATAATCTTTCAATAGTTCAAGCCACCTTCGCTGTCTCATATTCAATTCCTTCTGATCAAACAAACACTTCAAGCTTTTGTGATCGCTGAACACTTCAAATCTGGAACCGTAAAAGTAATGTCTCCAAATCTTAAGCACAATCACAACTGCAGCTAATTCAAGATCATGAGTAGGATAATTTCGTTCGTGAGTCCTCAACTGTCTTGATGCATAAGCAACCACTTTACCATCTTGCATAAGCACACCACCTAAACCCAACTTGGACGCATCACAATACACCACAAAAGGTTCATCAGACTTTGGCAAAATTAAGACTAGAGCCATCGTCAAACGCTTCTTCAACTCATTAAAACTATTCTCACAATGGACATCCCACACAAAAGATTTACCTTTACACGTCAACTGCGTTAACGGAAGAGCCAACTTAGAAAATCCTTCTATAAATCTTCGATAATAACCTGCTAATCCCAAAAAGCTTCTAATTTCTGTAACCGACTTAGGAGTCTCCCATTGTGATACCGCTTCAACTTTAGACGGATCAACTGCAATACCATCACCAGAAATAACATGGCCAAGAAAACTCACCTCTTTCAGCCAGAATTCACACTTTGATAACTTAGCAAAAAGCTTCTTCTCTTTCAACACTTGTAAAACAATCTTCAAATGCTCAGCATGTTCTTCTTCAGTCTTAGAGTATACCAAAATATCATCAATGAAAACCACAACAAAACGATCTAAATAAGCATGGAAGATCCTATTCATATACTCCATAAATACACCAGGTGCATTGGTAACACCGAAAGGCATCACTGTATACTCATAATGCCCATAACGCGTCCTAAACGCCGTCTTCTGCATATCTCCATCTTTCACTTTAATCTGGTGATAACCTGATCTCAAATCTATCTTGCTAAACACGCGGGCACCCACTAACTGATCCATCAAATCATCAATTCTTGGAAGTGGATACCTATTCTTTATCGTCACTTTATTCAACTGTCGATAATCAATGCACAACCTCATACTACCATCTTTCTTCTTTACTAGCAACACTGGCGCTCCTCAAGGTGAAACACTTGGTCTAACAAACTTCTTATCAAGCAAATCCTCTAACTGTTTCTTTAGCTCGGCCAACTCAGAAGCTGACATACGATAAGGTGTCATAGACACAGGCTTCATCCCAGGAACAAGATCAATCGCAAATTCAACTTCTCTTTGCGGAGGCACATCAGGAATTTCATCAGGAAATACTTCTGGAAAATCACACACCACTTGTAGCTCATCAATCGCCGCTTGATTCTCAATAGATAAAGACGCCATCAAGGAAAACATCATAATTCCATCGCGTTCCAACTGCCTCAGCTGTTTAGTATATAAAAACTCTACTCCACTCTCTTCTTCAGCAGAAGAAAAATGTACCGTCTTGCTAAAACAATTAATAAGGACATGATTGTATTCTAACCAATTCATCCCCAAAATCACGTCCATCCCAACCAACGGTAAACAAACTAAATCAATCTCAAAGTCACGACCGAACATAGACACAGGACATCTCAAACACACAAGGGAAGTAGTCACCGAACCCTTAGCTGGAGTTTCGACAACCATCTCCCCGTTCATATCAGATACAACAAGATTCAACTTAGAAGCACAACCAAGAGCAATAAAACAATGCGTAGCACCAGTATCAATAATAACGACTACAGGTTGATCATTAATATAACTAGTACCTCTGATCAAACGATCATCACTCTCAGTCTGTGTGCCAGTCAACGCGAACACCCTTCCAATAGTCTTAGCTTTCTTTGGTTGCTTGCATTGCGAACCAATATGTCCTTGCTCATTACAGTTAAAGCATACGACATCATCAAACTTGCAGTCATTAGTAGTATGCCCTTTCTGACCACAACGATAGCATCTCTTCACATCAGCAGTACACGCATTGCTCTTGTGACCTTTCTCCCCACAAGTAAAACATGTAATCTCAGCAGGAGCATTCTTCTTCTGAGGTCTTCTCTCATCATTAACTCTTTGATTTCCCTTATCTCTTGGGGCATCATAAGGTTTAGGACGACTCTACTGGCCCTTAGCTTTCCTATCATTCACTACCTTGTAGTGAGCCTTGGTATCCTCCTCATAAATTCTACAGCTACTCACTAAATCTGAAAAATTACGAATCTTTTGGTAACCAATAGCTCTCTTAATATCAGCACGTAAACCGTTCTCAAATTTAATACACTTGGAAAACTAAGCATTCTCTGCAGTATAATGCGGATAAAACTTTGCCAATTCCACGAACTTTGCAGCATACTCAGTCACGGACATATTTCCTTGCTTCAACTCAAGGAACTCGATCTCTTTCTTTCCACGGACATCCTCAGGAAAATAACGGTTCAAGAACTCCCTCCAGAATACAGCCCAAGTAACAACAGCACCACCCTCTTCAAGGATAGGTCGAACAATAACCCACCAGTCATCAGCTTCCTCAGCTAACATGTCAGTACCAAATCGTACCATCTGAGCATCTTCACACTGCATGACTCTGAAGATCCTCTCAGCTTCCTTGAGCCATGTCTGAGCCCCATCGGGATCATATCGCCCTTTGAAGGTAGGCGGGTGATTCCTCAGAAAAGTCTCTAGCATCCTTGTCTCATCGTTTCCACCAGCATTGTTCTGATTACCCACAACATTAGCCATTGCTTGCAAGGCAGCAGCAAGAGCAGCATCATTTCTACCAGCCATCTTAGTTCTCTACAAAGCAAACATAAGTTAGAATAATACAACTATAGTATTCTAACTCTAAGACAGCGTCGCTCGACTCTCTATTTGGCCGGACGGACCAACCTGCTCTGATACCAATTGTAACACCCCAATTTCCCGACTTAAAAATTTCATTAAATAAATACATATATCAGAGTACATCACAAAGGAGTGTCACATTCCCAAAATAAAATCTCTAAAACAAAATAAATAATAATTTATTCTTCGCAAAATATTCAACTGTAACAGCGGAATCATAATTCAAAATCCTTTCAAAAAGGTCTTGGCTCTAGGCCTCATAAATGTCTCAAAAATTCATCGAAAATCTTAAAGTCATAAAATAGTTCAACATGAAACATAAAGGAATAAACTCATAGCAAAGACCCCATCCCGTTACGTATCAGAGTCTTCCTACGACATCACACAAAGACTCCTCACATCGGCGCACCTAAGCTTGGTTACCTGCACTTGCCCACAAGGCGGCAATTCCAACAGAAGGGGTGAGATTCACAACAGAAGTATTAACATGTAATTCAAACATTTATGATTAACAACATAACTCATCACATATATCACATCATTAAAACACAAGGATAACGTCATCATCATGAACATCTCAAAATAACACATCATCGTCTTAAAACATCGTCTCATAATATGTCCACAATTTGACTCAACAAAATGCAACCCTAACATCTTGACATCATGCATGTGGTACCATATATAAGCATTAATATGCTTCACCGTCGCTTTGAGCAAATGCTCCACCGTCGTTTTGAGCAAAAGCTCCACCGTCTCAAATTATGCAAATGCATGGACTCGACTCTTTATATCTTAAACAAGTTAGCACAACATCTCAAACGTCGTTAACAACTCAAGGCTGACACATGCAATTATGATAAATACATGGCAGAAGTTCAACATATTAAACACATATTCACAGCACATAAACATCATCATATCGTCGCTTAACATCATGCTTATAAATCATTTAATATAAACAATACTTCGCATTAGCACCAACATAAGAGAACCATCCTTAATTATCATTACAAACTGTATCTCAGGTCATAAAACATCTCTAACATTACCCAAGGGTCTACTCTCAAAGTCCCATGCGAGACAGATCACAAACGAAGCAACAGTCTAGAAACACACTCACTCGCCACGGCGAATGGTCTGCTCGCTTAAGGCGAGCTCTCTCCAAATGCTACTCGCCAAAGGCGAGTTGGGGGCGAGTCACAGGCGAGCAAAACTGGGTGCTCTCGGCCTTTTTGGCATTTTTCGCCTAAAATCTTCGTTTTAAGGTTCCCTAGGTCCAATTTGATCCTAACAACTTCACAGATCCATCTTATAAATATTAAGGCACTTAAAACCATCTAAAGTTTGGCAAAAATCTCAATTTTCAAGGTCATGCTCGCCATGGCGAGCTATGCTGCTCACCTCGCGAGCGATGTGGACTTACTCGCCACGGCGAGTAGATCACTCGCCACCGGAGAGCGGTGACAGGTTCACTACGGGTTTGCTCCAATTCTCACCAATGCGTCTCAACTCTCTCTTGTTAAGCCTCTAATTCATCAACAATGTTATTCTAGTGATTAAGCTAGGTTATGTAACACGTTTATACAACAATTTACATCAATCTCACATCAATTTATCAAAACCCATCAAAACCCTAATTCATGAACTCTCTCAAAATTCTTCCCAATCCCTTAGTTAATCCCAAACAGATGAATTACAGTTAATAATACTGAAGTTAGGCTCGCCCTTACCTGGAAAAATTGCAGAATCGCAGCACCTAGCCTCTTCTCTTCTCTCTAGCCGTTTTTCCCCTTTTTTCCCAAAAGTCTGTAACGCGTACTAACTTTTTCCTTAACCTAGTTTCCTTATAAACCTCTTCTCAACTTATCTTATTCTATCTCAACCCTCACAACTCTTTGTTTTCATAAATATAACCTCATCTCTCAAAATATATATTTTTACTAACAAATCTTTATTTTTCATATAAATATATATAAACACCACATATCTTATTTTATTAAACAATAAAATAAGCATCACGTCACAACATCATTTATACGTCGCATAATCACAAAAAATTGTATAATATATAATAATATACTATATACTCTAATAAAATAATTAAATAGATAAAGGGGGCGTTACATCATTGGTAGCCTTAAATATGTCATTGATTTCTCTAGACCCGATATTGTCTATATCGTGGGAATGTTGTGCAGGTTTGTCAGTAGACCTAGTAATGAGCTTTGACAAGCTATTGATAGGATCTTAAGATACCTAAGAAAAGGAACCATGAACCTTGGATTACATTATCAAAGATTTTTTTTTTGTTATCTTGGAAAGATACACAGATGCTGATTGGAACACCTTATTAGATGATTCCAAAAAGACCACTGGAGGATATATACTTATATACCACTGGATGAGCTGTTTCTTGGAAATATAAGAAACATAATATATTAGCTCGGTCTACTATGGAGTCCGAGAAGATAGCATTAGCAAAAACTAGTGAAAAAGCAAGTTGGTAAATATGCTTTCTAGCAAATATTCCTTTATGGGAAAACAATTACAGTTGTGTTGGTCCATAGCGATAGTACCGCGGCTATTGCAAAAAAATTGAGAACCGTTAATGTGACGGTAAGAGATGAGAAAAATGTCATAAGAAATAGCATTGTTGGAGAGTCAGTCTCCATAGGGACTGTAAGAGTGGATCACGTACACACTGATGAAATTTTAACCGATCCTTTGACGAAAGGACTAGCTAGAGAGAAAGTCCATAACACATCGATGAAGATGGGACTAGTGCCTATGGAATCACTCATGATGGTAACCCGACCTAAATGATTGGAGATCCCAAGAAATAGGTTCAATGGGTAATAACAAGTTGTGAAGTGATATGAGATGAGCATGCCATAATAAATCATAAGAGGCATGATTCCTGAATCGATAAGAGGTTGAGAAAATATAAACTCTTAATGAGATCTATACTCTATGTTGAGTGGAGTACCTAGCTACAGGAGTACTCTTGATAGACTCACCTTTGTGAATGTGGAAGTGGGGGCCGCTTCCTATGGAATTCTATAGGCAAAATTCCTAGAGCGTTCACTAAACTGGGATTGACGTGCATGGCCTTTAATGCACGGGCTTTTTGAGAATACACCTAAGAAAAGGTTGTGTGTGTTTTGATGTCAGAGATAGAGTCCAAGACTACGAGTCACTCTAGTAAAATCTGAATCTTATTCACTACGCAAAGGTTCAAGTCATAGACACCTTCGCTTATGCACAATCTTAGAAGGCAAAGGTTCAAGTCGTAAGACACCTTTTTAATGCAATCTTAATAAAAACCTCTGAGTCATTTTTTAAATTCAAGTGGGGGATTGTTGGAACACATAGTGTTTATTATGTGAATTAAAAAAATATATTCACATGTCAACTTCCTAATGATTGCTTATTTATGAGGAGATGTCAAACCATTATTTTTGTAATGGTCAAATAATCTTGGCCGTTGGATTTGAAACTCATCTTTGGCTCCTCACCTATAAATAGAGCCCTCTTCCCTCACTTCTACTCACCCCAAAAGTTCTCTTGAGTTGTCAAAGAACTTTTCTCTCTTCTCCCTCTTTTAGCTTGTGTTGACGAGCTATTCTTTTCTTCTCCCTCTTTTTCTGTCCCTTCGGATTTAAAGAGTGTTCTTAAGGCCATAGCCCCTTCGGTTTAAAATGTCCCTTCGGAATTAAGAATGGTCTTAAGAACATAGTCCCTTCGGTAAAATTCGTCTCTTCATAAATAAGAGTATTCTTAAGATCATAGTCCCTTCGGTTTAAAATGTCCCTTCGGAAAATAAGAATGATCTTAAGAATATAATTCATCCTTTTTGTTTTATGCCCATGGAGAAGTTAGAGGTTAGAGTGGTGGAAACACCATATTAGAGTGGTCTTACTACCATATAAGAGTGGTCTTAGTACCATAATAGAGTGGTATCAATGCCATATTAGAGTGGTCTTAGCACCATATATGTAGGTGTATTTCTAGAACGGATCCTTCAGTGCAGTAGGACTCCGAAACAGTTGTAGCTGGGCTGTTTTATCCTGGGGACGTCGTGGTTGATAGTCTGCTTGCACAATTTTGGGCAGTGCCACGAAACGTCTTAAAGAGAGCGACCTAGTCCGCGACTCAGCCTGGTAATCTCTTCGGTGACAAAAATATTTTTAACTAATTTTGACTATTGTTCCAACACACACCATTGAGACAGATTGTAGATTAAACTCATCGCCGCCATTTCCAAGATAATACCTTCACTTCCTCGACTATATTTTCTATGACAATATCTTTGTTGTGAAAGCATTTACCATTCCTTACATTCTAAATACACCACACACACGCAAACCACATTACGCTAACACGCAAAGATAGAACTCTCCCACTACTTATCAACCCTCCAAATTGTTCGAGATGAAGACGGCCTTCCTTATGAAATACCACATATATTCTAAACCATTGACACACACCAAACCACACACTTGAAAACATCGGACACTCAAAAAACACATGAGCTGCTGACTCTTCTCTTCCGCAATCTCCCACACATTAATTGATCCAAAACTCCTCTTTTGGCAAGATTATCCGTTGTTGCTAATTTATTATGAAATAATCTCCAAACTAAACATGAAACTTTTAATGGGACTGATTTATGCCAAACTTTCGACCATATAGGATCCAAAACACTTGACATATTAGACATCAACCTTTTATACACCTCTTTCACTGAGTACCCATTATAAGCCTCCACCTCTTTCACTGAGTACCCATTATAAGCCTCCATTACCCCATAATCTAAATTAAAGATGTCTTTCCACCAAACAGAAACTCCTCTATTCTCTACTCTAGTACACTCCCTGTTTATGCCATATCTATTTACTAATGCTCTATACCACAAACCATTACTTTAAGTTCTGATTTTCCATCTCCATTTTCCTAAAAGTGTTATGTTAAATAGCTGGTAAGTTTTAATTGCATGATTTATTTGTTCCCTTTTTATTTTTCAGCTGCACCTTCTTCATCTTCTTCTCTTTTTTTCATTTTCATATCATCTCCGTCAACATTCAACAACAAGAATCCCAGAAAAATTCTAGAAAAAAATGAAGAAACCTAACGTTTTTGAATTAAAACTAACGGAAATGATCAAAATATATAATGGAGAGAAGTTAAAGGACCAAAATAAATCAAATTTTAGTTAAGGACCAAACCGAAACTAATTAAATAGATAAGGGACCAAAAAGATAATTTAGCCTACATAATACAAGTGAGCATTCCACGTGACAATCTCAAAGTAGCCATGTCATAAAAAAAACTGATGTGTCATTACCAAGTGTTCGTTAAAGTCACTTAACAACATGGACTCAAAGTGATAAAAAAGCTATCATGAGCTTTGAGTTTGTCTTCTCCGCTCAAAGTGATCCTACCCTGCAACACACTAAAAAACCTCCCGACCCACAAAAGCCTTCAACCCCCAAGCTATCATTCCGTGATAAACTCTTGGGATCCTCTCAAGAGCTTCCAATCCGAGAAAAACAAGATATGATTGAGAACAAACTTGTTCGTATCGAGCATGAAAATGGAAACCGTCTTCTTCCCAAAGTCTACGTGGATCCCACAATCTTTCAAGAACTCTACACCCCATGGAGAGATGCGCTGGTCGTGAAGCTCCTAGGAAAAAATCTTGGTTACAACTCAATGAAGGACCGCCTACACAAAGTGTGGAAAACCCAAGGCAGTTTCGAAATCATGGACAATGACAACGGCTTCTACATGGTTAAATTCGACCAAGCTGCAGACAAGGAAAAAGTCATCACTGGTGGACCATGGATGATATTCGATCATTGCCTGGTAGTAACACATTGGTCACCGGAATTCGCGTCACCAGAAGCCAAAGTGGAACGCACGGTGGTGTGGGTTCGCTTCCCTGGATTGAACTTAGTTTACTATGACGAGAGCTTTCTTTTGGCTATGGCTTCGGCGATTGGCAGACCAATAAAAGTGGACACAAACACACTGACAGTCGAAAGAGGAAAATTTGCGAGAGTCTGCGTGGAAGTTGATCTCACAGTGCCGGTGGTCGGAAAAATATGGGTGAACGGTCATTGGTACAAGGTCCAGTACGAAGGCCTACATCTGATTTGCATGAACTGTGGATGCTACGGTCACATGGGAAGAAATTGTCCTCAAGCAACAGCCAAGCCTGAAACGGCGAACCTGAATCACCACACGAATGCAGCCAACCACCATGGAAACATTCACCAACAAACAGCCATGGCCGCACCATCAATTCCTACGACCAGTAACGGTAAGGATTTAATGCCCAATCAAAATGATTTATCAACTGTTAATAGAAACATAATTAGCATTGATGAGGGAGTTAAGGAATTACATGGTGACTGGCTCCTTGTCACTAGAAGAAAGAAAACACCTCCTAATCACTCAACCAGTGCCCACAAAAACGTGCTTCAAAAAAACAACAAGTTTGCAGCATTGTCCAACATGACCCAACAAAATAAACCTAATCCTTCTACCCATAAATTCCCACCTAGGCCCAAACCTAGTGAAGTCCAACGAGGAAATAATGGCCCCACCATTCCTAAAAGGCGACGGCAGGAAGAAACCTCACATGTTCCAATTATCATGAAATCATCAAGCAATCAAAAAGTCAACCCCACTCTTAATATCCCAACCGATCAGCAGGACCCCACTCAAACCACTCTTTCCAATCCTGTCTACACAAACTCTAATGTGAAACATTCCTTTGCTAGCTCCAAAAACCATGCGCCCACCAACCTAACCCCACACACTCATGAGAAAAATAATAGCCATAACCCCACAAATGAAAACAATATCCAAAATGCCACTACCCATACTACTTTAACCCAAAGCCATGCGCAAGCTACTGATACTGAAACTAACAACATCCTTATCAATGAAGATACCATGATTGACCAAGATCAGAATGGAATTACTCAAGTGGACCCCACTGCTAGTATTACGAACAATGAACCACTCACCCATGCTGATGAAGACATGGATAGTTAAAGTGTCTCCTCTGAGACACTTCCAGATTATTAGTTTTGTTATGGAAGCCCTCATAGACACTTCAATTCTCTCTTGGAATATCAGAGGGGCCCACAATAGCAATGCTAGAAGAAATTTGAAAGACTTGATTAGAAGGTTTAACCCCACCTTCCTAACCATTCTTGAGACACACACTCCCTTTGCAAGACTCTCCTCTTTTTGGAATAACAATGGTTATACACCTGTTCACATCATAGAAGCCTCTGGCCATTTAGGAGGCTTATGGCTTTTAAAACAATCTGCTAATAACACTACCTCAACCGTCCTTCATTTCAACCAATACTCCATAACTTTCTCCCTTCATCGTGGAGACGCCACCACTACATGCACCTGTGTTTATGCTAGCCCAAACCCCACCATGCGCCCCAATTTTTGGACTTACCTCACAAATATCAGCCACACTATCAACGGCCCTTGGATGTTAATAGGTGATTTCAATGAAACTCTCCTCCCTAGTGACCAAAGAGGGGGCATCTTCAACCATAACAGAGCTGGACTTTTCTCAAATTTCATGAACAATTGCAACCTCCTTGATCTTACAACCACAGGTGGTCGTTTTACATGGCATCGCAATCGTAATGGTATCCGCATTCTATCTAAGAAGCTTGACAGAGGTCTAGCCAATGTAGACTGGCGCATATCTTTCCCGGAAGCCTTTGTGGAAGTTCTATGCAGATTACATTCCGACCATAACCCACTTCTTCTCCGATTTGGTGGCCTCCCCCTTGCAAGAGGACCTAGGCCTTTCCGATTTGAAGGTGCTTGGATTGATCATAAGGATTATGCGGATTTGGTAAGTCAATCTTGGACCTCTTCTAACCATGACACCATCATTGCTTTGAAAAATGTCATGAAAAATTCTATTACTTTCAATCAAGAAGTATTCGGAAACATTTTTAAAAGAAAGAAGCATATTGAAAGAAGGCTCAAAGGGATTCAACACTACTTGGAGCGAGTTGATTCTGTAAGGCATACTATTCTTGAAAAAGAGTTACAACAAGAATACAATCACATCCTTTATCAAGAAGAAATGCTTTGGTATCAAAAGTCTCGAGAAAAATGGATCAAATTCGGTGACAAAAATAGTTCTTTCTTTCATGCTCAAACTATCATCAGAAGAAAGAAAAATAGAATTCATAGACTCCAGCTCCCAAATGGCATTTGGACGACTGATAGTACCATTCTCCAAGAGGAAGCTCAAAACTATTTCAAGAACCTCTTTGCTAACACCCAACCTCACCATAACCGCACCTTTACCACTGGCCATCACCCAATCATTGACAACCTCGGCAAGCTCTCCCTCACCAAACCTATTACCAAGAACGAAGTCTTCGCTGCCCTTAACTCTATGAAGCCTTATAAAGCCCCCGGACCTGACGGTTTCCAATGCATCTTCTTCAAACAGTACTGGCACATAGTTGGAGATGATATTTTCCAATTGGTTCATTCAGCCTTCCACACAGGTCACTTTGATCCGGAGATTTCAAACACTCTCATTGCACTCATCCCTAAGGTTGACCCACCCAATACTTACAAAGATTTTAGACCCATCAGTTTGTGCAACATTGTGTACAAAATCATTACCAAAGTGTTGGTTCAGCGTCTCAGACCTATCCTTAATAATATTATTGGTCCTTACCAAAGCAGTTTTCTGCCAGGTAGGGGTACTTCTGACAACTCAATTGTTTTGCAGGAAGTTGTTCATTACATGAGAAGATCCAAAAAGAAAAAAGGAGACGTGGCATTCAAACTTGATTTGGAGAAAGCTTTTGATAACGTCAATTGGGACTTTCTTAATTCTTGTCTGCATGATTTCGGCTTCCCTGACATCACCATCAAGCTTATCATGCATTGTGTTTCATCATCCTCTTTTTCTATATTATGGAATGGGAACACAATGCCTCCTTTCAAGCCTTCCCATGGTCTTCGACAAGGTGATCCACTATCCCCTTACCTTTTTATTCTTTGCATGGAGAAGCTCTCTATTGCTATCAACACTGTTGTTATTCAAGGAGAATGGGAACCGATCCAAATCACAAGCACAGGGCCACAAATATCCCACCTTCTTTTTGCAGATGATGTTCTTCTCTTCATCAAAGCTAGAAACTCTCAACTTAGATTTGTCTCGGATCTATTTGATAGATTCAGTAAAGCGTCAGGGTTGAAGATTAATCTTTCCAAGTCTAGAGCTTTTTATTCGGCAGGTACTCCCCAAAGGAAAATCAATAGCCTTACCTCTATCACCGGAATTCGAAGCACTACTTCCCTTGAAAAATATCTTGGCTTCCCCATTTTGAAAGGGCGGCCTAAGCGGAGTGATTTCCACTTCATCATTGAAAAAATGCAAAACAGGCTTGCTTCGTGGAAAAATAGGCTTCTCAATAAAACAGGAAGATTGACTTTAGCGACTTCTGTGTTAACCTCCATCCCTTCATATGTTATGCAAATTAATTGGTTGCCCCAAAGTATCTGCGATAGCATAGACCAAACCACCAGAAACTTCATCTGGAGAGGCACTAATAACAAGGGAATCCATCTGGTAAATTGGAAAAAAATTTCTCTTCCCAAAAATCTTGGTGGCCTGGGTGTCCGTGCAGCAAGAGAAGCAAACACTAGTCTCCTTGGTAAGCTTGTTTGGGATATGGTTCAGTCTACAAACAAATTATGGGTGTCTCTCCTTTCTAACAAATACACAGGTGGCCTACATACTCTTCAAGCTATCACTAACAACAGCAGCTCTCCAACTTGGTCTTCAATCATACGTGCCAAAAATATCCTCAAACAGGGGTACTCTTGGCGCGTTGGTTCGGGATCTTCATCATTTTGGTTCAGTAACTGGAACTTTCTTGGCCCATTTGGTAATCATGTTCCTGTCATTGATATTCATGACCTTCAATTATCAGTCAGAGATGTTCTTTCCACCACCGGCAACCGCACCCAGGCGCTTTACACGGAGCTCCCACCAGCAATTGCAGATTACATCAACAATCTCCATATCCAGTTTAACGACAACGTTGATGACACATTAATCTGGTCTGAAAACAAAAATGGCACATACTCTACAAAAAGTGGCTACAATTGGCTTATAACTCATAGAGACCTGACAACGGATCCCTTGTCTCATAACTCTTGGTCTTGGCTTTGGAGACTTAAGGTTCCAGAAAAGTATAAATTCTTCATTTGGCTTGCTTGTCAAAATGCATCTCCTACTTTATCTTTGCTCCATCACAGGAACATGGCTACCTCAGGCACTTGTACTCGCTGCGGAGAGGAAGAAGAAACCTTCCTCCATTGTGTTAGGGACTGCCGGTACTCTAGGTGCATTTGGCAAAAAATTGGTTTTACAGGTACTGACTTCTATGCTGCCGCTACTGCCTATAATTGGATTAACTTTGGTATTTCTGCCTCTCGCTCCCCTATCTTTTTAGCCGGACTTTGGTGGGTTTGGAGACATCGAAACCTTATGTGCCTCAACAATGAAAATTGGCCTCTGTTTCGGATTTGTAACAACATCCTCTCCTCAGCTGATGCAATCAGTTCGGCCTTTCAAAAAGATGACAGATCTGCATCTTCCGACCGCTATGTTAAATGGAACAGCATAGATCACCAAGCTTCCGTTCTTAATGTCGATGGCAGCTACATAGGAACGCCAACACGCACGGGTTATGGCGGCGTTCTCCGCAATAACGCAGGTTACTACATCTCAGGCTTCTCAGGTTTCATTCCGAACACAACGGACATCTTATTGGCTGAGCTAACAGCTATTTATCAAGGTCTGATCCTAGTTATTGATATGGATATGAATGACTTGGTGTGCTACTCAGACTCACTCCAAGCCATTAATCTCATCATGAACGAAACTCCACGATATCACACCTATGCTGTCCTAATTAAGAATATAAAAGACTTGCTAGCTAGCCAGAACATCTCTCTCCATCACACCCTCAGAGAGGGAAACCGTTGTGCAGACTTCCTTGCGAAATATGGAGCTTCTACAGATGAATAATTTGTTATTCACCAAACGCCTCCAGCTGACCTCCTCCCTTTACTTCAAGCTGATGCGCTAGGCACCTTCTTCGTTAGGCACTAGCTGTTTTCTGTTGCTGTTCCTTCTTTTTTCTTCTTTCTTTTTTTGTTCTCTATTAGCTCTCTTGTAACCAAAAAAAACATGGACTAAAAACTTGACATAAAATTTTAGAGGACTAAAATATATGATTTATTTTTATAAAGGTTAAAAATAAAACAGGAGATATTTATCGCGATCAAAAACTTAATTAACCTAAAATATGTAAACCAAAAGTTATTTAGTAATAATTATACATATATAAATTTAAGTAAAATGACATATCCATTAACCCCAATTTCAAAACACATTTGTCATTTTTTTTTTCTTTCTATTTTTAGTTTTTATTTTATAAAATGTAAACATAATTATCCTTTTCTAAAAATAAAAAATAAAAAAAATTCATCAAATTGATAAGGAAACACAAATGTTAATCATACAAATCTAAAAACCCATATTTCATTGAAAAAATCACATAAAAAATAAATTATATTAGAAATTTTATAACATAAATGATTAAACTGTAAATACGAGTCACTTGAGTTTTGGTCCCTGTATGGCTAATCTTTCTAAATTTGCACTGCAAATATTAATCATTTAAGTTTTGGTCTCTGAGTCTATAATCTCTTTGATGTGGCTGTAATTGGCCGACGTGGCTAGCGTTGATTGGGAAAAGAGGATGTTGACTTAGATTTGATGACACGAATGGATAAATTTTCCCCTTATGAAACCAGTCCTCGCAGGAATGACTAAAATACTCTCCTATTCCCTACTTCTTCTTCCCTTACAGAAATCAGTCCTCTTCTTCTTCCTTTGTGGAAACCAGTTCGCCGCCACCCTTTCCTCCCATCTCCACGTCACTTTCGGCCTCGTTTGGCCAAAATAACATTGTTTTCTATCTCCTCGACCACCTTTATCTTTCTATCCGAAAAGAACCAAGAAATAATTAGATTGAAAAAATGGGTCATCCCCTTTTTATTGAGTTTTCAAGCAACACCGACCTTATTTCATCGTTCAACCACCACATCCTTCGTCACCTTCTTCTCCTCTACAAAACCCATGGACCAGACCAAGGAAAATATCAACAGAATCAAATAAACATTTCTTTAGTTTTTATTCTTCCTCCGACTGGTTTTGTTTTTGTGTTTAGATCTAAAGCACTGTCGTTTAAAGGTGAAATACTATTGAATTGCTTTAATTGGAAATTTGTAGTGTCAAAGAAATGATATTGTTGAGATGATAGATATCTTTGAACCGTTGATATAGAAGCAAAACTTAGAAGCTTATGGTTTGGATTAATGTCTTTAAGACCCATGTGTTTTGCAATGATGCATGTGGAAGTGGAACATCGTCGTTTTTCTTCCTCTTTTTGACGCATTGTCATTGTTCCTTTGCATCTACAATGGCTATGCTATCTAACAATAGTCTTGGAGCTTCTCTGGTGAATTTCCATGGAGATTTTGTTTCTTC
This sequence comes from Medicago lupulina, assembly GCA_958299785.1. Lineage (NCBI taxonomy): Eukaryota > Viridiplantae > Streptophyta > Magnoliopsida > Fabales > Fabaceae > Medicago > Medicago lupulina. Next base: position 47,468,975 of record OY283141.1, on the reverse strand, counting down.
TTTGAAAACAAAAACCGGAAGAACCATTGTCTTTTCTGAGTAAGTTACCGTTTATTTCTGGGTAAGGAGAAGGAATAAAAGAAGGGTAATACAATCATTTCCTAATGGTCTGGATTCATTAAGGGCAAATCGTCTATTCATGTCTTTAAATACGAGTCAACATGTTTATTACACAGTCAACAATGGACACGTTAGCAAAACACAACCACATCAACGAGATTTTGAGCTCAAAGCTCTGAAGCCCCGATACTTCAAAATGGATGACGTACCGTATCTTGCACCGATACCTGCCTAATACTTCCAGATACGTATCAGGAGAGTATCCGAAGATTAAATTTTATTTTTTTAAAAAACAATTATCCGATACGTTTTCGATACATCCCATATACATGAAGGATACGTCTGTGTGGTTCGATACGCATGAATACATGTTTTTTTTGTATATTATTTTGATTTTTAATTTTTTTTCTTTAAAAAAACAAGAAAAAAAACATTATATTACTATAATGATGATGGGAATGGAGGAGAGGAGATTGAGACAATTATGTGTTCTCTTTTGGATATAATGCTTCTTTTGGATATGGTATATATAGTATTGATGATACTCTTTTTGGGATATATTATGTATATAATTGATTAATCATCACTCTTTCAATCGTCAATATTATTTATATTTATGTTGATGTGCTACGAGCCTATGACTGATTTCTTGTGTTTGTTAATATATTTGCATATTTAAAAATGGTTACAATTATATTGTATATTTAATTATATAATTTTTTTATTAACGTATCCCAGCCGTATCGTATCTTGATTTTTGAAATTTTTCCGTATCGATGTATCGGTGCAGTATCGTATCTCGTATTCAGACTTCACATGCTAAGACTAAAATTCAAGTGAATAATATTTAAACGTAAAATTAAAAGGATTATCAAATTCAGAGATTAAAACTCAGTTGACCTATATTTGTCGGTACTAAACATTTAAATAAGCCAAAAGAAGAAGATAAAACGCAAAAATATTATCTAAAATAAAATATTATTGCCGCAATTTTTTTTATTTTTGTGAATTTTGTTAGAGGTTTGAAACGAAAGTAAAAAAATATCTTGGAAATACAAACGGTCGTGGCTGAAGGGTAGTCCACTTATCTTTTTGCAGCAAAAAGAATTATTGAACACATTTTCCCTTTGAAGATAAGGTAACCAAAAAATTGGAGCGAAATTTCGGTCTTAAAAAACAAACACTACTAAGTGAGACCTAAACCTTGTGAATATGGAAACTATGGGGTCTGAAAGTTGTTGTGCAAGAATTGCTCATGATATTGTTCCTTCGTTCCGCTCCAAATGGTTGAGGAAGAAGAACCCACGTGTTGGACTGTTTTTGTGTTCTTTCAGAGTTAGAGCTTGTCAATCTATTGCTAACAACAATAATAAGGATGTCTACAAACAAGTGGGTCTGTTCCAAAATGCTGTCTTTTTTTGTGTAAGAGCATGTACTTTTGGTCTTGCTTATTGTTTTCTCTTGTTTATGTCTGGAATGAAATTATTTTAGTTGTTCAGTTTGGTGTTTGATTATGTTGCATAGGAGTGAAAAAGGGTAGTGGAGGAAAATTAATGTAGAAAAATTATGACGCCCTTTTGCATCCCTATAGGTTCACCAGGATATGTCACAGCCTAGACTGAGCCTAACACCCCCCCATAGAACCGGTTTGTTAGGCGAGGACTGGCCTACTTATAAGTACTTAGTCTTATTCTTACCATATGCCATATCACTTTCAAAGTGGGAATGTTAACAGAACTTATCCCCGGCTCGCCTTTGTTCTCAACCTCCCAATTGTTAGCAGCCAACACTCGGTGGGTTTAGTCTCACATCGGATAGATATGATTCTTTAGAAGAGTGTATGAAGAGGAGACACTCCTCACAGACGGTTTTGTAAGGATGAGTTAGACCCTGATTTTCGTGACACCTATGTGGGTGACTCTGCTAGGATTCGAACCCAGGTTTCCCATGTCCTCCTCCAGTCCTCCTTATAGGGTCAAGTTGCTACTGCCTTTACCAATATGCTATGTGGTATATACTTGGATAATTTATTTTTGCTCCATATAGATATTCCATCCGTGTCACAAATAGTGGGAGCTTCATGTTTCTAAGATCTACCAGTGTCACAAATAGTGGGAGCTTCATGTTTCTAAGTTCATTAATTCTCTGTATGCCTACGGGATAAATGATCTGCTCATATGATTATGAAGAATGTATGATATTAGTCGTCCTCTTACCATGTGCTCTTTTCCGATAACCATGGTAGTTATGATATATAATGTGCAGATGTGGTATAAATAAGGGCATGTTAAACTTGTTTAAGCTTAAAGTAAAGAGAAACTGTGGTATATTATGTCATCTATGATTAGAACTACTTGTTAGTTTGAATTTTGTTGGAGAATTTGGCTCCTTGTATTTGACTAGTTATACTTAACATATATATTTCGTGCTTGTTTCATCAATGATCATTGGACTCATGTTTTAGTTTTCCCCTTTCTGGATTTGATGCCCTAGTGGTGGCTTTTGTCATGCACAATGGCCTGAGCGAACGCTCAAAGTAAAATATTAGTTGGCTGAACACTCGTGATTGTTTGGTGATGCTTGTGTGAATCTTTTTTTTTTTTGGTCAAGTAGTCTAGTGGTTAGAAATTCACCTCTTAAGCTGATTAAGTGGGATATATTATGCAATGTCCATACCCACTGAGCTAAGCTCACGGGCTTGTGTTAATCTAATGAGCCACATTAAAGTCAATGTGTAATAATGACTCTCTATAGTATAATTGGTTTTGTAAATTACGTGCTGTAGACACCTACTTCTTTGTCTCACCTGATAATTCATTAAATCACGACAAACATTGAAATATGCTCAGGTTTATTTTCCCTAAGAAGGAAAATTGAAGACACGGTTATTCGTGCTGAGCTGTATGCATCAACAGCTTTGGAAATGGAAGAAGCAAGTTGGATTAAGCAGGAGGAAATGGTACGTGATTCAGATCTGTGGGATGACCCAACTAAGTCCAACGACATTCTTGTCAAGTTGGCTAACAGTGCCAAAGTAGTTGATTCTCTAAAGGACTTGAGATACAAGGTTATATTCTGTTCCCATCATTTTCAACTAAACTTTCACAATGCCTATTATTTATTTTCACTTCTATGTAAAATTTGATCTGTTTGGTGATAAACAAAACGAAATGCAGCAATTACATCAGAGAAAGAAGAGTACAAATGATAGTTGTCTATGAGATAATTATGGTTATGATATTTAGTTAGACTAAATAGATGTACTTTAAAGCTCAGAAAAATTCCTAGATTTGTGAAAGGCTTTTTTCGTTCAATAAGAATTACATTACATTACGGGTCTGTTTGGATTGACATATTTGAGTTAGCTTATTTACGTGCATGTCATGCCAAATTATTGTTATTTTTTAAATTTTTTCTCCGTTTTTCATTTGATATGAAAAAAATGTAATCCCTTGTTGTATGTCAAGCAGGTAGAGGAAGCACAGCTGATCAAGCAGTTAGCTGAGATGAATGCTATTGATTATGGGCTCTATAAACAAGCATATGATGCATCAATAGACGTGAGCAACATACTGGATCACTATGAGATATCCAAGCTTCTTAAAGGGCCATTTGATATGGCAGGAGCATGTTTGGTTATAAAAGCCGCTACTGGCATCTTTTCAAAGGTTTCATATATAAAGGATTTTGTTGTTGCCGCTGTTTTTTTATACATACAATAAACCAACATTTCATATTAGTCTTTGTAAAACTGAGATGTTGACCTGCTTTTGCTTGAATCAAGCTCTGGGCAGAACAGCTCCTACAAATGTATCTTGGATGGGCCAAAAGACAGGGTTACGAAGGAAGGATTGTTGACAGGTGTTTGATCGAGAATGGAGGAATCAATTCAGCAACTATAGAGTTTGAATTTGAATGTGCTTATGGCTATCTTTTGGGGGAAAAAGGAGTTCACCACCTCATAAGGGGTTCTCCAAATGAATCTTCTCAGCTTGAGGTGCAAACAGTTCCTTTCGTACTACCTAATTGTAAAACTGATTTTCCGTTCTTGTTCAATTTTGTGTTATTTTCACATTGAATTTTATCCTTGGAAAGCTAGATCTGTTTACTTCATGCGATTCTTTTTGCGTTTCCAATGGTAAGATAAACAATAGAGAATGTATTACGGAAGTTTTTGAAAATGTATTTTACATGATAGATCCAATATATCTGAATCCAAAAAATGTCAACATTATTTTCAGTTTTTCCGGAAATACATTGTCTCTAATTAGCTTCCATCTTCTCTCTATCATAACCAAAATGAAAAATAGAAATTAAAATTGAAAATGATATTTGAAACTGATTTTAGAAAGCAAACAGACCCTACTCTTGTGTAGAAAGATATTCTAATTTCTTTTCGGGTTAATAGTGTTTTACCCCTGTAATGTAGGTCATTTCCGGTTTTACCTCCTGCAAAATATTTTTTTTGGATTTCGTCCTTGTAATTTGAAGATTTTTGGTTTTGGACCTTCATGAATTTTGACTGTACAAAATCGAAGATATGACAGAGGGTAAACCGAAATTTGCTCAAATTAACAGGGGGTAAACCGAAATTTGCTCAAATTACAAGGGGGTAAACCTAAATTTGCTCAAATTACAGGGGGTGAAATTTTCCATGAAGGTCCAAAACCAAAAAATCTTCAAATTACAAGGATGAAATTCAAACAAAATATTTACGGGGGCAAAACCGAAAATGACCTATATTACAGGGGTAAAACACTATTAACCCTTTCTTTTCTCGAGTGTTCAATTCCGATTTCAATACATCACATTTGCTCAGGTATAAGTGCTTTAGCTACTTTGTGCTGATAATACTGTCTTTCTGTAGAAAGTTCCATAAGTTAAACAAAAATTACAGATCTTAATAGGTTAACATTGGAAAGTTTTCAGGCTCTTCAATTTTTCTTTTGATCCTTTTACCATGAATTTGCACAAGCTTCTGACTAGTCTAGAATTGAATCCTTAGGCCACAGTGCATCATTAGTTTGAATTTGTCATAATCCGACAAACTAACCACCTCTTATAGACTAATGTTTGGCCGAATTTTTCTATCTTTAAGAGGCAGTGTAGTGTTGTTAAATGGCTGCTAAGGAGGAAAGATGCGACATTTTTTTTTTTTTAGAGAGATGCCATAAACAATTTGTGATGATGCCCGCCATGGTGGTGACATAGGCCGCTGAGACGTTCTTATGGAGGATTTTTGGCCTTCTTCCATACTCTGCCATCAACAACACTGTTACAAGTTTTTTAAGTGTTTGTAGGCTAATGAATTATATAGTATGGTATAGATGTTTGGTGAAATAATTGTGTGCTAATATCAAAATTTGCAGACTAGCAATGCAACTGTTGATGTTATTCCGTTGTTCCTAGAGAAATCTCGTGATCTTGAGATTGATTCCGAGGATTTGATTATCTCGTCTCCCTTGATTCATGGAGAACAGAAAAGACAAACTCAGCGTATAGTTTGCATTCATCATATACCTACTGGGATAACTGTCCAATCCTCTGGTATGCATATATCTGTGTTAAAATGTTTTCATTTTTTATCTAATTTCTTATTCCTTTTATTCTATATTCAAGTCCATTTGCCAGAATTTGCAAATGAAATTGCTATGCCTTATATGACTGCTACTATTTCCCTTTTAGGCCATGGTTTAATTGAGTTTGTATTTGTATCAAGGTTAAATTACACTTTTGTTCCTTAAGTTATTTTAAGGTTTCGTTTTGGTCCCTTAAGTCTGTTCTGTTACACATTAGTCTCCCAAATAACAAACGTTATACAGATTGGTCCCTTGAGTTGTTTTCGTTTCATCTTAATCTCTTAAGATTTGTGTGTTGGACACTTTGGCATCTTAAGTTATAAATAAATATTAAGAAATTTTGGTCCTGATAGGAAGGACTAATGTGTTTAAAGTTTGTTATTTTTTTTTAAGAAGCTAAACTAGCCCATCAAATTAACACCAGAGTTAATCGAACCTGAGATCCTGATAAGGAGCATACTCGAAGGTCCCAAGCTAACACCACAAAATTTGTTACTTAAAGGATCAAAGTATCAAATTTTAGTAAGTGACCAAAATGAAACAAGAAAACTTAAAGGACCAATAATGTTTGTAATTTAAGGGACCAAAATGAAATAAAATTAACTTAAGAGACCAAAAGTGTAATTTAGCCTTGTATTAATTTCACTCATGGGTGAAATATACTAATTTTTTTTTTCTCATGATTTCCTTCTTAGCTACATTCCCTGCAAATCCATTGATAGGATCATAGGACTAAATAATTACCAGTCCATTTTTTTTTTTTTAGAATGAGGATATTACTGAATTACAATACTTTTTTTTTTCTTTGTGAAGGTGAGAGAAGCCAGTTTGCAAATAAGATGAAAGCACTAAACAGATTGAAAGCTAAACTTCAAGTGATAGCAATTGAACAAGGAGTTGGTAGTATAAATGGTATAGCGAAGGATAAAATTGTAAATCTGTGGGAAGAAAAAACTAGGAGGTATGTATGTCATCCATACAAGTTAGTACATGATGTAAAGACTGGCATTGAGATGTCAGATCTAAATACTGTTTTAGATGGGAATATTGGACCTCTTATTGCAGCTCATATTAATACTAGAGAGTAACAATGTCATCATTTCCGAGTTGATGTTCATTTCCACACCTTGTTCTTATCCATAAATTATTTAGGATGATATACTTAGTATTTTTACTTTTTTGGTCCAGCAAATTTTTAGGATTTACTTCAATTCTTCGGTGTCTGACCAAAAAAGGGTATCAAATCGTGCAATTTTGCCTGTACTGACATATTTTTGTTAATGAGTTGAATGTGAACATTACTGTATTCTTAATTTGATTTTTTTTTTTATTGCAAATATCAGCAGTTACTTGATAGATTAATAATTGCTCAGTCACCATGGTTTGAGCCCATGATCTCCATCTCTTTTAACGCTTAGCTCCTAATCCACCGGTTTCTCTAGGGGATACTTCAATTATTTGGATTTTACTTTTTATAGTGTTTCAAAAAGGTCCGTTTGAATCCAACATTGAGCATGTATCAATGTTAAAAAATTTGAGGAAGAATTTACTGTCCATTTAGGTTCAAAGAATTAGTTTAAGGATACCCGATTGGTACAAAGAAAAAAACACTTTGGATGTAATCAATGTGCAACAATCAATTATTTAATTCACATGGAATTGATATATTAATTAGTTCTCAATGTATTCACATTAGAGTACCTCTTATACTCCCTCCGATCCTAAATATGTGAGAATAATCCTTTTTTAAATTTATTGAATAATTAATATATCTGACGTATAATATAAACTAAATACATCATAGAATCAATGAACGTCGAAAAAAAAAACTTCTCTTAGAGTACTTCCTTTAACAAAAGTTTTGCTTGTAAAATAAAATAAGGAAAGAGATGGAAAAAAAATGAAAAATGTTACTCCCTTCATTCCATTACAAGTAACTTTTTGTTTATATCACACATATTAAGAAAAAGGGTTAATAGTGTTTTACCCCATGTAATATAAGTCATTTTCGGTTTTCGTCCCTGTAAGATATTTTTAGGATTTCGTCCTTGTAATTTAAAATTTATTTCGTTTTGGACCTTCATAAAAAATTCCACCCCCTGTAATTTGTGGAAGAAAAATGTATAAGTGAAAGAAAGAGAAAAATGATTTTGAGTGTCTTATCAACTATTGATGTGCTCTCCATTATCATAAATGCAAAGTAGAATATATTGAATTGAGAGTGATGAAAATAGTATTAATTAGAATTATAATTGAAAAATTAATAATTAATATTGTATTAAAAAAAGTAATGAGTCAATTTTTTTGAACTATTATTTTTTTTAAAATTTATAATTATAATCCTACAAGTTCTTCCTAATTTTTTTTTTTGTTGGGTATTTGTATTGGCTGCATTGTTGCTAAAACAAATATCTTTGCTCTGTAAGTTGGAACCAAAGTTCCAACATGTGTATAGGCATCTCTGTAAGATGTTGGTAACGATGTTCCAACATCCCGGCATTGTTAAATGTGCCTGGGTTCATGTCTACTTGTACGCACGCGCTTTATTGTTTAAGGAAACAATATTTCCTTACCTTGTGGACCAAGTAACACGCATATATTTACAAGATCAGCTCTAGAATATTCCTGAAGTAGATATTATATTTTTAGGAAATGTTTGTTATTGATTTGGTTGATCCTAAAGATGTTCCGACATTTTAGGATTTTCCATATTTGTTACTGATTTTGTTTTGCAGATTAGCTGAACCGATCTGCTTTGTTCTGAAGCCCAACTAAGTATTTAGCCTAAGTTGCTTCAGTATAAATACAAGACTCCAAGACCTAATTGCTCATTCAAGCCGTCATTAAACGGAACATTAAACGTGTTTGTCACCGAACTGGGTCAACAAACTAACTGTGTTCTTTACTATTCTGTCGTTTATTTTTCTTGTTTTTATTTCTGCTTATCGTACGGTGTTGAAACATTAAACAGAACATCGCAAACGTTTAAACATCGCACATAACATATTAAAACAAGTTACGCTAGAACTTCAATTGGCATCAGAGCAGGCACCCTGCCTGTTTTAGGGTGAGCTCTAGGGAGTTTCTTTCTAACGCTATGGACAAGCAAGGTGGTTTTGTTAACAGACCTCCTTCGTTGGATGGGTCAAACTATGATTATTGTAAGTCACACATGAGTGCTTTCCTCAAATCCATTGACAGCAAAACCTGGAAGACAGTTCTTAGAGGTTGGGAACATCCTGTGGCACTTGATGAAGATGGTAACAGAACAGATATTTTGAAACCATAGGAAGAATGGACTGCTGTTGAAAATGAACTGGCTTTTGGAAATTCCAAGGCATTGAATGCTCTATTCAATGGTGTAGATAAGAACATGTTCAGGTTGATCAAGCAATGCATTATGGCTAAGGATGCTTGGGAGATTCTCAAAACTGCTCATGAAGGCACTACCAAGGTAAAAAGTGCTAAAATCCAACTTCTTAATACTAAATTTGAGAATTTGAAAATGTTGGAGGATGAAAGTATTCAAGACTATCACTTGAATATTATTGATATTGCAAACTCCTTTGAGTCTCTTGGAGAGAAAATTTCTAATGAAAAGCTTGTTAGAAAAATTCTCAGATCCCTTCATAAGAGGGTTGACATGAAGGTTACTGCCATAGAGGAAGCTCAAGATATATCCAGCTTGAAGGTTGATGAATTAATAGGGTCTTTGCAAAATTTTGAAATAACTGTCAACAACAAGACTGATAAGAAGAGCAAGAGCATTGTTGTAACGCCCACTTTGAATTATTTTAATTATTTAATTATTTGAATTATTTGAGGAGTCTAGATATATTTATATATATTTTAAGAGATGTTGAGATTAAGATTTAAGTGATTTTTATGTGATGTGGTGACTTATTTTATTGTTTAATAAAATAAGATTTGAAAATAAAATAAATATAGAGATGTGGGGTAGTTTTGAGATATTAGAGAGTTATGTGGGAGAAAGAGTAAATAAGATAAGATTTGTTGGGAATATAAAAAGGGAAATTAGGTCAAGAGTTGTCAGTACGTACGTTTTGGAGAAAAAGGGAGAAAAACCAAAGAAGAGAGAAGAGACCAAGGAGAGCTGCGATTTCTGCAATTTTAACGTAAGGGTGAGCCTAGCATTTCAATTCTATTAAACTGTAATCCATCTAATTATGATTAACAAGTGTAGGGTTGATTTTAGAGAATTGGAGAATTAGGTTATTTGTGATGAATTGATGATTAGATGAGGTGAAATTGTGGAACTGATGTAGGAATTGAATACAGACCCTAGAATAATCATAGTGCTAATGATCCTGAGAGTTTTGAGGTTTAACATGATGAGATTTTGGACTTTTGGTGAAGAATTCGCAGAACCCATAGCCTGTCTGTTCATCGCTCGCCTAGGCGAGCTAAGCAACTCGCCACGGTGAGTAGACGTTCATCGCTCGCGAGGCGAGCAACCCAACTCGCCATAGCGAGTAGCCCTTGATCACTCGCGAGGCGAGCAATCCCACTCGCCATAGCGAGTTGACCTGTGAGAATCATGATTTTTAGGATGTTGTTTTAAGACGAGTTGTAGATGGTTTTGAGTGCCTTGATGTATATAAGAATGATTAGGTAAGTTTTTAGGATCAAATTGGACCTAGGGAACTTATAACTGACGTTTTTGGATGAAAAATGTGAAAAAGGCGGAGAGCACCCAGTATTGCTCGCCTTCAGTTCGCCCCCAACTCGCCAAAGGCGAGTAACCCCTAGTTGAGCTCGCGAGGCAAGCAGATCAACTCGCCACGGCGAGTAGTGCAGTTTCAGACTGCCATAACTTTGTATTTTGGGATCTGTTTCGTGTAGAACTTTAAGAGTTGATCCTTGGGTAGTAATGGAAGATAACTATGATATAATTGATGGTCTGTAAAGATGTTATGTGAGGTTTTAATGTTGCTATTGTATTGTGATTCATATGTGCTTTACATGAGATATATGTGAAGTTCATGTGATGTTTGAGATAATGTTTGCAATGATGTCGTTATATCCTGTGATTTGCTTGCTGCCATGTTGCTGTTTACATTTAATAGAGTTGCATGTGTCGGTCCAAGATGTTTATAATGTTGAGACATTTAAGATGTTTAACTTGTTTAAGTTATAAGATGTTGAGTCCATGCATACTCATTCAGAGATGAGGGCTTATGCCCTGGAGTTTTTACTCACCAGCGATGAGGGCTAATGCCCTAGAGCTTTTGCTCACTAGCGACGAGGGCTTATGCCCTGGGAGTATATTTCTGCTCAAAGCGACGAGGGCTTAAGCCCTGGATTGGTACCACATGCATTTAAGATGTTAGAGTTGCATAGTCAAGTGAAATTGCATTGTCGAGTCAAGTTGTATAAGATGTTTATGAAGATGAATTATGATGATACTTGTGATGCTAATGTTATTTGTCGTGACGTGTTTATGTGAGATTTGTTGTTAACTATAATTGCTGAATTATATGTTTAATATTATTGTTTTGTGAATCTCACCCCTTCTGCTTGAAGATGTTGTTCTTCGTATGGGTAACTTGCAGGTAACAAGGATTAGGCGCAGGCGTGTGAGGAATTTCCTCGGTTGAGTCTTAGGTGCTCTGATATGTAACGGGATGTGGAAACTTGTTAAATGCTTTTCTATTCCTTGCATGTCCCTTATGATCTCAAAAGACTATTTTTAGATGAACTTTCTGAGAAGTTTTGATGAGGCCTGCATGCCAAGACTTTTTATGATTCCGCTGCTATGTTTAAGATGTTTTAATAAAGAATAAATAGTTTTTTATTCATATATGAGATTTATGTGAAATGTTATGCTCCGTTATTTGATTAACTCTGATTTATTTAAAGAAATTTTTAAGTCGGGAAAACGGGGTGTTACAATTGCGTTTACATCCAGTATGGATTCTGCTGAGACACAAGGAAATCATGAGGATAATGAAGATATGTCAGAGTCACTAACACTTCTTGGGAGACAGTTCAAGAAGTTTACAAACGGTTTAACAGAAGGTCCATGCCAAATGGTCAGAACATCAGACCCAACTTTGATAAACAACCGGGCAAAGAGAAGATGGCAAGATCCGATGAAAAGAACTCTCAATACAAAGTTGTCCAATGTCATGAATGTAAAAGATATGGCCATATCAGAACTGAATGTGCTACTTTTCTAAAGAAACAGAAGAAAAGTTTAGCAGAATTTACGAAGAGGATACAAAAGCTCATTACAAGGTTGTTAATGAAAGGAAAGGTAAAGGTCAGCAGAGTCGTCCTAAGCCTTACAGTGCCCCTGCTGATAAGGGCAAACAAAGAGTTAATGATGAGGGGAGACCTAATAAGATAGATGCTCCTGCGGAGATTGTCTGCTATACTTGTGGTGTGAAGGGCCATAAGAGTAATGCTTGTCCTGGAGAGGTGAAACGGTGTTTCCGTTGCGGTAAGAAAGGGCATACTACTGCAGAGTGCAAACATGATGACATTATGTGCTTTAACTACGAGGAGGAGGGTCACATTGGTTCGCAATGCAAGAAGCCTAAGAAGGCTCAGGCTACTGGGAGAGTTTTTGCGTTGACTGATACTCAGACAGAGAACGAGGATTGTTTGATCAGAGGTACTTGTTATTTTGATAATATACCTTTAGTTACTATTATTGATACTGGTGCTACGCATTGTTTTATTGCTCTTGATTGTGCTGCTAAGTTGAATCTTGTCGTATCTGATATGAATGGGGAGATGGTTGTCGAAACTCCAGCTAAGGGTTCGGTAACTACTTCTCTTGTGTGTTTGAGATGTCCTGTGTCTATGTTTGGTCGTGACTTTGAGATTGATTTGGTTTATCTACCATTGATCGGAATGGATGTAATCTTGGGAATGAATTGGTTAGAATACAATCACGTCCTTATTAATTGTTTTAGCAAGACAGTGCATTTTTCTTCTGCTGAAGAAGAGAGTGGAGCAGAATTCTTATCTACTAAGCAGCTGAAACAGTTGGAACGCGATGGAATTATGATGTTTTCTTTGATGGCGTCGTTATCTATTGAGAATCAGGCAGAGATTGATAAGCTACAAGTGATATGCGATTTTCCAGAAGTTTTTCCTGATGAAATTCCTGATGTGCCTCCTAAAAGAGAAGTTGAATTTTCGATTGATCTTATTCCTGGAAAGAAGCATGTGTCTATGACACCTTATCATATGTCAGCTTCTGAGTTGGCGGAGCTGAAGAAACAATTAGAGGAGTTGCTTGAGAAGAAGTTTGTTAGGCCGAGTGTTTCACCTTAGGGAGCGCCGGTGTTGCTAGTAAAGAAGAAAGATGGCAGTATGAGATTGTGCATTGACTATCGACAGTTGAACAAAGTGACGATAAAGAATAGGTATCCACTTCCGAGAATTGACGACTTGATGGATCAATTAGTGGGTGCACAGGTGTTTAGCAAGATAGATTTGAGATCAGGTTATCACCAGATTAAAGTGAAGGATGAAGATATGCAGAAGACAGCGTTTAGGACGCGTTATGGACATTATGAGTATACGGTGATGCCCTTCGGTGTTACTAATGCACCTGGTGTTTTTATGGAGTACATGAACAAAATCTTTCATGCTTACTTGGATCGTTTTGTTGTGGTTTTCATTGATGATATTTTGATATACTCTAAGACTGAAGAAGAACATGCTGAGCATTTGAAGATTGTTTTGCAAGTGTTGAAAGAGAAGAAGTTGTTTGCCAAATTGTCAAAGTGTGAATTTTGGTTGAAATAGGTAAGTTTTCTTGGCCATGTTATTTCTGGTAATGGTGTTGTAGTGGATCCGTCTAAAGTTGAAGCAGTATCACAATGGGAGACTCCTAAGTCGGTTACAGAGATTAGAAGCTTTTTGGGTTTAGCTGGTTATTACCGAAGATTCATAGAAGGATTTTCTAAGTTGGCTCTTCCGTTAACGCAGTTGACGTGTAAGGGTAAATCTTTTGCGTGGGATGTTCATTGTGAGAACAATTTTTATGAGTTGAAGAAGAGGTTGACGACGGCTCCAATTTTGATTTTGCCGAAGTCCGATGAACCTTTTGTTGTTTATTGTGATGCGTCCAAGTTGGGTTTAGGTGGTGTACTTATGCAAGATGGTAAAGTGGTTGCTTATGCATCAAGGCAGTTGAGAATTCATGAACGAAATTATACTACTATCTCGAATTGGTTGCAGTTGTGTTTGTGCTTAAGATTCCGAGGTAGGATTTGCATTCCTGACAATGATGAGATGAAAAAGATGATTCTTGAAGAGAGTCACAGAAGTAGCTTGAGTATTCATCCGGGAGCTACCAAGATGTATCATGATTTGAAGAAGTTGTTTTGGTGGTCTGGATTGAAACGTGACGTGACACAGTTTGTATATTCTTGTTTGATTTGTCAGAAGTTGAAAGTCGAGAATCAGAAACCTGCTGGATTGATGACACCTTTAGATGTGCCAGAATGGAAATGGGATAGTATATCCATGGATTTTGTGACGAGTTTGCGTAATACTCCTAAAGGGAATGACGCTATTTGGGTGGTTGTTGATAGATTGACGAAGTCGGCTCATTTTATTCCAATTAATATCACTTTTCCCGTATCACAGTTGGCAGAGATTTATATTCGAGATATAGTGAAGCTACATGGTGTTCCTTCGAGCATTGTATCAGATAGAGATCCAAGGTTTACTTCTAGATTTTGGAAGAGTTTGCAAGAGGCTTTAGGTTCTCAGTTGAGGTTGAGTTCGGCTTATCATTCGCAGACAGATGGTCAGTCGGAGAGAACGATTCAGTCGTTGGAGGATTTGTTGAGGGTTTGTGTACTTGAGCAAGGAGGGACTTGGGATAGTCATCTTCCGTTGATAGAGTTCACGTACAATAACAGTTACCATTCGAGTATTGGAATGGCACCTTTTGAGGCTTTGTATGGCCGGAGATGCAGAACTCCGTTGTGTTGGTTTGAGTCAGGTAAGAATGTGGTTCTAGGACTAGAAATTGTTCAGCAGACTACTGAGAAGGTGAAGATGATTCAAGAAAAGATGAAAGTGTCGCAGAGTCGACAGAAGAGTTACCATGATAAGCGAAGGAAAGACCTCGAATTTCAAGAGGGAGATCATGTGTTCCTAAGAGTTACTCTCATGATCGGTGTTGGTCGTGCATTGAAGTCAAAGAAGTTAACTCCGAAGTTTATTGGCCCGTATCAGATATCGGAAAGAGTTGGAACGGTGGATTACCGAGTGGGTTTACCACCGCATCTTTCGAATTTGCATGATGTGTTTCATGTGTCGCAACTTCGGAAGTATGTTCCGGATCCACCTCATGTGATCCAAAGGGATGATGTGCAAGTTAGGGATAACCTTACGGTTGAGAACTTACCAGTGAGGATTGAGGGCCGTGAAGTGAAGCGGTTGAGAGGCAAGGAGATACCTCTTATGAAAGTCGTTTGGGACGGAGCGACTGGTGAAAGCTTGACGTGGGAGCTAGAGAGTAAGATGCTGGAATCTTATCCAGAGTTGTTTGCTTGAGGTAAATTTTCAAGGACGAAAATCTTGTAAGTTGGGGAGAGTTGTAACGCCCACTTTGAATTATTTTAATTATTTAATTATTTGAATTATTTTAGGAGTCTAGATATATTTATATATATTTTAAGAGATGTTGAGATTAAGATTTAAGTGATTTTTATGTGATGTGGTGACTTATTTTATTGTTTAATAAATAAAGATTTGAAAATAAAATAAATATAGAGATGTGGGGTAGTTTTGAGATTTTAGAGAGTTATGTGGGAGAAAGAGTAAATAAGATAAGATTTGTTGGGAATATAGAAAGGGAAATTAGGTCAAGAGTTGTTAGTACGTACGTTTTGGAGAAAAAGGGAGAAAAACCAGAGAAGAGAGAAGAGACCAAGGAGAGCTGCGATTTCTGCAATTTTAAGGTAAGGGTGAGCCTAGCATTTCAATTCTATTAAACTGTAATCCATCTAATTATGATTAACAAGTGTAGGGTTGATTTTAGAGAATTGGAGAATTAGGTTATTTGTGATGAATTGATGATTAGATGAGGTGAAATTGTGGAACTGATGTAGGAATTGAATCTAGAACCTGGAATAATCACAGTGCTAATGATCCTGAGAGTTTTGAGGTTTAACATGATGAGATTTTGAACTTTTGGTGAAGAATTCGCAGAACCCGTAGCCTGTCTGTTCATCGCTTGCCTAGGCGAGCTAAGCAACTCGCCGCGGCGAGTAGACGTTCATCGCTCACGAGGTGAGCAACCCAACTCGCCATAGCGAGTAGCCCTTGATCACTCGCCATAGCGAGTTGACCTGTGAGAATCATGATTTTTAGAATGTTGTTTTAAGACGAGTTGTAGATGGTTTTGAGTGCCTTGATATATATAAGAATGATTAGGTAAGTTTTTAGGATAAAATTGGACCTAGGGAACTTATAACTGACGTTTTTGGATGAAAAATGTGAAAAAGGCCGAGAGCACCCAGTATTGCTCGCCTTCAATTCGCCCCTAACTCGCCAAAGGCGAGTAACCCCTAGTTGAGCTCGCGAGGCGAGCAGATTAACTCGCCACGGCGAGTAGTGTGGTTTCAGACTGCCATAACTTTGTATTTTGGGATCTGTTTCGTGTAGAACTTTAAGAGTTGATCCTTGGGTAGTAATCGAAGATAACTATGATATAATTGATGGTCTGTAAAGATGTTATGTGAGGTTTTAATGTTGTTATTGTATTGTGATTTATATGTGCATTACGTGAGATATATGTGAAGTTCATGTGATGTTTGAGATAATGTTTGCAATGATATCGTTATATCCTGTGATTTGCTTGCTGCCATGTTGTTGTTTACATTTAATAGAGCTGAATGTGTCGGTCCAAGACGTTTATGATGTTGAGACGTTTAAGATGTTTAACTTGTTTAAGTTATAAGATGTTGAGTCCATGCATACTCATTCAAAGATGAGGGCTTATGCCCTGGAGTTTTTACTCACCAGCGACGAGGGCTCATGCCCTGGAGCTTTTGCTCACTAGCGACGAGGGCTTATGCCCTGGGAGTATATTTATGCTCAAAGCGACGAGGGCTTAAGCCCTGGATTGGTACCACATGCATTTAAGATGTTAGAGTTGCATAGTCAAGTGAAGTTGCATTGTCGAGTCAAGTTGTATAAGATGTTTATGAAGATGAATTATGATGATACCTTTGATGCTAATGTTATTTGTCGTGACATGTTTATGTGATGATTTGTTGTTAACTATAATTGTTGAATTATATGTTTAATATTATTGTTTTGTGAATCTCACCCCTTCTGCTTGAAAATGTTGCTCTTCGTATGGGTAACTTGCAGGTAACCAAGATTAGGTGCAGGCGTGTGAGGACTTTCCTCGGTTGAGTCTTAGGTGCTCTAATATGTAACGGGATGGGGAAACTTGTTAAATGCTTTTCTATTCCTTGCATGTCCCTTATGATCTCAAAAGACTATTTTTAGATGAACTTTCTGAGACGTTTTGATGAGGCCTGCGTGCCAAGACTTTTTATGATTCCGCTGCTATGTTTAAGATGTTTTAATAAAGAATAAATAGTTATTTATTCATATATGAGATTTATGTGAAATGTGATGCTCCGTTATGTGATTAACTCTGATTTATTTAAAGAAATTTTTAAGTCGGGAAAACGGGGTGTTACAATTGCGTTTACATCCAGTATGGATTATGCTGAGACACAAGGAAATCATGAGGATGATGAAGATATGTCAGAGTCACTAGCACTTCTTGGGAGACAATTCAAGAAGTTTACAAACGGTTTAACAGAAGGTCCATGCCAAATGGTCAGAACATCAAACCCAACATTGATAATCAACCGGGCAAAGAGAAGATGGCAAGATCCGATGAAAAGAACTCTCAATAGAAAGTTCTCCAATGTCATGAATGTAAAAGATATGGCCATATCAGAACTGAATGTGCTACTTTTCTAAAGAAACAGAAGAAAAGTTTAGCTGTGTCTTGGTTAGATGGAGATGACTCTGATGATGAGGTGAAAGCTGAATCAGCTAATTGTGTCTCTGTCTTAACAGGTAGAATTATGCCAGACACTGAGTCTTGTGAAGAGGAGATGTCTTATGAAGAGCTTGCTATGTTCTATTATGGCTTGACTGCTAAGAATGTTGAATTGACTCAAAAGGTTGAAGAACATTTGAAAGAGATTGCCCAACTACATGATGAAAGATTTAACAATCTAGCTCATATCTCAGAACTCAATGATGAGCTATCAAAATTGACTTCGCAGCTTGAGTATATGAGGGAACAGGTTGATATGATGAATGCAGAATCAACAAGTAGCAAACAAATGCTTAAACATTCGAATGAACATTAGACCAAAAAGAAATCAGATTCATGGGTGTGTGATCACTATAAAGGAAAGGGACACGTTAGACCTTACTGCTTCAAGTTGCATGATGAGTTAAAGCAATCTCAACAGAAACCCTTCAAGAAAAGATGGAACCTCAGAGGAATCAATCCGGGACTAATTGCTCACACATCCTTAAGAGCATCATCTAAGGAGGACTGGTACTTTGATAGTGGATGTTCAAGACACATGACTGGGGTAGATAAATATCTTGAAGATGTGAGACCTTATGCTACTAGCTATGTTACTTTTGGTGATGGGGCTAAAGGAGAAATTTTGGGAATTGGTAACCTGACCAAACAGGGTTTGCCAAGACTTAATGATGTGTTGCTAGTTAAAGGGTTAGCTGCCAATTTAATTAACATAAGTCAGCTATGTGACCTGAGACTACAAGTAAACATCACCAAGCGTGAATGTCAGATTTCAGATGAGAAGGGAGAAGTACTAATGAGAGGCACAAGGTCCAAGGATAATTGCTATCTTTGGGTATCTCAGGAGGAGGCATTTATCTCAACCTATCTTTGAAGTAAAGAAGAATAGATCAAATTATGGCATCAACGGTTAGGTCATCTACATCTGAAAGGAATGAAGAAAACCTTATCTTCTGAACCTTATGGCATCAACGGTTACTGTGGTATGATGATGATCTATATTGAGATGATAATTGTCGAATGGTGATGATGAATGGTGTAATAAATGATGTTTGTGAATGACGAGTAATGCCGATGACATATCTTGTTTAGGGTGACGAGTAAATGGTGAAGTGGGTTATGTTGTGAGTAGGAGTTAAAACATTGGATAAGGTTGGTGATGATAATAATAGTGAGAAAAGATATCTACTTAACTAAGGTTTATAAGACGAGAATTTAATAGCGAAAATAGTGTGGGTACGTGGGGAGTCTGAAAACACACGATTTAGTAAAAGGGGGTATAAGACGATGATAAAAGGGAATATGAAGTAGGTGCTCTTTCGAGTAACTGATGAGGTTATACATAATCTCCTTAAACCAATAATGAGTTTAGGAACACCATTAAGTGAAAGAGTAAAAGAGCCACGATAGTTAAAGAACTTAAGATGAATGTTAGATAGTAACGTATAAGGTGTAAAAATGAATAGAGAATATAGAAGTCTAATTTATATGATTGTAAACGATGACCAGGTCGTGAAGACGAAATGTAAGGGAAGATAAGGAGTTGTATATTAAGTAATGAAAGATGATAGGAATGATGATAACGATGAATAAGATGGGATTGATTAGAAGGGAGCAAGATGAATAGGAAAGAGGATAAGAGTTAATAGTTATAATGGTTGACGATAATAATAACGACTAGCATTGAGAGGATGAAACCTTGAATTATAATGTAGTCTTAGTGAGGAAAGTTGTTGAAGTCGAAATTAATGATAAGGTGAGATAATAACTTTAAATTAGAACGAAGTTAAGATTAGGGGAATGGATGATACATAGATGACTACGAACATGAGAACAAAATAATAAGATATAAAGTCGTTTTATTGAAGGAGTTAATGACGATGGTGAGGTCGGACCTAGTTGTAAGGAGAGGATACGTTATATGTAATGGTAATGAACACGTAAATGTCTTAAGACTAAGAATGAGGAATAAGGTATGATATCAAAATAAAGTATATAGATGGCCTAGAATAGATGAGAGAATAAAGTACATTTTCAAGGTGAATAATAAAATAAAATAAAGGGATGTTCGTGTAGGAATGAACTGTGTTTATGAATTAGATTAATGAAAAGGTAAGATAGTGATGTGATCATCTTGATGCGTGTAATGATGAAGGACTTTATGACTGTAACAAGAAAGTCGGTGGGGGTAATGGCATACACATATATTTAAAATGCATATGATGAGAAAAAGATGATGTCTATTTTAGGATTCAACAATGAGAAACGATGATGTTCATTTTATAATGATGGTGAGGGTTATGTTACTAATATATTGATGATGATAAAATGCACGTCTATTTTATATTGATGATGATAAGGACGATGTCTAATATATATTGATGATGAGAATGATGACGTATAATTATGATGATGATTTGAATGATGATGTCTAATATACATTGATGATGAGAATGATGATGTTTACTTATGATGAAGATGTGAATGACAATGATGTGTTTTGTCTTGATGTTGTGCATAATAGGAAGAGTCTGCATTTATGATTCTTATTTGTTGATGATGTTATGATCTTTTAATACGTGAAGATTCTGTCTCATGCATGCATATAGAGTTGTGTCTAGGAATCATGATGACGAAACGACGATGAAAGTCCAGTAACATATCTCTGGCCAATTATGACGATAAAAGTCCAGTAACATATCTCTGACAAATTATAAGGATAGATGTGGTACCACATTCATATAGGTCTTAGAACTGAGTCCATATGCATATATATGATGATGTTTCGTGCTTGGTGGTTGTAAGTGTGAAATTGATGTGCTGTAGCGATTTGTGAAAAGAAGAGATTATGCATAATAACTGTGGAGAGTGAAGATATGGTGGAGATTATATTATTTTGATATTTATTTAATATACGTATTTTTCCCTATTATTATGTTATGGCAGGATTTCTCACCCCTTATTTTGTTGTGTTGTTTTATGTAAGGTGTCTGTACCTTGAGTACATATACTCAGGTTGACAAGGAGTAGCTATGGGACGTTTTAGAAGGTGGAGATGAGGGAATGCCCTCCGTTTAGTTTTGTTCTTTAGTAGTTGAATAAACATGTATTCGCTACGAGCTCTGATATTGTAACACTAGGGTTGGGGATGAAGATTTAATTTTTAAATGCAGTTTTAGTTGAATCTTGAGACCTTGCTATTTTTCTATTTATGATTATTGAACGACAAGTATGAGTTTATTAATTTGACCAGTGAATAATTTTCTTCTTCTCTAGTGGATTTATTTTAAAGGAAAAATATTTTATTGTTACTTTGTGATATAATGTCGAGTTTTGTAACATCCTCACTACTAAATATATTCTTATTATTTAATAATTATCGTTGGGAAATAGGGTGTTACACTAAACCAAATCCAAACCACTATTCCAACAAAGTCACGAATCCAGCCACAAACGGCCACATACACGCACAACACAATGAACCGACCGTAAACCGAACCGAAACAATACACCATCAAACCGTAACCGCACAAACGACCTCATACAAACCCACAAAGCTAGTATCATCTAAAACCAGTAACAAAACCAACATCCATTCCCATCACCGGATCCAAAAACACTCAAAAAGGGTAGAACTTTTTTTTTTCTTGTTAAACTTTTTAGATCAAGTTTTTTTTGGTTTACTTTGTGCTGTTGAAAGAAAAACGAAAAAAGAAATAAAAAAAAATAAAAAATAAATAAATTGTAGGTTTTTGGCACGATGGTGCCGCCATTCCCGATCGACCGCCGCCGCACTGGAAACCATCAGTCGCCGGATTCTGGGTTGGAGAAGGGATGAATACCTTGAATGTTCATAGGAGAGAGAAGAGAGCGTTCCTTTAATCAGAAGAAGAGAGAGAAAACATTATTGAAAATGAGGAAAAAAGGATGTTAAGCCTATTTGTAAGCTGTAATATTCTAATGCGTGAGGGTGCATGTGTTAGCTTCTGGTTAGTTCATCTATCCTTGCATCTATATCAATATATTATGGAGGGATCTCAGAGTCTCCCTCAAATGTCTCACCAGGTTGCAAAACCTGAAGAGGTTTCACAACTGGAGGTTCATACTCTTTGATAACAGATACATCATCAGGCTTAGGTAGAGTTTTGTTAGATTGTGTGGGGATCTTAGCTTTTTGTAGATTTGAATATACTGATCTAAAAGGTATGTCATCTGAATGGGAAGACTTGTGTGAAGGTGAAGGTGGGTCTAGAACTATGGGTTCTGAGAGAGTGGTGTGAGTAATATTACCTGTTGTAGAGACACCAGCATCTGAGGCAGCAACCTCTGAAGATCCTTGCTCTCTCTTGATTTCCTTCCGAGCCTTCAGAATCACACCAACTTCTTCAGCTGCTGTTTGTTGGAGTTGTTCAGTGAAGTCCACAATCTTTTCTACCAACTGAGCCAAATTGCTTCCTTCTTCATTGGCTAGTTCCTCAATTTGTTCAACAAAAAGCTTTAATCTTCTTGAGACTCTTTGTGTTTGAGGAAGAGGCTCTTCAACAAATCTCTTCTTCTTGGTAGCTGGTAAGCCAGCTTATGAGGTTCCACCTCTGGTTCTCTTCTCCATAACTTGAACAAGTTCTAATTTAGCTACTTCCTCTTGAAGATCAGGAGCAGCTACTTTAGAAGCCTTAGCCTTCTTAGCTTGCTTCTTCTTAGGATTTTCTTCAATTTCTTCTTCATCAGACTAATCCTTCTTTCTCATTTTCCTAGCAATCTTTAGAGGAGCATTTGCTTTAGGAGGAATCTGACTCCAAGAAATAGCATTTCCAGTATCCTTATAATGTTGAGCAACATAATGTGCCAGTACCTCTAGAGGATCTTCTCTTGAAATTGGAGGGAAGTCAGTCATTAGGTCTGACATGACTCCCTATTCAGTCATATCAGAGTTTGAAGTTTTGACTTGAGACCTCTTAAATATCTGTATCATTCCTAGCATATGACCATTGAGAATTCTTCTAGTACATGTACCAAGATCATGATCAGATGCTACTCCAGTAGACTTTATTCTATTTAGTAGGCCACTCTGATCGAATATCTCAGATAACAGTCTTGCATTTGGTACTTGTCTTATTTTCTTTTCACCACTACTTTCCTTGATAGCCTAGAAAATGTAGTTGAACATGTACTTTGGAAGATTGACCTTCTCATGATGAATCAGCAAGTATAAGAATAAGATGTGGTCCAATGACTTGTAGTCAGTGCCACCATCTCTTGGCATAAAGCATCATATGATCAACTTCTATAAAACCATGTGTTCTTTGAGCATATCACAAGTGTTGTCAGTTGGCCTTCCTTCATGTAGAGTCTTGTTAATATTTTCTACCCGAGGACTGTTTTTCTTCACACCCAAGTGAAATTTTCCAGTGTTTGAACACCTAGCAGCCCTTGCTATGATTTCTTCAGTGATGGTAACTCTGATTCCCATCACTGCTGATATGATCTCAGTCTTCTTAAATTCCTCCAAAACCATTTATTTCCTTGTCTTCCCTTTTAGACTCGGATTTTCAGCAATCTTTTCCCATTCTCCACCCTTTGTAGCATCTTCATCGTAAACCTCTGCTCTTACCCAGAAGTCTATCACTAGTTCCTTGTATGATGGTCCATTAAGTATCTTGAAATGCTCATCTATCTCTTGAGTCATT
The DNA here is from genome assembly GCA_958299785.1 of Medicago lupulina. NCBI lineage: Eukaryota > Viridiplantae > Streptophyta > Magnoliopsida > Fabales > Fabaceae > Medicago > Medicago lupulina. Next base: position 47,445,570 of record OY283141.1, on the reverse strand, counting down.
AGATAAGGGACAACATCAACTCCGTTTCTACTTAAGGATGCAAAATCTACCGAACTTTCCACAAGAACCTTGAGTTCCTCTTTATCCAAAGCCATTGTTTTGGGCTTGATTATGTATGACATACCAGAACCAACTTACAAAGCATTAGCTTGACTTGGTTTGGATTCTGCCATTGATGAATACTGAAGGTTTAGGGTTCTTAGGTTTAAGTTTGAAAACGAATAGTTTAGAGAGAGAAGCTTGAAATTGGAAAGTGTAGGTAGTGAGAGTGAGAAGTGTATGTTTTGGCTAAGTGTTTTGAGTAAAACATTTACAATTCAGAGTAGAAACAAACAAACACAAACATTAATGACAAGGGGCGTGAGATACAAAATTCAAAGCATAATCATCATTACCCTTTAGTTATTAACCAATATAACTAAAACACGTCAGAGAGTGTATCATAGTACCTGTTACAATAAAGGGCTAGGAGTCACAAAAAGTAAGTTCCACCTTTTCCACTGATATCGCTATCAAAGGCAAAGATTCCAGACTCTAGAGTTCAGAGTCTCATTGTAACACCCCAATTTCCCGTCTTAAAAATTTCATTAAATAAACACATAGATCAGAGTACTTCACAAAAGGAGTGTCACATTCATCACAATAGAAATTCTTTAAAAACAAATGAATTTTAGTTTATCCTTCGCAAAACATGCAATTATAAGCAGCGGAAATCATGATTCAAAATCCTTCATAAAGGTCTTGGCTTAAAAGCCATCAAACGTCTCAAAAACATTAATGTTTCAGCATCACTAAGTCTTAAAGTTAACATTTATTGAAAACATGATACATAATGGAACAGACTCTACAAAAGACCCCATCCCGTTACGTATCAGAGCAACCCTACTTCACACAGACTCCTCGCATCAACGCTGTCATACCCTCATTTTGGACCTAAAAATACTCACTCAAATTCCTCTGTTATTTTCCAATGCTTTCAAATCCACCGTGTTTTCTACTGTGCTTCAACTGCATACATTACTGCTTCAGTCTTTTGAATTTTTTGCATAAAATCATACAAAAGGGTATTTTGGTCATTTCCCGCAAAGGAACCCATTTTAGTCCCTACGATTTGTCCCTGAGTCTTTTCTGTCTGTTTGCATGAATCATATATCAAATTCTGTTTAAAAATCGTCTTAGTTTTGCATCTGAGTCAGTCTGAGTCAGTTTGAGTTGTTTTTGCCCCAAGGGTATTTTAGTCTTTTCACATTATTTGAATTTTGGGCAGAGAGGTATTTTAAAATACCTCATTTTTGGTAGTTTGTTCGTTTTAGTCCGTTTTGTCAATTTTAAACGTTTCACTTTACGTTATTTTCAAATTACATTTTTTAGCCAATTTTATTATTTTTACTTTTTAGTCCAAATACTTTTAAAAAAATTGCAATTCAGTCCAAATATTTTGTTTTTTGCAAATTAGTCCTATTTCTTTTAGAAAACAGTCAATTTTTTTATTCTTTTAAAAACAGTCCATTTTTTTTTACAAAAAGTCCCAAATTTTACAAATTTGCATTTTAGTCCTTTTTTTTTCAGATTCAGTCCAAGGCCACGCAAGCAGTTCCAGGTCCACGTGGCATATTCCAGTTGGCCCACAGTCCACATGTCAGCCTATATAAGGCTCTAGGTGTCAGAACTTTCACATTCACGCGCCACATCAACGAACAGATTCAGCTTTCTCTCTCTTGGCAGTTACAGATCAAAACAGAAACTCACCAAGAACAAATCAAAAAACCCTAAATTTCATCAGAGCCAAAAATCATCAACAGATTCATCAATTCTCAGAGATTCATTGAGGAATCTTCATCACTGAATTGAATCCTCTGCAATTCAAGGCACGAATTCCTCACCGGAGGCGAGGAACTCCAGCGCCGATCACAGAGTTAAGGGGAAGAGAAGAAGAGTGAAAGAAGTGAAGAAAATTGGACCGGTCAAGGAAATAGAGCAAACCAGTGAAAGAATCACCAATTCATTCTCAGTTTCAAGCATCAAATCATCAAACAGAACGAGAATCGTGTGTCTCCGAAGATTCTTGCTCGAAATCTCCGATTAAAACCAGAGGTAACACATTCAAAATTTCCTTTTCTTCCTATTCTTTCAAGAACATGATAACACAGGCGAATCAACGTAGACCTTGAGGCTTCTAAGCAATTCCATTCGAAAAAATGAAAACCTAAAATTTTCTTTGAAAACCGTAGGTTTTTTGTAGATCTACGTTGATTCAAGCCTTGCATGCAAATTTCAGTGTTGGATTCACGCTCAGGGTTAGAAAACGAATGGATTGAGGTAGGTTTGGTCGAAATCTGGAACTTTGGTACACCGGAATCTGCAAATCTCGCCGGAGAAGATGAAGATTCCGGCAGACCTTGAAGGTTCCGGCCAGACCTTCATCCTCTCCGGCCGTCGTTCTCAGAAACCAGCGGAGGAAGGAGAAGAGAGAAGTGAGAGCTTCTCTCACTAGAATCAAAGAAGAGAGAGAAAGGGAGGTGGAAAATGAATTGGACCGGTCCCTCTACGTTTTTATAAGCCTTTGAACCGGACCGGTCCAATTCCGGTTCGCTATCCTTCATTCTTGACCGTTAGATCTAGGTTTTTGATCTCTTGGGTAGATCCTGTGGTTCCTGTGCGTCCGGACCTCTTAAGCTTGGGTTTGGGCCTTTTATTTTTGCTTTTTCTTCGTTTCCCCCTTGATTCATGCTATGCACACCTCTGATCTTGTTATTTGCACCTCTACGCATGTTAATTTTCTTGCAAAATTCCTAAAACAATTACCACATGCTTCTTGATATATTTTTATTGTTTTGTGGTGTTTTCACGCTTTAACATGAATAAACAGCATGTGCGTTGATTTTTTTATTGGATTTACATGATATATGATTTTTGCGAACTTTCTTGCACTATTTTGGATCCAATTTTTGCTTTATGGTGTTAATGTTTGATATGTGATTTTTGTGATGTGTTCATCTCTGAATTCATGCTATTTCTACATTCTTGCATGCCTAATTGTTAATTCTTTGGTTTTCAAACTCAATGGATCCTTTCTTGTTTTACAAATTAATTCCTAGTCCTCTAGTTCAAGTGCTCAATAATCTTACAAGTTGCTTACAATCCACAATGCTACAATTTTGTTTGTTAATTTCCCTTTGCAAGGTTAATAGCTTCTCTTTGGTCAAGTTTAGTTGCTAATTTTGAGATGTAATTTGTTGTTAAAATGTGTTGATTTTAGGGTTTAAGTGTGACTCATAATTTCTCTTTGATTCTCGAAATGTTTTCTTTAAAAAGGGGTGCTGTTTCGGGTAAAGGTTATAGGTCATAGGGCTTAGTTTAGATCTTGGGTTTTAGTTTGGTGTCATTTGCATTATTTTTGGTGTTTGTTCTTTTGCAATTTGCTTAATGTTTTTAGTTATGTTCACTTCATCTTTTTTCAATTGGTTTAGTGCTTTGTTAGTAAATTTCACCTACTATGCATTGCTACTCATGCTATCATTTCTCATTTCATTACTAACCATTTTGTTCTATGTCTCATGCACATTGCAAGCATTGCATCATTTTCATCTTTCTTCCCTTTTAGTCACTTTATGCAATTTGCTATTAATTCATGTAATATTCTAGGTTTAGTTTACTTTATTTAATTCCATGCAAGACTATAGAATGTAAACTAGGACCTGATGTAAAAGACTATGGACTATAATGATGTACACCGACACACGCACCGACACATGCACACACGTTGTATGACTTTCCGCTAGATGTATGCGTAGGAAGCGTAAAACCTAGGAAAACTTATAATTTCTTCATCAAAAAAAAAAATAACACATAACTCAAACTATTTTGCAATAAATTGAGGTCAAAACCTCACTTTTTTCTTTCATTTTCTTAAGACAAAATCAAAACTAGTGCTAATTTCCAACTTTAACTATTTCTTGTAAATAAATTGGACTAACCTCACTTGTTTTCAATTCTAATGCCTACACGGCCTCTTATCTCGTTCTTCAAAACCATTTTCAAAACTAAAAATTGAACCAACCCACAAAAAACATTTTGGAAGAGAACTACATGGAATTTTGATCCCTTAAAAGGGTATGTAGGCAAGAGACTCAAAATCTCTCCAAGTCCAATAAAATAAAATTCAATCTTCTTCCTCTCATTCTTAAAATCAACCTTTTTTCACAAAATAGCAATAAAAGTAAAGCATAAACGTAAAGCATAGTAAAACGGTTCCTATAGGATACTATAGTCATTACGGGTGCCTAACACCTTCCCGTAATGAAATCAGCCCCGAACTTAGGATTTCTAAGGTTTTTCTCGATTTTACCTTCCCCAAAAAAAATAGAGACATCAATGATTGAAAGGTTCAAATCCAATCAATGATTTGACACCCGAAAATCGCGATGACAGAAATGGCGACTTCACTGGGGACTTTAGGGCTAACCTAGTTTTTCATGCTTTATATTTATGCTTTGCTTTATTGTTACATGTAAAATTTTCTTGTGTCCGTGTGGGGTGAGAATATCAAAAGCCCTATACCCGGGCTGAGTGAACCTAAGATTAGGAAGAGATATAATCGACAATCCATTCCGAGGGTTGCCTCGTGCATTGGATTACGCGATCAATCTCACATAGCTGAGGCATTTTGGAGGTGATGTTGTCGGCGTGTGTTGTCATGCTTAGGCACTTTACTTCCAATTGACCGATGAAGGCTATGAACCGTAGTTACCAAACTCATCCTTGGCCTTTCTTAGGACGTAGTGCGGTGGCTAAATCGAGCGTTGTCTCGCAATTTAGTCGTCACGCGATACTACACCCAAACTAAACCTTCTTACGGATAATTATGGACAAGCGTTGCTTTGTACTACCATGATATACGGAAGAGAGGTTGTGGTTTGGGAACTTTGTAGAACCTTGGTCACTACTATCAAAGCCTTAGTTTCACCGGACACCGTGTCCACTTGTCACCTTAGCCCACCGTGCTTTCCTTATTAAAACCATGCATACATGCATTCATGCATAAATTTTCTACATGCATTTATCAAAGGGTATAGATAAACTAAAATTCTTTGCAAATATGATCAGGCATGAAGAGGACTAAGTCTTACAAGTTCAAAGAAGTTGATTTGGCTAGCCTAAGGGAGTTGGCACTCAAAGTTAAGAATCCGACTGGGTTTCGTCTCCGATACGGTGGTTTGCTTGGTATTCTCCGGACTAATGTAGAAGAGAAGCTGGTGCACACTCTGGTGCAATTCTATGACCCAGTTTTCCGTTGCTTCACTTTCCCGGATTTTCAGTTGGTTCCTACGCTTGAGGCTTATTCTTGTTTATTGGGTCTACCTATAGCTGAGAGGGTACCATTCACGGACCCAGGATCTTCTCTTACTCCTCTGGTTATTGCTAAGGATCTTTATCTCAAGACTTCCGAGGTGTCTAAGAATCTCGCTACCAAGTCTCACATTCAGGGTTTCACTTCAAAATACTTACTTGAGCAGGCTAATCTTGAATCTACCTGTCAGGACACCCTTGAGGCTATTCTTGCACTACTCATCTATGGGCTCGTTCTTTTTCCGAATCTCGACAACTTTGTGGACATGAATGCTATAGAGATCTTCCATTCCAGGAATCCGGTTCCTACATTGTTAGCTGACACATACCATGCTATCCATGATCGGACTCTCAAGGGTCGTGGGTTTATTCTTTGCTGCATACCTCTTCTTTATAGGTGGTTTATTTCTCACCTCCCGAACTCTTTCCATGCCAACACGGAGAATTGGTCTTATTCGCAGCGGATTATGGCTCTTACTCCCGATGAGGTGGTTTGGATCACTCCAGCAGCTCGCGTCAAGGAGATTATCACTGGTTGCGGGGATTTCCTCAATGTACCTCTTCTCGGTACCCGGGGAGGAATCAACTACAACCCCGAGTTAGCCATGAGACAGTTCGGTTTTCCTATGAGAGCGAAGCCCATCAACCTTGCTACATCACAGGAGTTCTTCTACTATTCCAATGCTCCCATCGGGCAAAGGAAAGCTTTTACAGATGCTTGGTCTAAGGTTCGTAGGAAGGATGTGAAGCATTTGGGTTTGAGATCCGGTATTGCTCATGAAGCCTATACGCAGTGGGTGATAGACCGAGCTGAAGAGATTGGCATGCCTTACCCTGCTATGAGGCATGTATCTGCATCTACTCCGTCTAGGCCATTACTGTTACTTCCCGCTACTCAGGAGATGTATCAGGAGCATCTAGCTATGGAGAGTGAGGAAAAACGAGCATGGAAAGCCCGTTACAGTGAGGCTGAGAACTTGATCATGACTTTGGATGGCAGGGACGAACAGAAGGATCATGAGAACCGAATGCTGAAGAAAGAGCTAGCCAGAGTTAGGAAAGAGCTTGAGGAAAAGGATGATCTATTGAGGAGAGACTCCAGGAGAGTCAGAAGTCGTCGAGATTTCTTCGCCAGTTATTGTGGTTCAGCTTCAGACTCGGATTCCGAATACTACCCAGTCACTCCTTAGTTCTGGATGATAGGATTGCTATTGATTATGTTGTTTGTTCAGCTTATGTTTCAGAAGCCTACTCCCTTGGCTCAGTGTATCAAAACAATTTGCTTTGAATAATTTGTTAGTCCAAAAATGTTTGCAAAGAATTCTAATTTGTCTAAAAAAAAAAACCCTTTGGTAATAAAAGAGTCATTTTTGCATCCGCATCTGCATATCATGCATCATATGCATCATTCATCGGTCACAAAAAAAAAAAAAAACTTCTAAGTGCTCATTGCCTCCTGGTTCTTCTGCCGCAGAGTGAAAAGTGGCTCGTGCTCGAAGGATTGATCAACCTACCAGAGTACATCAGACCAGACAGTACAGAAGGAGAAATCAAGTAGCTATGGAAGAAGAGAATGCACAGCTCCGCACTGAACTAGCCTCTGTGAGAGAAGAGTTAGCCAAAGCTCTCGACGCCATGACTGCTCTGATAGCCGCTCAAGAACAACCGGTCGTGTCCACTCAGGCAACTACCGAAGCGATTCCCGCCGCATCTCTTGTTATGCCGAGGGGATACCCCTATGGACTCCCACCTTATTACGCTCCCAATACTGCAGCCGGTGTTTCAGGGACCGCGACTTCAGGTGCCGCTAATGTTGGTCAGATACCCCCATCAGATTCCACATCTCTTCACACTACCTTGCCTCAGTCAACGGTCTTCACAGATCTGATTGTGCACTCTACGCCTCAGGGCGCCAATGCTAATGATTACCGTGGAAAAACTCCCGTATTGGGAACTATGGAAGAAAAAATGGAAGAACTTGCCAGAGAACTCCGTCGCGAGATCAAGGCCAACCGTGGGAGCAATGACCTCGTCAGAACCCACGACCTTTGTTTAGTGCCGAGGGTGGATGTCCCTAAGAAATTCAAGGTCCCGGAATTTGACCGCTACAACGGGCTGACTTGCCCCCAGAACCATATCATCAAATACGTCCAGAAGATGGCTAACCATGCAGACAATGATTCACTTATGATCCATTGCTTCCAGGACAGCCTAATGGAAGAGGCCGCGGAGTGGTATACCGGTTTGAGCAAGGATGATATCCGCACTTTTGATGATCTAGCTACTGCTTTCAAGAACCACTATGGGTTCAACACCAGGCTCAAGCCGAATAGAGAATTCCTCCGGTCTCTTTCTCAGAAAAAGGACGAAAGCTTTCGCGAATACGCACAGAGGTGGAGAGGGGCAGCTGCCCGTATCACCCCCGCCTTGGACGAGGAAGAAATGACTCAAACATTCTTGAAGACCCTAAAGAAAGATTATGTTGAGAGAATGATTATTGCTGCCCCAAGCAACTTCTCTGAGATGGTCACTATGGGAACCCGCTTGGAGGAAGCTGTCCGAGAGGGGATCATCGTGTTTGAGAAAGGTGAATCTTCGAATGCACCGAAAAAGTACGGCAACGGTCACCATAAGAAAAAAGAATCAGAAGTTGGAATGGTGTCCGCCGGAACCAATCAGTCTGCCACTGCCGCTCCTGTCAATGCTATACAACTGCCTCAACCGTATCAGTACCTACAATATGCCCAGCACCCGTTCTATCCACCGTTCTACCATCAATACCCTCCTCTACCGGGCCAGCCTCAGGTCCCTGTTAATGCCATCGCCCAACAGATGCAACAACAACCATTAGCTCAACAACAACCGCAACAACAACAACAAGGCCCTCAATCTAGACTATCTTTCCCGCCGATACCAATGGCGTATGCCGAACTACTCCCAACTCTTTTACATAAGGGGTATTGCACCACTAGGCCTGGCAAGCCTCCGCCAAACCCATTGCCACCCAGATTCCGCTCCGATCTCAGATGTGATTTCCACCAAGGCGCCCTAGGTCATGACGTAGAAGGTTGCTACGCTCTGAAATACATTGTAAAGAAGTTGATCGACCAGGGAAAGCTATCTTTTGAAAACAATGTCCCACACGTACTTGACAATCCACTCCCCAACCATGCCGCTGTGAATATGATCGAAGTCTGTGAAGAAATCCCTCGTCTCAATGTCCGTAATGTTGCTACACCCCTAGTACCGCTACATATCAAGCTGTGCCGAGCTGCTCTGTTCAGCCACGACCACGCTGCCTGCTGTGAATGTCTTCAGAACCCTATGGGTTGCAGCGTAGTCCAGACTGATATCCAAAGCTTGATGAATGACAACTACTTGACTACCAGTGATGTTTGCATGATAGTGCCGATCTTCCACGATACTCCAGTCAAGAGCACGCCCGTCAGGAAGGACGTTGAACCATTGGTCATACGGTTGCCTGGTCCAGTGCCATACACCTCTGCGAAAGCCATCCCGTACAAGTACAGTGCGACTATGTTGGAAAACGGGAAGGAAGTGCCTTTGGTGTCCTCAAGCACAGTAAGCAGTATCGCCGAAGTGACGGCTTTAAGGAGCGGCAAGGTCCGACCCCTTTTGTTTCAGAAGAAAGATGACGTGCAAGTTACAGTTCCTGCTGATCAGACTACTCCATTGACAATCCCTCCTGTTGTTGAAAGTACCAGCCGTCCAGGCCTTTCCATTGAAGATTCCAATCTGGATGAGATTTTGAGGATAATCAAGAAAAGCGATTATAAGATCGTTGATCAGCTGCTACAGACTCCTTCAAAGATATCCATCTTGGCCCTACTCCTCAGCTCGGAGGCTCACAGGAATGTGTTATTGAAGGTGTTGGAACAAGCCTATGTTGACCACGAAGTCACAGAAGACCAATTTGGTGGAATAGTGGCCAACATCACTGCTTGCAGTAACCTTTGGTTTGGTGAAGATGAACTTCCAGAGGCAGGAAAGCACCACAACTTGGCCCTGCATATTTCCATGAACTGCAAAACGGATATGCTGTCCAACGTGTTGGTAGACACTGGGTCGTCGTTGAACGTGATGCCTAAATCGACTTTGGATCAGTTGAGTTGCCGAGGAGTTCCCTTGAGGAGGAGTACTTTTCTAGTCAAGGCTTTCGATGGTTCCCATAAAACTGTGCTTGGAGAGGTAGATCTCCCCATGACTATTGGTCCTGAAACATTCATGATTACTTTCCAGGTTATGGACATAGATGCCTCTTACAGCTGCCTGCTCGGGAGACCGTGGATACACGAGACTGGGGCAGTCACTTCTACCCTCCATCAGAAGCTAAAGTTCGTAAGGAATGGTAAACTTGTGACAGTGCATGGAGAAGAAGCTTATCTGGTCAGCCAGTTATCATCCTTCTCTTGTATCGAAGCTAAGTCTGCCGAAGGAACTGCATTCCAGGGTTTGACTATCGAGGGTACGGAGCCCAAGAGAGCTAGTGCTGCCATGGCTTCATTAAAGGATGCGCAGAGAGCCGTTCAGAAGGGTCAGGCCGCTGGTTGGGGCCAATTGATACAGCTGCAGGACAACAAACACAAAGAGGGTCTCGGTTTCTCTCCGACGTCAGGCATGTCAACTGGAACGTTCCGTAGTGCTGGATTTACCAATGCAATTCTTGATGGTGCTGCTGAAAGAGGGGTCAGACCCGCATTTGTGATACCAGGAGGCATTGCAAAGAACTGGAACGTTATCAATCTCCCTGTGTTTGTGCATGATTCTAAGTAATATGTCTTGCTGTTTAGGCTTTATTTTCAAAATAACAATTCTTCCGCCTTGCCCGAGGCGGAAGTGACTCTTTTGTAAAGGGCATGTTTGTTCCGACATCACCATTATCAATAAAAACGTCGTTTCTTTCACGACTCTTTTTATTTCTTTAGTGTTTTTCCCTTGGAAATAATGGTAATGCCAGAAAAAACCAAAACATCTGTGTTTTCTTATTAATTTTAAAGATCTGCATGAAAACTATTTTCTAAAAAATCATCCAATCATGTCACGCAGATCGAACCAAAACGAACCCGTTGAACACAGTAACCCTCTGTTTCTCCAAATTGTTGAATCCCCGGTATTCGAAGCCGAAGACGAGGATAGTGATGACATACCAGATGAGATTGCCCGACTGCTTGAGCAAGAAGAGAAGACCATTCGGCCTCATCAGGAGGAGATCGAGCTAATCAACTTGGGTACTGAGGATAACAAAAGAGAGATCAAAGTCAGTGCTGCATTGGAGGAAGGGGTCAAGAAAAGGATCTTCCAGCTCCTCCGCGAGTACTCGGACATTTTTGCATGGTCATATGAAGACATGCCAGGGTTGGATCCTCGGATTGTGGAGCATCGGATACCGACAAAGCCAGACTGCCCTCCTGTCAGGCAAAAGTTGAGACGGACTCGGCCGGACATGGCTCTGAAGATCAAAGCGGAAGTGCAGAAACAGATCGATGCGGGTTTTCTCATGACGGTTGAATATCCCGAGTGGGTTGCTAACATCGTGCCAGTGCCGAAGAAAGATGGTAAGGTTCGGATGTGTGTTGACTACAGAGATTTGAACAGAGCAAGCTTGAAGGACAATTTCCCACTGCCTCACATTGATGTGCTTGTTGACAATACTGCCCAGTGCAAGGTGTTCTCCTTCATGGACGGTTTTTCTGGCTATAATCAAATCAAAATGTCACCCAAGGACGGAGAGAAGACGTCGTTCATCACTCCATGGGGAACTTTTTGCTGCAAAGCGATGCCGTTCGGTCTAATAAATGCTGGTGCTACCTACCAAAGGGGGATGACCACTTTGTTCCATGACATGATTCACAAGGAGGTTGAGGTGTATGTAGATGACATGATTGTCAAGTCAAGCGATGAAGAACAACACGTGGAGTATTTGGCAAAGATGTTTGAAAGGTTGAGAAAGTACAAGCTTCGGCTGAACCCAAACAAGTGTACATTCGGTGTTAGGTCTGGGAAATTGTTAGGCTTCATTGTCAGCCAGAAGGGCATTGAAGTAGATCCTGATAAAGTCCGGGCTATCCGCGAGATGCCGGCTCCGCAAACTGAGAAGCAGGTCAGAGGATTCCTCGGGCGTTTGAACTACATTTCCAGATTTATATCCCACATGACTGCGACCTGCGGGCCAATTTTCAAGTTACTCAGGAAGAATCAGCCTGTGGTATGGAATGATGAATGCCAAGAAGCTTTCGACAACATCAAGAGTTATTTGCTAGAACCTCCTATCCTCGTTCCGCCGGTGGAAGGAAGGCCATTGATCATGTATCTGTCAGTGTTGGATGAATCCATGGGATGTGTGCTCGGTCAGCAGGATGAAACTGGAAAGAAAGAGCATGCAATCTATTATTTGAGCAAGAAATTCACCGATTGTGAGACTCGGTACACAATGCTCGAGAAAACCTGTTGTGCACTAGCCTGGGCTGCCAAACGCCTGCGCCACTACTTGATAAATCACACCACCTGGTTGATATCTCGGATGGATCCAATCAAGTACATCTTTGAGAAACCGGCTGTCACTGGAAAGATCGCACGTTGGCAAATGTTACTGTCAGAATATGATATTGTGTTTAAAGCTCAGAAAGCCATTAGAGGGAGCATCCTGGCTGACCATCTCGCTTGTCAACCACTTGATGATTATCAACCTTTGAAGTTCGATTTCCCCGACGAAGAGGTCATGTTTTTAAAATCAAGAGACTGCGAAGAACCACTGATCGGTGAAGGTCCAGACCCCGATAGCAAGTGGGGATTGGTCTTTGATGGTGCTGTTAATGCCTATGGCCGAGGAATTGGCGCAGTAATTGTGGCTCCGCAGGGGCATCACATTCCTTTCACAGCCCGGATTGTGTTTGAATGCACCAACAATGTGGCCGAGTACGAAGCGTGCATCTTGGGAATTGAAGAGGCCATCGATATGAGAATCAAGCATCTCGACATCTATGGAGACTCTGCATTAGTCATCAACCAGATAAAGGGAGAATGGGAAACCCATCATGCTAATCTGATCCCTTACCGTGATTATGCAAGGCGTCTGTTGACGTATTTTACAAAGGTCGAGTTGCACCATATCCCCCGAGAGGAGAACCAAATGGCCGATGCTCTTGCTACCTTATCTTCTATGCTTCAAGTGAACCATTGGAATCATGTGCCGATGATCAAAGTACAACGCCTAGATCGGCCCGCTCATGTGTTTACTGTCAGTGATGCAATTGTACAGACAGGTTCAGGCGGAATCGACGTCAAACCCTGGTACTATGATATCAAGCAATTTCTGCAAAGCCGTGAGTACCCACCGGATGCTTCCAATAAAGACAAGAAGACGTTGCGCAGGTTGGCTAGCAAGTTCCTGCTGGATGGTGATGTCCTATACAAAAGGAATTTCGATATGGTGTTGTTAAGATGTGTTGATGAATGTGAAGCAGAACAGCTGATGCACGATGTGCACGACGGCACCTTTGGGACCCACGCATCGGGGCATGCTATGTCTAGAAAGCTGTTGAGGGCTGGTTACTACTGGATGACCATGGAGCGTGATTGCTATCAATACGCCAGGAAGTGCCACAAATGTCAAGTATATGCTGATAAGATCCATGTGCCTCCGCGCGCCCTCAATGTTATGTCTTCTCCATGGCCTTTCTCTATGTGGGGCATCGATATGATCGGAAGAATTGAACCGAAAGCTTCAAACGGTCATCGTTTTATCCTGGTAGCAATCGATTATTTCACCAAATGGGTCGAAGCTGCATCTTATGCCAACGTGACTAAGCAAGTGGTAGTCAAATTCATCAAGAACAATATCATCTGTCGGTATGGTGTCCCTAGCAAGATCATCACTGACAATGGTACCAACCTGAACAATGACATGGTGCAGGCCTTATGTGAGAAATTCAAGATTGAACACCACAATTCTTCTCCTTACAGACCTCAGATGAATGGTGCAGTCGAGGCCGCCAATAAGAACATCAAGAAGATTGTGCAGAAGATGGTAACAACATACAAAGACTGGCATGAGATGTTGCCCTATGCTCTACATGGCTACCGCACTACAGTCCGTAGTTCAACCGGGGCTACGCCTTTTTCTCTTGTATACGGCATGGAAGCAGTCCTCCCATTGGAAGTAGAGATTCCGTCTCTCCGTGTGATTATGGAAGCAAAGTTGTCCGAAGCCGAGTGGTGCCAGAGTCGGTACGACCAGTTGAATTTGATTGAGGAAAGACGCCTAGATGCTTTGGCTCACGGTCAGATGTATCAAACAAGGATGAAAAATGCTTTTGACAAGAAAGTTCGTCCTCGGGTATTCAAGGAGGGTGAGCTCGTGTTGAAAAGAAGAATGAGTCAGCAACCCGACCCAAGGGGCAAGTGGACGCCTAACTATGAGGGACCTTATGTTGTCAAGAAGGCTTTCTCTGGCGGTGCTTTGATTCTCACACACATGGATGGTGTAGAACTTCCGAATCCTATGAATGCCGATATAGTCAAGAAATACTTTGTCTAGATATGAAAAGAACAGCGTGGTAGGTCGAAAACCCGAAAGGGCGGCCTAGGCAAAAATGCGCTTCCCGGTGGATCGAAAACCCGAAAGGGCGGTCTAGGCAAAATAAGGGACAAAAAACAAAAATGTAAGAGCTCGCTGAGATTACGTGTAACTCAGGCAAAAATGAGCGTCTCGATGAGCCGAAAACCCGAAAGGGCGGTTCATGCAAAAATGAGATTGAAATAAAAGACAACTGACTATATCTGGCAAATTACCATTCCCCTTGGGATCTTTGCAATCGATGTTTGGCTGTTCTCATCCGAGGTTCCGACGCCTACGGATTCAAGAGTTTCAGATACCATGGCAGCTACTGTGTTCAATGTACCACCAACCAATAAAATTACCATTTTCCAAGCTTTGTAAATCTGTGGGGTCGCGCTTTTGGCCGACTACCACCCTTATACATCGATTTGAGCCTATGCTTTTGTTTGGCACTCATTTTCCGTTCTACTTTCAAAGCTTTATACAAAAGATTTCTTCTATGTTAATAATGATGTGTCTGGAATAAACATTATGAAAATTGAAATTTTTAAGTATTTTGAAAACAAGCCTGAACAGCTAGATACATTCAAATGAACATGCATGAACAAATCTATATTGATATCAGTTCCAATTCAAGTTACTAGCAAGCCTTCCTCCCAGTGACGGTCTGTGGTCAATGGCAAGAATGAAAAAACAGAATGAAAAGCATGAAAAAATGAATATGCTCGCTAAGTCGAAAACCCGAAAGGGCGGCCTAGGCAAAAATGAGCACCCCGATGGATTGACAACCTTCGAAGGCAATTCAGGCAAAAACAGGGGCATGAAAAAAAACTATTCCACGGTGGGTCGAAAACCCGAAAGGGCGGTCCAGGCAAAAATGGGATGATGAAAGAAAAAAATGAAAAATGAAATGAAAAAAACAAACATGCAAAAGCATTGACCACAGATGCGATGTCCGAAGCACTTACGTGACTGTTCCAGCAAGCGGCAATACCATTCAGACTATTTTTCTCTACAATTTTACAGCTTCCTGCATTCAAGCGATGGTCTCGATGTATCTTCAAACAACTGCATCCCCAGAAGAGGAACTTTTGCAAATATATGTCCGAGCGCGAGCCATTACGTGCCCAATATTCCAGTATTCCGTCTGTCTCTGCGAAATTCTGTCTACAAATTGCCAATCATCATGCATGCCCAAGCATTCATACATGCATAATCATGCATCCTACATGTCCATGCATTTGATAAAATTGTTATGCTATTCATACGCATCTGCATTCTCAATTCCTATGTTAATCTCAATCAAAATCAATCTTGTCAACTTCAAATTTCTTCTGCTAACAACAAATGTCTACCGTCATGTCAATTTCAAAGTTCAACAGTCTTGTCAACATTCATGTCAAATTCAAGCTCCTGCAGTTATGCCAATCAAATTCAAGTCTTTTTCAAATACAATTTGTTTCTGTTATCGGTCAAGTAGCAAGTTCACATCCAAGAACAGCTTGTACCTTTCCTTTTGGTATCCGCCGAGCGGCAAGTTCGCATCCAAGAACAGCTCGTGCTTCTTTTGTTCCCTGTCAGCCAAGTAACTAGTTCAAATACAAGAACGGCTTGTGCTTTCTGTTTTGTCTTCTTTTAGCCAAGTAACCAGTTCATGTCCAAGAACAGCTTGTGCTTTCTATATTTGCTTTCAGCCAGGTGACCAGCTCAAATACAAGAGCAGCTTGCGCCCTTTGTTGTCGACATTCCCGGTCAAGTGGCCAGTTCGCATCCAAGAACAGCTTGTACCTGTCAAATTTGCTTTCGAGTCTCCCCAGTGAGTCTTGTTATCTGCTATTCTGTTAATGTCAATCAGTCCCGCAATGGATACGACATACTCTGTTGTTTGCTATTCTGTCAATGTCTACCAATCCCGCAATGGATACGACATATTCTGTTAAATTCAATTCTCAGTTTGTCTTGCATTCATAACACAAATGTTGCATGGCATACATGGCATTTGCAAATGTATTTTTACGCCCAAAATCAGTGCTAATGTCGATATTTAAGTATCTTCGTCGCGTCAAGCCAAAGACTCCGTCTTTTGACTCTCCAGACAAAGAAACTTAAATAGGGGCAGCTGTCATACCCTCATTTTGGACCTAAAAATACTCACTCAAATTCCTCTGTTATTTTCCAATGCTTTCAAATCCACCGTGTTTTCTACTGTGCTTCAACTGCATACATTACTGCTTCAGTCTTTTGAATTTTTTGCATAAAATCATACAAAAGGGTATTTTGGTCATTTCCCGCAAAGGAACCCATTTTAGTCCCTACGATTTGACCCTGAGTCTTTTCTGTCTGTTTGCATGAATCATATATCAAATTCTGTTTAAAAATCGTCTTAGTTTTGCATCTGAGTCAATCTGAGTCAGTTTGAGTCGTTTTTGCCCCAAGGGCATTTTAGTCTTTTCACATTATTTGAATTTTGGGCAGAGAGGTATTTTAAAATACCTCATTTTTGGTAGTTTGTTCGTTTTAGTCCGTTTTGTCAATTTTAAACGTTTCACTTTACGTTATTTTCAAATTACATTTTTTAGCCAATTTTATTATTTTTACTTTTTAGTCCAAATACTTTTAAAAAAATTGCAATTCAGTCCAAATATTTTGTTTTTTGCAAATTAGTCCTATTTCTTTTAGAAAACAGTCAATTTTTTTATTCTTTTAAAAACAGTCCATTTTTTTTTACAAAAAGTCCCAAATTTTACAAATTTGCATTTTAGTCCTTTTTTTTCAGATTCAGTCCAAGGCCACGCAAGCAGTTCCAGGTCCACGTGGCATATTCCAGTTGGCCCACAGTCCACATGTCAGCCTATATAAGGCTCTAGGTGTCAGAACTTTCACATTCACGCGCCACATCAACGAACAGATTCAGCTTTCTCTCTCTTGGCAGTTACAGATCAAAACAGAAACTCACCAAGAACAAATCAAAAAACCCTAAATTTCATCAGAGCCAAAAATCATCAACAGATTCATCAATTCTCAGAGATTCATTGAGGAATCTTCATCACTGAATTGAATCCTCTGCAATTCAAGGCACGAATTCCTCACCGGAGGCGAGGAACTCCAGCGCCGATCACAGAGTTAAGGGGAAGAGAAGAAGAGTGAAAGAAGTGAAGAAAATTGGACCGGTCAAGGAAATAGAGCAAACCAGTGAAAGAATCACCAATTCATTCTCAGTTTCAAGCATCAAATCATCAAACAGAACGAGAATCGTGTGTCTCCGAAGATTCTTGCTCGAAATCTCCGATTAAAACCAGAGGTAACACATTCAAAATTTCCTTTTCTTCCTATTCTTTCAAGAACATGATAACACAGGCGAATCAACGTAGACCTTGAGGCTTCTAAGCAATTCCATTCGAAAAAATGAAAACCTAAAATTTTCTTTGAAAACCGTAGGTTTTTTGTAGATCTACGTTGATTCAAGCCTTGCATGCAAATTTCAGTGTTGGATTCACGCTCAGGGTTAGAAAACGAATGGATTGAGGTAGGTTTGGTCGAAATCTGGAACTTTGGTACACCGGAATCTGCAAATCTCGCCGGAGAAGATGAAGATTTCGGCGGACCTTGAAGGTTCCGGCCAGACCTTCATCCTCTCCGGCCGTCGTTCTCAGAAACCAGCGGAGGAAGGAGAAGAGAGAAGTGAGAGCTTCTCTCACTAGAATCAAAGAAGAGAGAGAAAGGGAGGTGGAAAATGAATTGGACCGGTCCCTCTACGTTTTTATAAGCCTTTGAACCGGACCGGTCCAATTCCGGTTCGCTATCCTTCATTCTTGACCGTTAGATCTAGGTTTTTGATCTCTTGGGTAGATCCTGTGGTTCCTGTGCGCCCGGACCTCTTAAACTTGGGTTTGGGCCTTTTATTTTTGCTTTTTCTGCGTTTCCCCCTTGATTCATGCTATGCACACCTCTGATCTTGTTATTTGCACCTCTACGCATGTTAATTTTCTTGCAAAATTCCTAAAACAATTACCACATGCTTCTTGATATATTTTTATTGTTTTGTGGTGTTTTCACGCTTTAAAATGAATAAACAGCATGTGCGTTGATTTTTTTATTGGATTTACATGATATATGATTTTTGCGAACTTTCTTGCACTATTTTGGATCCAATTTTTGCTCTATGGTGTTAATGTTTGATATGTGATTTTTGTGATGTGTTCATCTCTGAATTCATGCTATTTCTACATTCTTGCATGCCTAATTGTTAATTCTTTGGTTTTCAAACTCAATGGATCCTTTCTTGTTTTACAAATTAATTCCTAGTCCTCTAGTTCAAGTGCTCAATAATCTTACAAGTTGCTTACAATCCACAATGCTACAATTTTGTTTGTTAATTTCCCTTTGCAAGGTTAATAGCTTCTCTTTGGTCAAGTTTAGTTGCTAATTTTGAGATGTAATTTGTTGTTAAAATGTGTTGATTTTAGGGTTTAAGTGTGACTCATAATTTCTCTTTGATTCTCGAAATGTTTTCTTTAAAAAGGGGTGCTGTTTCGGGTAAAGGTTATAGGTCATAGGGCTTAGTTTAGATCTTGGGTTTTAGTTTGGTGTCATTTGCATTATTTTTGGTGTTTGTTCTTTTGCAATTTGCTTAATGTTTTTAGTTATGTTCACTTCATCTTTTTTCAATTGGTTTAGTGCTTTGTTAGTAAATTTCACCTACTATGCATTGCTACTCATGCTATCATTTCTCATTTCATTACTAACCATTTTGTTCTATGTCTCATGCACATTGCAAGCATTGCATCATTTTCATCTTTCTTCCCTTTTAGTCACTTTATGCAATTTGCTATTAATTCATGTAATATTCTAGGTTTAGTTTACTTTATTTAATTCCATGCAAGACTATAGAATGTAAACTAGGACCTGATGTAAAAGACTATGGACTATAATGATGTACACCGACACACGCACCGACACATGCACACACGTTGTATGACTTTCCGCTAGATGTATGCGTAGGAAGCGTAAAACCTAGGAAAACTTATAATTTCTTCATCAAAAAAAAAAATAACACATAACTCAAACTATTTTGCAATAAATTGAGGTCAAAACCTCACTTTTTTCTTTCATTTTCTTAAGACAAAATCAAAACTAGTGCTAATTTCCAACTTTAACTATTTCTTGTAAATAAATTGGACTAACCTCACTTGTTTTCAATTCTAATGCCTACACGGCCTCTTATCTCGTTCTTCAAAACCATTTTCAAAACTAAAAATTGAACCAACCCACAAAAAACATTTTGGAAGAGAACTACATGGAATTTTGATCCCTTAAAAGGGTATGTAGGCAAGAGACTCAAAATCTCTCCAAGTCCAATAAAATAAAATTCAATCTTCTTCCTCTCATTCTTAAAATCAACCTTTTTTCACAAAATAGCAATAAAAGTAAAGCATAAACGTAAAGCATAGTAAAACGGTTCCTATAGGATACTATAGTCATTACGGGTGCCTAACACCTTCCCGTAATGAAATCAGCCCCGAACTTAGGATTTCTAAGGTTTTTCTCGATTTTACCTTCCCCAAAAAAATAGAGACATCAATGATTGAAAGGTTCAAATCCAATCAATGATTTGACACCCGAAAATCGCGATGACAGAAATGGCGACTTCACTGGGGACTTTAGGGCTACACCTAGTTTTTCATGCTTTATATTTATGCTTTGCTTTATTGTTACATGTAAAATTTTCTTGTGTCCGTGTGGGGTGAGAATATCAAAAGCCCTATACCCGGGCTGAGTGAACCTAAGATTAGGAAGAGATATAATCGACAATCCATTCCGAGGGTTGCCTCGTGCATTGGATTACGCGATCAATCTCACATAGCTGAGGCATTTTGGAGGTGATGTTGTCGGCGTGTGTTGTCATGCTTAGGCACTTTACTTCCAATTGACCGATGAAGGCTATGAACCGTAGTTACCAAACTCATCCTTGGCCTTTCTTAGGACGTAGTGTGGTGGCTAAATCGAGCGTTGTCTCGCAATTTAGTCGTCACGCGATACTACACCCAAACTAAACCTTCTTACGGATAATTATGGACAAGCGTTGCTTTGTACTACCATGATATACGCAAGAGAGGTTGTGGTTTGGGAACTTTGTAGAACCTTGGTCACTACTATCAAAGCCTTAGTTTCACCGGACACCGTGTCCACTTGTCACCTTACCCCACCGTGCTTTCCTTATTAAAACCATGCATACATGCATTCATGCATAAATTTTCTACATGCATTTATCAAAGGGTATAGATAAACTAAAATTCTTTGCAAATATGATCAGGCATGAAGAGGACTAAGTCTTACAAGTTCAAAGAAGTTGATTTGGCTAGCCTAAGGGAGTTGGCACTCAAAGTTAAGAATCCGACTGGGTTTCGTCTCCGATACGGTGGTTTGCTTGGTATTCTCCGGACTAATGTAGAAGAGAAGCTGGTGCACACTCTGGTGCAATTCTATGACCCAGTTTTCCGTTGCTTCACTTTCCCGGATTTTCAGTTGGTTCCTACGCTTGAGGCTTATTCTTGTTTATTGGGTCTACCTATAGCTGAGAGGGTACCATTCACGGACCCAGGATCTTCTCTTACTCCTCTGGTTATTGCTAAGGATCTTTATCTCAAGACTTCCGAGGTGTCTAAGAATCTCGCTACCAAGTCTCACATTCAGGGTTTCACTTCAAAATACTTACTTGAGCAGGCTAATCTTGAATCTACCTGTCAGGACACCCTTGAGGCTATTCTTGCACTACTCATCTATGGGCTCGTTCTTTTTCCGAATCTCGACAACTTTGTGGACATGAATGCTATAGAGATCTTCCATTCCAGGAATCCGGTTCCTACATTGTTAGCTGACACATACCATGCTATCCATGATCGGACTCTCAAGGGTCGTGGGTTTATTCTTTGCTGCATACCTCTTCTTTATAGGTGGTTTATTTCTCACCTCCCGAACTCTTTCCATGCCAACACGGAGAATTGGTCTTATTCGCAGCGGATTATGGCTCTTACTCCCGATGAGGTGGTTTGGATCACTCCAGCAGCTCGCGTCAAGGAGATTATCACTGGTTGCGGGGATTTCCTCAATGTACCTCTTCTCGGTACCCGGGGAGGAATCAACTACAACCCCGAGTTAGCCATGAGACAGTTCGGTTTTCCTATGAGAGCGAAGCCCATCAACCTTGCTACATCACAGGAGTTCTTCTACTATTCCAATGCTCCCACCGGGCAAAGGAAAGCTTTTACAGATGCTTGGTCTAAGGTTCGTAGGAAGGATGTGAAGCATTTGGGTTTGAGATCCGGTATTGCTCATGAAGCCTATACGCAGTGGGTGATAGACCGAGCTGAAGAGATTGGCATGCCTTACCCTGCTATGAGGCATGTATCTGCATCTACTCCGTCTAGGCCATTACTGTTACTTCCCGCTACTCAGGAGATGTATCAGGAGCATCTAGCTATGGAGAGTGAGGAAAAACGAGCATGGAAAGCCCGTTACAGTGAGGCTGAGAACTTGATCATGACTTTGGATGGCAGGGACGAACAGAAGGATCATGAGAACCGAATGCTGAAGAAAGAGCTAGCCAGAGTTAGGAAAGAGCTTGAGGAAAAGGATGATCTATTGAGGAGAGACTCCAGGAGAGTCAGAAGTCGTCGAGATTTCTTCGCCAGTTATTGTGGTTCAGCTTCAGACTCGGATTCCGAATACTACCCAGTCACTCCTTAGTTCTGGATGATAGGATTGCTATTGATTATGTTGTTTGTTCAGCTTATGTTTCAGAAGCCTACTCCCTTGGCTCAGTGTATCAAAACAATTTGCTTTGAATAATTTGTTAGTCCAAAAATGTTTGCAAAGAATTCTAATTTGTCTAAAAAAAAAAAACCCTTTGGTAATAAAAGAGTCATTTTTGCATCCGCATCTGCATATCATGCATCATATGCATCATTCATCGGTCACAAAAAAAAAAAAAAAACTTCTAAGTGCTCATTGCCTCCTGGTTCTTCTGCCGCAGAGTGAAAAGTGGCTCGTGCTCGAAGGATTGATCAACCTACCAGAGTACATCAGACCAGACAGTACAGAAGGAGAAATCAAGTAGCTATGGAAGAAGAGAATGCACAGCTCCGCACTGAACTAGCCTCTGTGAGAGAAGAGTTAGCCAAAGCTCTCGACGCCATGACTGCTCTGATAGCCGCTCAAGAACAACCGGTCGTGTCCACTCAGGCAACTACCGAAGCGATTCCCGCCGCATCTCTTGTTATGCCGAGGGGATACCCCTATGGACTCCCACCTTATTACGCTCCCAATACTGCAGCCGGTGTTTCAGGGACCGCGACTTCAGGTGCCGCTAATGTTGGTCAGATACCCCCACCAGATTCCACATCTCTTCACACTACCTTGCCTCAGTCAACGGTCTTCACAGATCTGATTGTGCACTCTACGCCTCAGGGCGCCAATGCTAATGATTACCGTGGAAAAACTCCCGTATTGGGAACTATGGAAGAAAAAATGGAAGAACTTGCCAGAGAACTCCGTCGCGAGATCAAGGCCAACCGTGGGAGCAGTGACCTCGTCAGAACCCACGACCTTTGTTTAGTGCCGAGGGTGGATGTCCCCAAGAAATTCAAGGTCCCGGAATTTGACCGCTACAACGGGCTGACTTGCCCCCAGAACCATATCATCAAATACGTCCGGAAGATGGCTAACCATGCAGACAATGATTCACTTATGATCCATTGCTTCCAGGACAGCCTAATGGAAGAGGCCGCGGAGTGGTATACCGGTTTGAGCAAGGATGATATCCGCACTTTTGATGATCTAGCTACTGCTTTCAAGAACCACTATGGGTTCAACACCAGGCTCAAGCCGAATAGAGAATTCCTCTGGTCTCTTTCTCAGAAAAAGGACGAAAGCTTTCGCGAATACGCACAGAGGTGGAGAGGGGCAGCTGCCCGTATCACCCCCGCCTTGGACGAGGAAGAAATGACTCAAACATTCTTGAAGACCCTAAAGAAAGATTATGTTGAGAGAATGATTATTGCTGCCCCAAGCAACTTCTCTGAGATGGTCACTATGGGAACCCGCTTGGAGGAAGCTGTCCGAGAGGGGATCATCGTGTTTGAGAAAGGTGAATCTTCGAATGCACCGAAAAAGTACGGCAACGGTCACCATAAGAAAAAAGAATCAGAAGTTGGAATGGTGTCCGCCAGAACCAATCAGTCTGCCACTGCCGCTCCTGTCAATGCTATACAACTGCCTCAACCGTATCAGTACCTACAATATGCCCAGCACCCGTTCTATCCACCGTTCTACCATCAATACCCTCCTCTACCGGGCCAGCCTCAGGTCCCTGTTAATGCCATCGCCCAACAGATGCAACAACAACCATTAGCTCAACAACAACCGCAACAACAACAACAAGGCCCTCAATCTAGACTATCTTTCCCGCCGATACCAATGGCGTATGCCGAACTACTCCCAACTCTTTTACATAAGGGGTATTGCACCACTAGGCCTGGCAAGCCTCCGCCAAACCCATTGCCTCCCAGATTCCGCTCCGATCTCAGATGTGATTTCCACCAAGGCGCCCTAGGTCATGACGTAGAAGGTTGCTACGCTCTGAAATACATTGTAAAGAAGTTGATCGACCAGGGAAAGCTATCTTTTGAAAACAATGTCCCACACGTACTTGACAATCCACTCCCCAACCATGCCGCTGTGAATATGATCGAAGTCTGTGAAGAAATCCCTCGTCTCAATGTCCGTAATGTTGCTACACCCCTAGTACCGCTACATATCAAGCTGTGCCGAGCTGCTCTGTTCAGCCACGACCACGCTGCCTGCTGTGAATGTCTTCAGAACCCTATGGGTTGCAGCGTAGTCCAGACTGATATCCAAAGCTTGATGAATGACAACTACTTGACTACCAGTGATGTTTGCATGATAGTGCCGATCTTCCACGATACTCCAGTCAAGAGCACGCCCGTCAGGAAGGACGTTGAACCATTGGTCATACGGTTGCCTGGTCCAGTGCCATACACCTCTGCGAAAGCCATCCCGTACAAGTACAGTGCGACTATGTTGGAAAACGGGAAGGAAGTGCCTTTGGTGTCCTCAAGCACAGTAAGCAGTATCGCCGAAGTGACGGCTTTAAGGAGCGGCAAGGTCCGACCCCTTTTGTTTCAGAAGAAAGATGACGTGCAAGTTACAGTTCCTGCTGATCAGACTACTCCATTGACAATCCCTCCTGTTGTTGAAAGTACCAGCCGTCCAGGCCTTTCCATTGAAGATTCCAATCTGGATGAGATTTTGAGGATAATCAAGAAAAGCGATTATAAGATCGTTGATCAGCTGCTACAGACTCCTTCAAAGATATCCATCTTGGCCCTACTCCTCAGCTCGGAGGCTCACAGGAATGTGTTATTGAAGGTGTTGGAACAAGCCTATGTTGACCACGAAGTCACAGAAGACCAATTTGGTGGAATAGTGGCCAACATCACTGCTTGCAGTAACCTTTGGTTTGGTGAAGATGAACTTCCAGAGGCAGGAAAGCACCACAACTTGGCCCTGCATATTTCCATGAACTGCAAAACGGATATGCTGTCCAACGTGTTGGTAGACACTGGGTCGTCGTTGAACGTGATGCCTAAATCGACTTTGGATCAGTTGAGTTGCCGAGGAGTTCCCTTGAGGAGGAGTACTTTTCTAGTCAAGGCTTTCGATGGTTCCCATAAAACTGTGCTTGGAGAGGTAGATCTCCCCATGGCTATTGGTCCTGAAACATTCATGATTACTTTCCAGGTTATGGACATAGATGCCTCTTACAGCTGCCTGCTCGGGAGACCGTGGATACACGAGACTGGGGCAGTCACTTCTACCCTCCATCAGAAGCTAAAGTTCGTAAGGAATGGTAAACTTGTGACAGTGCATGGAGAAGAAGCTTATCTGGTCAGCCAGTTATCATCCTTCTCTTGTATCGAAGCTAAGTCTGCCGAAGGAACTGCATTCCAGGGTTTGACTATCGAGGGTACGGAGCCCAAGAGAGCTAGTGCTGCCATGGCTTCATTAAAGGATGCGCAGAGAGCCGTTCAGAAGGGTCAGGCCGCTGGTTGGGGCCAATTGATACAGCTGCAGGACAACAAACACAAAGAGGGTCTCGGTTTCTCTCCGACGTCAGGCATGTCAACTGGAACGTTCCGTAGTGCTGGATTTACCAATGCAATTCTTGATGGTGCTGCTGAAAGAGGGGTCAGACCCGCATTTGTGATACCAGGAGGCATTGCAAAGAACTGGAACGTTATCAATCTCCCTGTGTTTGTGCATGATTCTAAGTAATATGTCTTGCTGTTTAGGCTTTATTTTCAAAATAACAATTCTTCCGCCTTGCCCGAGGCGGAAGTGACTCTTTTGTAAAGGGCATGTTTGTTCCGACATCACCATTATCAATAAAAACGTCGTTTCTTTCACGACTCTTTTTCTTTCTTTAGTGTTTTTCCCTTGGAAATAATGGTAATGCCAGAAAAAACCAAAACATCTGTGTTTTCTTATTAATTTTAAAGATCTGCATGAAAACTATTTTCTAAAAAATCATCCAATCATGTCACGCAGATCGAACCAAAACGAACCCGTTGAACACAGTAACCCTCTGTTTCTCCAAATTGTTGAATCCCCGGTATTCGAAGCCGAAGACGAGGATAGTGATGACATACCAGATGAGATTGCCCGACTGCTTGAGCAAGAAGAGAAGACCATTCGGCCTCATCAGGAGGAGATCGAGCTAATCAACTTGGGTACTGAGGATAACAAAAGAGAGATCAAAGTCAGTGCTGCATTGGAGGAAGGGGTCAAGAAAAGGATCTTCCAGCTCCTCCGCGAGTACTCGGACATTTTTGCATGGTCATATGAAGACATGCCAGGGTTGGATCCTCGGATTGTGGAGCATCGGATACCGACAAAGCCAGACTGCCCTCCTGTCAGGCAAAAGTTGAGACGGACTCGGCCGGACATGGCTCTGAAGATCAAAGCGGAAGTGCAGAAACAGATCGATGCGGGTTTTCTCATGACGGTTGAATATCCCGAGTGGGTTGCTAACATCGTGCCAGTGCCGAAGAAAGATGGTAAGGTTCGGATGTGTGTTGACTACAGAGATTTGAACAGAGCAAGCTTGAAGGACAATTTCCCACTGCCTCACATTGATGTGCTTGTTGACAATACTGCCCAGTGCAAGGTGTTCTCCTTCATGGACGGTTTTTCTGGCTATAATCAAATCAAAATGTCACCCAAGGACGGAGAGAAGACGTCGTTCATCACTCCATGGGGAACTTTTTGCTGCAAAGCGATGCCGTTCGGTCTAATAAATGCTGGTGCTACCTACCAAAGGGGGATGACCACTTTGTTCCATGACATGATTCACAAGGAGGTTGAGGTGTATGTAGATGACATGATTGTCAAGTCAAGCGATGAAGAACAACACGTGGAGTATTTGGCAAAGATGTTTGAAAGGTTGAGAAAGTACAAGCTTCGGCTGAACCCAAACAAGTGTACATTCGGTGTTAGGTCTGGGAAATTGTTAGGCTTCATTGTCAGCCAGAAGGGCATTGAAGTAGATCCTGATAAAGTCCGGGCTATCCGCGAGATGCCGGCTCCGCAAACTGAGAAGCAGGTCAGAGGATTCCTCGGGCGTTTGAACTACATTTCCAGATTTATATCCCACATGACTGCGACCTGCGGGCCAATTTTCAAGTTACTCAGGAAGAATCAGCCTGTGGTATGGAATGATGAATGCCAAGAAGCTTTCGACAACATCAAGAGTTATTTGCTAGAACCTCCTATCCTCGTTCCGCCGGTGGAAGGAAGGCCATTGATCATGTATCTGTCAGTGTTGGATGAATCCATGGGATGTGTGCTCGGTCAGCAGGATGAAACTGGAAAGAAAGAGCATGCAATCTATTATTTGAGCAAGAAATTCACCGATTGTGAGACTCGGTACACAATGCTCGAGAAAACCTGTTGTGCACTAGCCTGGGCTGCCAAACGCCTGCGCCACTACTTGATAAATCACACCACCTGGTTGATATCTCGGATGGATCCAATCAAGTACATCTTTGAGAAACCGGCTGTCACTGGAAAGATCGCACGTTGGCAAATGTTACTGTCAGAATATGATATTGTGTTTAAAGCTCAGAAAGCCATTAGAGGGAGCATCCTGGCTGACCATCTCGCTTGTCAACCACTTGATGATTATCAACCTTTGAAGTTCGATTTCCCCGACGAAGAGGTCATGTTTTTAAAATCAAGAGACTGCGAAGAACCACTGATCGGTGAAGGTCCAGACCCCGATAGCAAGTGGGGATTGGTCTTTGATGGTGCTGTTAATGCCTATGGCCGAGGAATTGGCGCAGTAATTGTGGCTCCGCAGGGGCATCACATTCCTTTCACAGCCCGGATTGTGTTTGAATGCACCAACAATGTGGCCGAGTACGAAGCGTGCATCTTGGGAATTGAAGAGGCCATCGATATGAGAATCAAGCATCTCGACATCTATGGAGACTCTGCATTAGTCATCAACCAGATAAAGGGAGAATGGGAAACCCATCATGCTAATCTGATCCCTTACCGTGATTATGCAAGGCGTCTGTTGACGTATTTTACAAAGGTCGAGTTGCACCATATCCCCCGAGAGGAGAACCAAATGGCCGATGCTCTTGCTACCTTATCTTCTATGCTTCAAGTGAACCATTGGAATCATGTGCCGATGATCAAAGTACAACGCCTAGATCGGCCCGCTCATGTGTTTACTGTCAGTGATGCAATTGTACAGACAGGTTCAGGCGGAATCGACGTCAAACCCTGGTACTATGATATCAAGCAATTTCTGCAAAGCCGTGAGTACCCACCGGATGCTTCCAATAAAGACAAGAAGACGTTGCGCAGGTTGGCTAGCAAGTTCCTGCTGGATGGTGATGTCCTATACAAAAGGAATTTCGATATGGTGTTGTTAAGATGTGTTGATGAATGTGAAGCAGAACAGCTGATGCACGATGTGCACGACGGCACCTTTGGGACCCACGCATCGGGGCATGCTATGTCTAGAAAGCTGTTGAGGGCTGGTTACTACTGGATGACCATGGAGCGTGATTGCTATCAATACGCCAGGAAGTGCCACAAATGTCAAGTATATGCTGATAAGATCCATGTGCCTCCGCGCGCCCTCAATGTTATGTCTTCTCCATGGCCTTTCTCTATGTGGGGCATCGATATGATCGGAAGAATTGAACCGAAAGCTTCAAACGGTCATCGTTTTATCCTGGTAGCAATCGATTATTTCACCAAATGGGTCGAAGCTGCATCTTATGCCAACGTGACTAAGCAAGTGGTAGTCAAATTCATCAAGAACAATATCATCTGTCGGTATGGTGTCCCTAGCAAGATCATCACTGACAATGGTACCAACCTGAACAATGACATGGTGCAGGCCTTATGTGAGAAATTCAAGATTGAACACCACAATTCTTCTCCTTACAGACCTCAGATGAATGGTGCAGTCGAGGCCGCCAATAAGAACATCAAGAAGATTGTGCAGAAGATGGTAACAACATACAAAGACTGGCATGAGATGTTGCCCTATGCTCTACATGGCTACCGCACTACAGTCCGTAGTTCAACCGGGGCTACGCCTTTTTCTCTTGTATACGGCATGGAAGCAGTCCTCCCATTGGAAGTAGAGATTCCGTCTCTCCGTGTGATTATGGAAGCAAAGTTGTCCGAAGCCGAGTGGTGCCAGAGTCGGTACGACCAGTTGAATTTGATTGAGGAAAGACGCCTAGATGCTTTGGCTCACGGTCAGATGTATCAAACAAGGATGAAAAATGCTTTTGACAAGAAAGTTCGTCCTCGGGTATTCAAGGAGGGTGAGCTCGTGTTGAAAAGAAGAATGAGTCAGCAACCCGACCCAAGGGGCAAGTGGACGCCTAACTATGAGGGACCTTATGTTGTCAAGAAGGCTTTCTCTGGCGGTGCTTTGATTGAAAGGTTCAAATCCAATCAATGATTTGACACCCGAAAATCGCGATGACAGAAATGGCGACTTCACTGGGGACTTTAGGGCTACACCTAGTTTTTCATGCTTTATATTTATGCTTTGCTTTATTGTTACATGTAAAATTTTCTTGTGTCCGTGTGGGGTGAGAATATCAAAAGCCCTATACCCGGGCTGAGTGAACCTAAGATTAGGAAGAGATATAATCGACAATCCATTCCGAGGGTTGCCTCGTGCATTGGATTACGCGATCAATCTCACATAGCTGAGGCATTTTGGAGGTGATGTTGTCGGCGTGTGTTGTCATGCTTAGGCACTTTACTTCCAATTGACCGATGAAGGCTATGAACCGTAGTTACCAAACTCATCCTTGGCCTTTCTTAGGACGTAGTGCGGTGGCTAAATCGAGCGTTGTCTCGCAATTTAGTCGTCACGCGATACTACACCCAAACTAAACCTTCTTACGGATAATTATGGACAAGCGTTGCTTTGTACTACCATGATATACGCAAGAGAGGTTGTGGTTTGGGAACTTTGTAGAACCTTGGTCACTACTATCAAAGCCTTAGTTTCACCGGACACCGTGTCCACTTGTCACCTTAGCCCACCGTGCTTTCCTTATTAAAACCATGCATACATGCATTCATGCATAAATTTTCTACATGCATTTATCAAAGGGTATAGATAAACTAAAATTCTTTGCAAATATGATCAGGCATGAAGAGGACTAAGTCTTACAAGTTCAAAGAAGTTGATTTGGCTAGCCTAAGGGAGTTGGCACTCAAAGTTAAGAATCCGACTGGGTTTCGTCTCCGATACGGTGGTTTGCTTGGTATTCTCCGGACTAATGTAGAAGAGAAGCTGGTGCACACTCTGGTGCAATTCTATGACCCAGTTTTCCGTTGCTTCACTTTCCCGGATTTTCAGTTGGTTCCTACGCTTGAGGCTTATTCTTGTTTATTGGGTCTACCTATAGCTGAGAGGGTACCATTCACGGACCCAGGATCTTCTCTTACTCCTCTGGTTATTGCTAAGGATCTTTATCTCAGGACTTCCGAGGTGTCTAAGAATCTCGCTACCAAGTCTCACATTCAGGGTTTCACTTCAAAATACTTACTTGAGCAGGCTAATCTCGAATCTACCTGTCAGGACACCCTTGAGGCTATTCTTGCACTACTCATCTATGGGCTCGTTCTTTTTCCGAATCTCGACAACTTTGTGGACATGAATGCTATAAAGATCTTCCATTCCAGGAATCCGGTTCCTACATTGTTAGCTGACACATACCATGCTATCCATGATCGGACTCTCAAGGGTCGTGGGTTTATTCTTTGCTGCATACCTCTTCTTTATAGGTGGTTTATTTCTCACCTCCCGAACTCTTTCCATGCCAACACGGAGAATTGGTCTTATTCGCAGCGGATTATGGCTCTTACTCCCGATGAGGTGGTTTGGATCACTCCAGCAGCTCGCGTCAAGGAGATTATCACTGGTTGCGGGGATTTCCTCAATGTACCTCTTCTCGGTACCCGGGGAGGAATCAACTACAACCCCGAGTTAGCCATGAGACAGTTCGGTTTTCCTATGAGAGCGAAGCCCATTAACCTTGCTACATCACAGGAGTTCTTCTACTATTCCAATGCTCCCACCGGGCAAAGGAAAGCTTTTACAGATGCTTGGTCTAAGGTTCGTAGGAAGGATGTGAAGCATTTGGGTTTGAGATCCGGTATTGCTCATGAAGCCTATACGCAGTGGGTGATAGACCGAGCTGAAGAGATTGGCATGCCTTACCCTGCTATGAGGCATGTATCTGCATCTACTCCGTCTAGGCCATTACTGTTACTTCCCGCTACTCAGGAGATGTATCAGGAGCATCTAGCTATGGAGAGTGAGGAAAAACGAGCATGGAAAGCCCGTTACAGTGAGGCTGAGAACTTGATCATGACTTTGGATGGCAGGGACGAACAGAAGGATCATGAGAACCGAATGCTGAAGAAAGAGCTAGCCAGAGTTAGGAAAGAGCTTGAGGAAAAGGATGATCTATTGAGGAGAGACTCCAGGAGAGTCAGAAGTCGTCGAGATTTCTTCGCCAGTTATTGTGGTTCAGCTTCAGACTCGGATTCCGAATACTACCCAGTCACTCCTTAGTTCAGGATGATAGGATTGCTATTGATTATGTTGTTTGTTCAGCTTATGTTTTAGAAGCATACTCCCTTGGCTCAGTGTATCAAAACAATTTGCTTTGAATAATTTGTTAGTCCAAAAATGTTTGCAAAGAATTCTAATTTGTCTTAAAAAAAAAAAACCCTTTGGTAATAAAAGAGTCATTTTTGCATCCGCATCTGCATATCATGCATCATATGCATCATTCATCGGTCACAAAAAAAAAAAAACTTCCAAGTGCTCATTGCCTCCTGGTTCTTCTGCCGCAGAGTGAAAAGTGGCTCGTGCTCGAAGGATTGATCAACCTACTAGAGTACATCAGACCAGACAGTACAGAAGGAGAAATCAAGTAGCTATGGAAGAAGAGAATGCACAGCTCCGCACTGAACTAGCCTCTGTGAGAGAAGAGTTAGCCAAAGCTCTCGACGCCATGACTGCTCTAATAGCCGCTCAAGAACAACCGGTCGTGTCCACTCAGGCAACTACCGAAGCGATTCCCGCCGCATCTCTTGTTATGCCGAGGGGATACCCCTATGGACTCCCTGTAACACCCCGTTTTCCCAACATAAAAATTTCTTTAAAAAGAATATCATGCATCAGAGTAAGCACATAAACAGGGCATCACATATCTTAAAACATCTCATGTTAATGAATTAAATAATCATTAAGTCCTCATAAAATATTAATCTTTATCGCAGCGGAAATTCATAAACAAAAGCATCTCAAAAGTCTTTGGCACACAGGCCTCAACAACGTCTTAATAACAACATCTTCAAATAACATAATCATATAAAAGCATAATACGCAAGGAACAGAGAAAATATGAGCAAGGTTTCCCCATCCCGTTACGTATCAGAGCACCTAGACTCGACTGCAGAAATCCTCACACGTCTGCACCTAATCTTGGTTACCTGCACTTGCCCACGAGGCGGCAATTCCAGCAGAAGGGGTGAGTTTCACATATAATTATATTAAACATGTAATCAAATAATCACAATTCAACAACCAACATAATTCAACTCATCACTGATAAACATCTAGCATTTAGCACATCAACATAAACAACTCATCATTTAGCATCATCATAATTAACATCATAAACATCTTAAATAAACATCTTAGACGACTCGACTCGACATCATGAATTGACTATGCAACCCTACGTCTTATATGCATGTGGTACCAATCCAGGGCATGAGCCCTCGTCGCTATGAGCATAAATATACTCCAAGGCATAAGCCTTCGTCGCTGGTGAGCAAAGCTCCAGGGCATAAGCCCTCGTCGCTGGTGAGTAAAAACTCCAGGGCATAAGCCCCCATCTTAGAATGAGTATGCATGAGACTCAACACTTTTAACTTAAACAAGTTAACGTCATACGTCGCATATTCATCTTAAACATCAAGGACTGACACATGCAGCAACTATACGAAAGTAACAGCAACATGGCATTGTTCACATCATTCAAATAACATCATAGAGCAACCATCTCAAGTAAGTCACATATTCACAACTTAAATAGTTCATATAACACACATAAGCGGCATAAAATCATCATAAACAATCTCAATTCATCATGTATCATCATTACAGATTATAATAAACATTATTAAAAGTCTCAGAACTACCCAGAGGTCATCTCTCATGGTTATATGCGACAACAGATCGCAAACAGTACACAATTCTGGGTTCTGACTTAGCTCGCTATGGCGAGTGGGAAAGCTCGCCTCGCGAGTAACTAGGCCTTGCTCGCTATGGCGAGTTGGATTGCTCGCCTCGCGAGCTCTAGGGTACTGCTCGCTATGGCGAGCTGGATTGCTCGCCTCGCGAGTAAACTAGGTCTACTCGCCACGGCGAGTTGCGTAGCTCGCCTCAGGCGAGCGATGAACAGACTGCTACGGGTTCTACGAAAATTCACCCAAAAAGTCCCAAATTCAACATCTAAATCATCTAAACTCTCAGAAACATCGTCATTATGGTTAATCTACGTTCTGCACTCATCCTACACTTCTGTTCTACAGTTTCTTAGCTTAATTCATGGTTTTTCTTCACTTTTAACCTAAATTCAATTCTCTCAAAACAGCCCTATGATTGCTTAATCTTGATTAGATGAATTACAGAATAATATAATCATAAGCTAGGCTCACCCTTACCTGATCAAAAGCAGAATCGCAGCCCTATGCTCTTCTCCCTCTCACGCAGCCGTTTTGCACCTTTTTCCAAATTCTGATACGCGTACTGACTCTCTTGACCTAATTTCCCTTTATATACTCCCAACAAATCTTATCTTATTTACTCTTTCTCCCACATAACTCTCTAAAATCCAAAACTAACCCACAACTAAATATTTTATTTTATTTTCAAATCTTATTTTATTAAACAATAAAATAAGTCGCCACGTCACATAAAAACATCTTAAATCTTCACTTAACATCACAATATATATATAAAAATATATAACAACTTCTCAAATAAATCAAATAATTAAATAATCAAAATGGGCGTTACAACTCTCCCCAACTTAAAAGATTTTCGTCCTCGAAAATTTACCTCAAGCAAACAACTCAGGGTACGACTCTAGCATCTTACTCTCTAATTCCCACGTCAAGCTTTCGCCGGTCGCTCCCGACCAAACGACTCTCACGAGAGGTATCTCCTTGCCCCTCAGCGTCTTCGTCTTCCTATCATCAATCCTCACTGGTAAGGTCTCAACCGTAAGGTTGTCCCTAACTTGCACATCATCACTCTGGATCACATGAGACGGATCCGGAACATACTTCCTCAGTTGCGACACATGGAACACGTCGTGCAAATTCGATAAATATGGTGGCAATCCAATACGATAGGCCACCGCCCCAATCCTCTCTGATATCTGATACGGACCAATAAACTTCGGGGTCAACTTCTTTGACTTCAACGCACGACCAACACCGGTCATAGGAGTCACTCTCAGGAACACATGATCTCCCTCTTGAAACTCAAGGTCCTTTCTTCGCTTGTCATGATAACTCTTTTGTCGACTCTGCGACGCTTTCATCTTCTCTTGGATCATTCTCACTTTCTCAGTAGTCTGTTGAACGATCTCCGGTCCTAACATCACATTCTCGCCTGACTCAAACCAACACAACGGAGTTCTACATCTCCGACCATACAAAGCCTCAAAGGGTGCCATCCCAATACTCGAATGATAACTGTTGTTGTACGTGAACTCTATCAATGGAAGATGACTATCCCAAGTTCCTCCTTGCTCAAGTACACACACTCTCAACAAATCTTCCAACGACTGAATCGTCCTTTCCGACTGACCATCTGTCTGCGGATGATAAGCCGAACTCAACCTCAACTGAGAACCCAACGCCTCTTGCAAACTCTTCCAAAATCTAGAAGTAAATCTCGGGTCTCTATCTGATACGATGCTCGAAGGAACACCATGCAACTTCACAATCTCTTTGACATAGATCTCTGCCAACTGAGCAACAGGAAAGGTAATATTAATCGGTAGAAAATGAGCCGACTTCGTCAATCTATCAACAATCACCCAAATAGCGTCATTCCCTTTAGGAGTATTCGGCAAGCTCGTCACAAAATCCATGGATATACTATCCCATTTCCACTCTGGCACATCTAAAGGCACCATCATACCAGCAGGTTTCTGATGCTCAACCTTCGACTTCTGACAAACCAAACAAGAATAAACAAACTGAGCCACGTCACGTTTCAACCCAGACCACCAAAACAACTTCTTTAAATCATGATACATCTTCGTAGCTCCCGGATGAATACTCAAGCTACTTCTATGACTCTCTTCAAGGATCATCTTCTTCATTTCCTCATTATCAGGAATGCAAATCCTACCTCAGAATCTTAACACTCCTTGATCATCCACTTTAAAGTCACTATCCTCCGTCTGATTACTACCAATCAACAAGTCCACAAACTTAACATCTTCTTTCTGCGCCTCTTTGATACTTTTCAAGAACTCATTATCAATCTTCAACATTCCTAGCTTTACACTCTGAGGCGTTCTTTCACAAACTAAACTCAAATCTCTAAACTGTTCCAACAACTCGAATTCCTTCACCATCATGGCGGACATATGCAAAGTCTTCCTACTCAAAGCATCTGCAACTACATTAGCTTTGCCTGGATGATAATTCAAACCAAAGTCGTAATCTTTCAACAATTCAAGCCACCTTCGCTGCCTCATATTCAATTCCTTCTGGTCAAACAAGTACTTCAAACTCTTGTGATCACTAAACACCTCAAACCTCGAACCATACAAGTAATGTCTCCATATTTTCAATACAAAGACCACAGCCGCCAACTCCAAGTCATGCGTCGGATAATTCTTCTCATGAATTCTCAATTGTCTTGAAGCATACGCTACTACCCTACCATCTTGCATAAGAACACCACCTAGACCCAACTTGGACGCATCACAATATACCACAAAAGGTTCATCAGGCTTCGGCAAAATCAAAACTGGAGCCGTCGTCAAGCGCTTCTTCAATTCATTAAAACTGTTCTCACAATGAACGTCCCACACAAAAGATTTACCTTTACACGTCAACTGCGTTAACGGAAGAGCCAACTTAGAAAATCCTTCTATAAATCTTCGATAATAACCAGCTAGACCCAAGAAGCTTCTAATCTCAGTAACCGACTTCGGAGTCTCCCATTGCGATACCGCTTCAACTTTAGACGGATCAACCGCAATGCCATCGCCAGAAATGACATGACCAAGAAAACTTACTTCCTTCAACCAGAATTCACACTTAGATAACTTAGCAAAAAGCTTCTTCTCTTTCAACACTTGCAAGACGATCTTCAAATGTTCAGCATGCTCTTCTTCAGTCTTAGAATAAACCAGAATGTCATCAATAAATACCACAACAAAGCGATCCAAATAAGCATGGAAGATTCTATTCATATACTCCATAAATACGCCAGGTGCGTTAGTAACACCGAAAGGCATCACCGTATACTCATAATGTCCATATCGCGTTCTGAACGCCGTCTTCTGCATATCCTCATCTTTCACTTTAATCTGGTGATAACCCGATCTCAAATCTATCTTGCTAAATACACAAGCACCCACCAACTGATCCATCAAGTCGTCAATTCTCGGAAGTGGATACCTATTCTTTATCGTTACTTTATTCAACTGACGATAGTCGATGCACAACCTCATACTTCCATCTTTCTTCTTGACTAACAACACTGGAGCTCCCCACGGTGAAACACTTGGTCTCACGAACTTCTTATCGAGCAAATCCTCTAACTGTTTCTTCAGCTCCGCCAATTCAGAAGCTGACATACGATACGGCGTCATAGACACAGGCTTCGTTCCAGGGATGAGATCAATCGAAAATTCAACTTCTCTTTCTGGAGGTACATCAGGAATCTCATCTGGGAAAACTTCAGGAAAGTCGCATACCACTTGTAGCTTATCGATCACCGCCTGATTCTCAATAGATAAAGACGCCATCAAAGAAAACATCATAATTCCATTGCGTTCCAACTGCTTCAACTGCTTAGTAGATAGGAACTCTGCGCCACTCTCTTCCTCGGGAGAAGAAAAATGCACCGTCTTGCTAAAACAATTAATCAGAACATGATTGTACTCTAACCAATTCATCCCCAAAATCACATCCATCCCAACCAACGGCAGACACACTAAATCAATCTCAAAATCACGACCAAACATAGACACAGGACATCTTAAACACACAAGGGAAGTAGTCACCGAACCCTTAGCTGGAGTTTCGACAACCATCTCCCCATTCATATCAGATACAACAAGATTCAACT
The DNA here is from genome assembly GCA_958299785.1 of Medicago lupulina. Lineage (NCBI taxonomy): Eukaryota > Viridiplantae > Streptophyta > Magnoliopsida > Fabales > Fabaceae > Medicago > Medicago lupulina. The sequence continues at coordinate 47,408,617 of OY283141.1, read as the reverse complement.
TAGCAGCACAATCAAGAGCAACAAAACAATGTGTGGCACCAGTATCAATAATAGCAACTAAAGGTATATTATCGAAATAACAAGTACCTCTGATCAAACGATCCTCGCTCTCCGTCTGCGTACCCGACAAAGCAAAAACTCTCCCAGAAGTCTGAGCCTTCTTAGGCTTCGTGCATTGCGAACCAATGTGACCCTCATCACCGCAATTAAAACATACAACATCCCCATGTTTGCAATCAGCAGTAGTGTGACCCTTCTTGCCACAACGGAAACACCTCTTCACCTCTCCAGGACAAGCATTACTCTTATGGCCCTTCACGCCACAAGTATAGCAAACTATCTCAGCAGGAGCGTCTTTCTTAACAGGCCTCCTCTCGTCATTAACTCGCTGTTTGCCCTTATCTGCAGGGGCACTGTAGGGCTTAGGACGACTTTGCTGCCCCTTTCCTTTCCTCTCATTAACCACCTTGTAATGAGCTTTCGTGTCCTCCTCGTAAATCCTGCAGCTGCTCACTAACTCAGAAAAGTTTCTAATCTTCTGATACCCTATAGCCCTCTTGATATCAGCTCTCAATCCATTCTCAAACTTAATACACTTAGAAAATTCAGCGGTCTCAGCAGAATAGTGTGGATAAAATTTTGCCAGCTCCACAAACTTCGCCGCATACTCAGTCACGGACATGTTCCCTTGCTTTAGCTCTAGGAACTCAATCTCTTTCTTGCCCCGCACATCCTCAGGAAAATATCTGTTGAGAAATTCCCTCTTGAATACTGCCCAGGTCACCTCAGCACCGTCCTGCTCCAGGGTGGGTAGAAGACTAATCCACCAGTCGTCCGCCTCCTCAGCCAGCATGTGCGTACCGAAACGCACCTTCTGCACCTCCGTGCACTGCATCACCCTGAAAACCCTCTCTATCTCTTTGAGCCAAGACTGGGCTCCATCCGGATCATATCTCCCCTTGAAAGTAGGAGGATGGTTCCTCAAGAAGGTCTCCAACATACGGACCTCCGCACCAGCACCAGCACCAGCATTAGGCTGCTGTCCCACAGCTTGAGCAACAGCTTCCAAGGCAGCAGCAATCGCAGCGTCGTTTCTTCCAGCCATCTTAATCCTATGCAAAACAAACGTAAGTTAGAATAATACAATAATACTATTCTAACTCTAAGACAACGTCACTCGACTCTCTACTTGGCCGGACGGACCGACCTGCTCTGATACCAATTGTAACACCCCGTTTTCCCAACATAAAAATTTCTTTAAAAAGAATATCATGCATCAGAGTAAGCACATAAACAGGGCATCACATATCTTAAAACATCTCATGTTAATGAATTAAATAATCATTAAGTCCTCATAAAATATTAATCTTTATCGCAGCGGAAATTCATAAACAAAAGCATCTCAAAAGTCTTTGGCACACAGGCCTCAACAACGTCTTAATAACAACATCTTCAAATAACATAATCATATAAAAGCATAATACGCAAGGAACAGAGAAAATATGAGCAAGGTTTCCCCATCCCGTTACGTATCAGAGCACCTAGACTCGACTGCAGAAATCCTCACACGTCTGCACCTAATCTTGGTTACCTGCACTTGCCCACGAGGCGGCAATTCCAGCAGAAGGGGTGAGTTTCACATATAATTATATTAAACATGTAATCAAATAATCACAATTCAACAACCAACATAATTCAACTCATCACTAATAAACATCTAGCATTTAGCACATCAACATAAACAACTCATCATTTAGCATCATCATAATTAACATCATAAACATCTTAAATAAACATCTTAGACGACTCGACTCGACATCATGAATTGACTATGCAACCCTACGTCTTATATGCATGTGGTACCAATCCAGGGCATGAGCCCTCGTCGCTATGAGCATAAATATACTCCAAGGCATAAGCCTTCGTCGCTGGTGAGCAAAGCTCCAGGGCATAAGCCCTCGTCGCTGGTGAGTAAAAACTCCAGGGCATAAGCCCCCATCTTAGAATGAGTATGCATGAGACTCAACACTTTTAACTTAAACAAGTTAACGTCATACGTCGCATATTCATCTTAAACATCAAGGACTGACACATGCAGCAACTATACGAAAGTAACAGCAACATGGCATTGTTCACATCATTCAAATAACATCATAGAGCAACCATCTCAAGTAAGTCACATATTCACAACTTAAATAGTTCATATAACACACATAAGCGGCATAAAATCATCATAAACAATCTCAATTCATCATGTATCATCATTACAGATTATAATAAACATTATTAAAAGTCTCAGAACTACCCAGAGGTCATCTCTCATGGTTATATGCGACAACAGATCGCAAACAGTACACAATTCTGGGTTCTGACTTAGCTCGCTATGGCGAGTGGGAAAGCTCGCCTCGCGAGTAACTAGGCCTTGCTCGCTATGGCGAGTTGGATTGCTCGCCTCGCGAGCTCTAGGGTACTGCTCGCTATGGCGAGCTGGATTGCTCGCCTCGCGAGTAAACTAGGTCTACTCGCCACGGCGAGTTGCATAGCTCGCCTCAGGCGAGCGATGAACAGACTGCTACGGGTTCTACGAAAATTCACCCAAAAAGTCCCAAATTCAACATCTAAATCATCTAAACTCTCAGAAACATCGTCATTATGGTTAATCTACGTTCTGCACTCATCCTACACTTCTGTTCTACAGTTTCTTAGCTTAATTCATGGTTTTTCTTCACTTTTAACCTAAATTCAATTCTCTCAAAACAGCCCTATGATTGCTTAATCTTGATTAGATGAATTACAGAATAATATAATCATAAGCTAGGCTCACCCTTACCTGATCAAAAGCAGAATCGCAGCCCTATGCTCTTCTCCCTCTCACGCAGCCGTTTTGCACCTTTTTCCAAATTCTGATACGCGTACTGACTCTCTTGACCTAATTTCCCTTTATATACTCCCAACAAATCTTATCTTATTTACTCTTTCTCCCACATAACTCTCTAAAATCCAAAACTAACCCACAACTAAATATTTTATTTTATTTTCAAATCTTATTTTATTAAACAATAAAATAAGTCGCCACGTCACATAAAAACATCTTAAATCTTCACTTAACATCACAATATATATATAAAAATATATAACAACTTCTCAAATAAATCAAATAATTAAATAATCAAAATGGGCGTTACACTCCCACCTTATTACGCTCCCAATACTGCAGCCGGTGTTTCAGGGACCGCGACTTCAGGTGCCGCTAATGTTGGTCAGATACCCCCACCAGATTCCACATCTCTTCACACTACCTTGCCTCAGTCAACGGTCTTCACAGATCTGATTGTGCACTCTACGCCTCAGGGCGCCAATGCTAATGATTACCGTGGAAAAACTCCCGTATTGGGAACTATGGAAGAAAAAATGGAAGAACTTGCCAGAGAACTCCGTCGCGAGATCAAGGCCAACCGTGGGAGCAGTGACCTCGTCAGAACCCACGACCTTTGTTTAGTGCCGAGGGTGGATGTCCCCAAGAAATTCAAGGTCCCGGAATTTGACCGCTACAACGGGCTGACTTGCCCCCAGAACCATATCATCAAATACGTCCGGAAGATGGCTAACCATGCAGACAATGATTCACTTATGATCCATTGCTTCCAGGACAGCCTAATGGAAGAGGCCGCGGAGTGGTATACCGGTTTGAGCAAGGATGATATCCGCACTTTTGATGATCTAGCTACTGCTTTCAAGAACCACTATGGGTTCAACACCAGGCTCAAGCCGAATAGAGAATTCCTCCGGTCTCTTTCTCAGAAAAAGGACGAAAGCTTTCGTGAATACGCACAGAGGTGGAGAGGGGCAGCTGCCCGTATCACCCCCGCCTTGGACGAGGAAGAAACGACTCAAACATTCTTGAAGACCCTAAAGAAAGATTATGTTGAGAGAATGATTATTGCTGCCCCAAGCAACTTCTCTGAGATGGTCACTATGGGAACCCGCTTGGAGGAAGCTGTCCGAGAGGGGATCATCGTGTTTGAGAAAGGTGAATCTTCGAATGCACCGAAAAAGTACGGCAACGGTCACCATAAGAAAAAAGAATCAGAAGTTGGAATGGTGTCCGCCGGAACCAATCAGTCTGCCACTACCGCTCCTGTCAATGATATACAACTGCCTCAACCGTATCAGTACCTACAATATGCCCAGCACCCGTTCTATCCACCGTTCTACCATCAATACCCTCCTCTACCGGGCCAGCCTCAGGTCCCTGTTAATGCCATCGCCCAACAGATGCAACAACAACCATTAGCTCAACAACAACCGCAACAACAACAACAAGGCCCTCAATCTAGACCATCTTTCCCGCCGATACCAATGGCGTATGCCGAACTACTCCCAACTCTTTTACATAAGGGGTATTGCACCACTAGGCCTGGCAAGCCTCCGCCAAACCCATTGCCTCCCAGATTCCGCTCCGATCTCAGATGTGATTTCCACCAAGGCGCCCTAGGTCATGACGTAGAAGGTTGCTACGCTCTGAAATACATTGTAAAGAAGTTGATCGACCAGGGAAAGCTATCTTTTGAAAACAATGTCCCACACGTACTTGACAATCCACTCCCCAACCATGCCGCTGTGAATATGATCGAAGTCTGTGAAGAAATCCCTCGTCTCAATGTCCGTAATGTTGCTACACCCCTAGTACCGCTACATATCAAGCTGTGCCGAGCTGCTCTGTTCAGCCACGACCACGCTGCCTGCTGTGAATGTCTTCAGAACCCTATGGGTTGCAGCGTAGTCCAGACTGATATCCAAAGCTTGATGAATGACAACTACTTGACTACCAGTGATGTTTGCATGATAGTGCCGATCTTCCACGATACTCCAGTCAAGAGCACGCCCGTCAGGAAGGACGTTGAACCATTGGTCATACGGTTGCCTGGTCCAGTGCCATACACCTCTGCGAAAGCCATCCCGTACAAGTACAGTGCGACTATGTTGGAAAACGGGAAGGAAGTGCCTTTGGTGTCCTCAAGCACAGTAAGCAGTATCGCCGAAGTGACGGCTTTAAGGAGCGGCAAGGTCCGACCCCTTTTGTTTCAGAAGAAAGATGACGTGCAAGTTACAGTTCCTGCTGATCAGACTACTCCATTGACAATCCCTCCTGTTGTTGAAAGTACCAGCCGTCCAGGCCTTTCCATTGAAGATTCCAATCTGGATGAGATTTTGAGGATAATCAAGAAAAGCGATTATAAGATCGTTGATCAGCTGCTACAGACTCCTTCGAAGATATCCATCTTGGCCCTACTCCTCAGCTCGGAGGCTCACAGGAATGTGTTATTGAAGGGGTTGGAACAAGCCTATGTTGACCACGAAGTCACAGAAGACCAATTTGGTGGAATAGTGGCCAACATCACTGCTTGCAGTAACCTTTGGTTTGGTGAAGATGAACTTCCAGAGGCAGGAAAGCACCACAACTTGGCCCTGCATATTTGCATGAACTGCAAAACGGATATGCTGTCCAACGTGTTGGTAGACACTGGGTCGTCGTTGAACGTGATGCCTAAATCGACTTTGGATCAGTTGAGTTGCCGAGGAGTTCCCTTGAGGAGGAGTACTTTTCTAGTCAAGGCTTTCGATGGTTCCCATAAAACTGTGCTTGGAGAGGTAGATCTCCCCATGACTATTGGTCCTGAAACATTCATGATTACTTTCCAGGTTATGGACATAGATGCCTCTTACAGCTGCCTGCTCGGGAGACCGTGGATACACGAGACTGGGGCAGTCACTTCTACCCTCCATCAGAAGCTAAAGTTCGTAAGGAATGGTAAACTTGTGACAGTGCATGGAGAAGAAGCTTATCTGGTCAGCCAGTTATCATCCTTCTCTTGTATCGAAGCTAAGTCTGCCGAAGGAACTGCATTCCAGGGTTTGACTATCGAGGGTACGGAGCCCAAGAGAGCTAGTGCTGCCATGGCTTCATTAAAGGATGCGCAGAGAGCCGTTCAGAAGGGTCAGGCCGCTGGTTGGGGCCAATTGATACAGCTGCAGGACAACAAACACAAAGAGGGTCTCGGTTTCTCTCCGACGTCAGGCATGTCAACTGGAACGTTCTGTAGTGCTGGATTTACCAATGCAATTCTTGATGGTGCTGCTGAAAGAGGGGTCAGACCCGCATTTGTGATACCAGGAGGCATTGCAAAGAACTGGAACGTTATCAATCTCCCTGTGTTTGTGCATGATTCTAAGTAATATGTCTTGCTGTTTAGGCTTTATTTTCAAAATAACAATTCTTCCGCCTTGCCCGAGGCGGAAGTGACTCTTTTGTAAAGGGCATGTTTGTTCCGACATCACCATTATCAATAAAAACGTCGTTTCTTTCACGACTCTTTTTCTTTCTTTAGTGTTTTTCCCTTGGAAATAATGGTAATGCCAGAAAAAACCAAAACATCTGTGTTTTCTTATTAATTTTAAAGATCTGCATGAAAACTATTTTCTAAAAAATCATCCAATCATGTCACGCAGATCGAACCAAAACGAACCCGTTGAACACAGTAACCCTATGTTTCTCCAAATTGTTGAATCCCCGGTATTCGAAGCCGAAGACGAGGATAGTGATGACATACCAGATGAGATTGCCCGACTGCTTGAGCAAGAAGAGAAGACCATTCGGCCTCATCAGGAGGAGATCGAGCTAATCAACTTGGGTACTGAGGATAACAAAAGAGAGATCAAAGTCAGTGCTGCATTGGAGGAAGGGGTCAAGAAAAGGATCTTCCAGCTCCTCCGCGAGTACTCGGACATTTTTGCATGGTCATATGAAGACATGCCAGGGTTGGATCCTCGGATTGTGGAGCATCGGATACCGACAAAGCCAGACTGCCCTCCTGTCAGGCAAAAGTTGAGACGGACTCGGCCGGACATGGCTCTGAAGATCAAAGCGGAAGTGCAGAAACAGATCGATGCGGGTTTTCTCATGACGGTTGAATATCCCGAGTGGGTTGCTAACATCGTGCCAGTGCCGAAGAAAGATGGTAAGGTTCGGATGTGTGTTGACTACAGAGATTTGAACAGAGCAAGCTTGAAGGACAATTTCCCACTGCCTCACATTGATGTGCTTGTTGACAATACTGCCCAGTGCAAGGTGTTCTCCTTCATGGACGGTTTTTCTGGCTATAATCAAATCAAAATGTCACCCAAGGACGGAGAGAAGACGTCGTTCATCACTCCATGGGGAACTTTTTGCTGCAAAGCGATGCCGTTCGGTCTAATAAATGCTGGTGCTACCTACCAAAGGGGGATGGCCACTTTGTTCCATGACATGATTCACAAGGAGGTTGAGGTGTATGTAGATGACATGATTGTCAAGTCAAGCGATGAAGAACAACACGTGGAGTATTTGGCAAAGATGTTTGAAAGGTTGAGAAAGTACAAGCTTCGGCTGAACCCAAACAAGTGTACATTCGGTGTTAGGTCTGGGAAATTGTTAGGCTTCATTGTCAGCCAGAAGGGCATTGAAGTAGATCCTGATAAAGTCCGGGCTATCCGCGAGATGCCGGCTCCGCAAACTGAGAAGCAGGTCAGAGGATTCCTCGGGCGTTTGAACTACATTTCCAGATTTATATCCCACATGACTGCGACCTGCGGGCCAATTTTCAAGTTACTCAGGAAGAATCAGCCTGTGGTATGGAATGATGAATGCCAAGAAGCTTTCGACAACATCAAGAGTTATTTGCTAGAACCTCCTATCCTCGTTCCGCCGGTGGAAGGAAGGCCATTGATCATGTATCTGTCAGTGTTGGATGAATCCATGGGATGTGTGCTCGGTCAGCAGGATGAAACTGGAAAGAAAGAGCATGCAATCTATTATTTGAGCAAGAAATTCACCGATTGTGAGACTCGGTACACAATGCTCGAGAAAACCTGTTGTGCACTAGCCTGGGCTGCCAAACGCCTGCGCCACTACTTGATAAATCACACCACCTGGTTGATATCTCGGATGGATCCAATCAAGTACATCTTTGAGAAACCGGCTGTCACTGGAAAGATCGCACGTTGGCAAATGTTACTGTCAGAATATGATATTGTGTTTAAAGCTCAGAAAGCCATTAGAGGGAGCATCCTGGCTGACCATCTCGCTTGCCAACCACTTGATGATTATCAACCTTTGAAGTTCGATTTCCCCGACGAAGAGGTCATGTTTTTAAAATCAAGAGACTGCGAAGAACCACTGATCGGTGAAGGTCCAGACCCCGATAGCAAGTGGGGATTGGTCTTTGATGGTGCTGTTAATGCCTATGGCCGAGGAATTGGCGCAGTAATTGTGGCTCCGCAGGGGCATCACATTCCTTTCACAGCCCGGATTGTGTTTGAATGCACCAACAATGTGGCCGAGTACGAAGCGTGCATCTTGGGAATTGAAGAGGCCATCGATATGAGAATCAAGCATCTCGACATCTATGGAGACTCTGCATTAGTCATCAACCAGATAAAGGGAGAATGGGAAACCCATCATGCTAATCTGATCCCTTACCGTGATTATGCAAGGCGTCTGTTGACGTATTTTACAAAGGTCGAGTTGCACCATATCCCCCGAGAGGAGAACCAAATGGCCGATGCTCTTGCTACCTTATCTTCTATGCTTCAAGTGAACCATTGGAATCATGTGCCGATGATCAAAGTACAACGCCTAGATCGGCCCGCTCATGTGTTTACTGTCAGTGATGCAATTGTACAGACAGGTTCAGGCGGAATCGACGTCAAACCCTGGTACTATGATATCAAGCAATTTCTGCAAAGCCGTGAGTACCCACCGGATGCTTCCAATAAAGACAAGAAGACGTTGCGCAGGTTGGCTAGCAAGTTCCTGCTGGATGGTGATGTCCTATACAAAAGGAATTTCGATATGGTGTTGTTAAGATGTGTTGATGAATGTGAAGCAGAACAGCTGATGCACGATGTGCACGACGGCACCTTTGGGACCCACGCATCGGGGCATGCTATGTCTAGAAAGCTGTTGAGGGCTGGTTACTACTGGATGACCATGGAGCGTGATTGCTATCAATACGCCAGGAAGTGCCACAAATGTCAAGTATATGCTGATAAGATCCATGTGCCTCCGCGCGCCCTCAATGTTATGTCTTCTCCATGGCCTTTCTCTATGTGGGGCATCGATATGATCGGAAGAATTGAACCGAAAGCTTCAAACGGTCATCGTTTTATCCTGGTAGCAATCGATTATTTCACCAAATGGGTCGAAGCTGCATCTTATGCCAACGTGACTAAGCAAGTGGTAGTCAAATTCATCAAGAACAATATCATCTGTCGGTATGGTGTCCCTAGCAAGATCATCACTGACAATGGTACCAACCTGAACAATGACATGGTGCAGGCCTTATGTGAGAAATTCAAGATTGAACACCACAATTCTTCTCCTTACAGACCTCAGATGAATGGTGCAGTCGAGGCCGCCAATAAGAACATCAAGAAGATTGTGCAGAAGATGGTAACAACATACAAAGACTGGCATGAGATGTTGCCCTATGCTCTACATGGCTACCGCACTACAGTCCGTAGTTCAACCGGGGCTACGCCTTTTTCTCTTGTATACGGCATGGAAGCAGTCCTCCCATTGGAAGTAGAGATTCCGTCTCTCCGTGTGATTATGGAAGCAAAGTTGTCCGAAGCCGAGTGGTGCCAGAGTCGGTACGACCAGTTGAATTTGATTGAGGAAAGACGCCTAGATGCTTTGGCTCACGGTCAGATGTATCAAACAAGGATGAAAAATGCTTTTGACAAGAAAGTTCGTCCTCGGGTATTCAAGGAGGGTGAGCTCGTGTTGAAAAGAAGAATGAGTCAGCAACCCGACCCAAGGGGCAAGTGGACGCCTAACTATGAGGGACCTTATGTTGTCAAGAAGGCTTTCTCTGGCGGTGCTTTGATTCTCACACACATGGATGGTGTAGAACTTCCGAATCCTATGAATGCCGATATAGTCAAGAAATACTTTGTCTAGATATGAAAAGAACAGCGTGGTAGGTCGAAAACCCGAAAGGGCGGCCTAGGCAAAAATGCGCTTCCCGGTGGATCGAAAACCCGAAAGGGCGGTCTAGGCAAAATAAGGGACAAAAAACAAAAATGTAAGAGCTCGCTGAGATTACGTGTAACTCAGGCAAAAATGAGCGTCTCGATGAGCCGAAAACCCGAAAGGGCGGTTCATGCAAAAATGAGATTGAAATAAAAGACAACTGACTATATCTGGCAAATTACCATTCCCCTTGGGATCTTTGCAATCGATGTTTGGCTGTTCTCATCCGAGGTTCCGACGCCTACGGATTCAAGAGTTTCAGATACCATGGCAGCTACTGTGTTCAATGTACCACCAACCAATAAAATTACCATTTTCCAAGCTTTGTAAATCTGTGGGGTCGCGCTTTTGGCCGACTACCACCCTTATACATCGATTTGAGCCTATGCTTTTGTTTGGCACTCATTTTCCGTTCTACTTTCAAAGCTTTATACAAAAGATTTCTTCTATGTTAATAATGATGTGTCTGGAATAAACATTATGAAAATTGAAATTTTTAAGTATTTTGAAAACAAGCCTGAACAGCTAGATACATTCAAATGAACATGCATGAACAAATCTATATTGATATCAGTTCCAATTCAAGTTACTAGCAAGCCTTCCTCCCAGTGACGGTCTGTGGTCAATGGCAAGAATGAAAAAACAGAATGAAAAGCATGAAAAAATGAATATGCTCGCTAAGTCGAAAACCCGAAAGGGCGGCCTAGGCAAAAATGAGCACCCCGATGGATTGACAACCTTCGAAGGCAATTCAGGCAAAAACAGGGGCATGAAAAAAAACTATTCCACGGTGGGTCGAAAACCCGAAAGGGCGGTCCAGGCAAAAATGGGATGATGAAAGAAAAAAATGAAAAATGAAATGAAAAAAACAAACATGCAAAAGCATTGACCACAGATGCGATGTCCGAAGCACTTACGTGACTGTTCCAGCAAGCGGCAATACCATTCAGACTATTTTTCTCTACAATTTTACAGCTTCCTGCATTCAAGCGATGGTCTCGATGTATCTTCAAACAACTGCATCCCCAGAAGAGGAACTTTTGCAAATATATGTCCGAGCGCGAGCCATTACGTGCCCAATATTCCAGTATTCCGTCTGTCTCTGCGAAATTCTGTCTACAAATTGCCAATCATCATGCATGCCCAAGCATTCATACATGCATAATCATGCATCCTACATGTCCATGCATTTGATAAAATTGTTATGCTATTCATACGCATCTGCATTCTCAATTCCTATGTTAATCTCAATCAAAATCAATCTTGTCAACTTCAAATTTCTTCTGCTAACAACAAATGTCTACCGTCATGTCAATTTCAAAGTTCAACAGTCTTGTCAACATTCATGTCAAATTCAAGCTCCTGCAGTTATGCCAATCAAATTCAAGTCTTTTTCAAATACAATTTGTTTCTGTTATCGGTCAAGTAGCAAGTTCACATCCAAGAACAGCTTGTACCTTTCCTTTTGGTATCCGCCGAGCGGCAAGTTCGCATCCAAGAACAGCTCGTGCTTCTTTTGTTCCCTGTCAGCCAAGTAACTAGTTCAAATACAAGAACGGCTTGTGCTTTCTGTTTTGTCTTCTTTTAGCCAAGTAACCAGTTCATGTCCAAGAACAGCTTGTGCTTTCTATATTTGCTTTCAGCCAGGTGACCAGCTCAAATACAAGAGCAGCTTGCGCCCTTTGTTGTCGACATTCCCGGTCAAGTGGCCAGTTCGCATCCAAGAACAGCTTGTACCTGTCAAATTTGCTTTCGAGTCTCCCCAGTGAGTCTTGTTATCTGCTATTCTGTTAATGTCAATCAGTCCCGCAATGGATACGACATACTCTGTTGTTTGCTATTCTGTCAATGTCTACCAATCCCGCAATGGATACGACATATTCTGTTAAATTCAATTCTCAGTTTGTCTTGCATTCATAACACAAATGTTGCATGGCATACATGGCATTTGCAAATGTATTTTTACGCCCAAAATCAGTGCTAATGTCGATATTTAAGTATCTTCGTCGCGTCAAGCCAAAGACTCCGTCTCTTGACTCTCCAGACAAAGAAACTTAAATAGGGGCAGCTGTCATACCCTCATTTTGGACCTAAAAATACTCACTCAAATTCCTCTGTTATTTTCCAATGCTTTCAAATCCACCGTGTTTTCTACTGTGCTTCAACTGCATACATTACTGCTTCAGTCTTTTGAATTTTTTGCATAAAATCATACAAAAGGGTATTTTGGTCATTTCCCGCAAAGGAACCCATTTTAGTCCCTACGATTTGTCCCTGAGTCTTTTTTGTCTGTTTGCATGAATCATATATCAAATTTTGTTTAAAAATCGTCTTAGTTTTGCATCTGAGTCAGTCTGAGTCAGTTTGAGTCGTTTTTGCCCCAAGGGCATTTTAGTCTTTTCACATTATTTGAATTTTGGGCAGAGAGGTATTTTAAAATACCTCATTTTTGGTAGTTTGTTCGTTTTAGTCCGTTTTGTCAATTTTAAACGTTTCACTTTACGTTATTTTCAAATTACATTTTTTAGCCAATTTTATTATTTTTACTTTTTAGTCCAAATACTTTTAAAAAAATTGCAATTCAGTCCAAATATTTTGTTTTTTACAAATTAGTCCTATTTCTTTTAGAAAACAGTCAATTTTTTTATTCTTTTAAAAACAGTCCATTTTTTTTTACAAAAAGTCCCAAATTTTACAAATTTGCATTTTAGTCCTTTTTTTCAGATTCAGTCCAAGGCCACGCAAGCAGTTCCAGGTCCACGTGGCATATTCCAGTTGGCCCACAGTCCACATGTCAGCCTATATAAGGCTCTAGGTGTCAGAACTTTCACATTCACGCGCCACATCAACGAACAGATTCAGCTTTCTCTCTCTTGGCAGTTACAGATCAAAACAGAAACTCACCAAGAACAAATCAAAAAACCCTAAATTTCATCAGAGCCAAAAATCATCAACAGATTCATCAATTCTCAGAGATTCATTGAGGAATCTTCATCACTGAATTGAATCCTCTGCAATTCAAGGCACGAATTCCTCACCGGAGGCGAGGAACTCCAGCGCCGATCACAGAGTTAAGGGGAAGAGAAGAAGAGTGAAAGAAGTGAAGAAAATTGGACCGGTCAAGGAAATAGAGCAAACCAGTGAAAGAATCACCAATTCATTCTCAGTTTCAAGCATCAAATCATCAAACAGAACGAGAATCGTGTGTCTCCGAAGATTCTTGCTCGAAATCTCCGATTAAAACCAGAGGTAACACATTCAAAATTTCCTTTTCTTCCTATTCTTTCAAGAACATGATAACACAGGCGAATCAACGTAGACCTTGAGGCTTCTAAGCAATTCCATTCGAAAAAATGAAAACCTAAAATTTTCTTTGAAAACCGTAGGTTTTTTGTAGATCTACGTTGATTCAAGCCTTGCATGCAAATTTCAGTGTTGGATTCACGCTCAGGGTTAGAAAACGAATGGATTGAGGTAGGTTTGGTCGAAATCTGGAACTTTGGTACACCGGAATCTGCAAATCTCACCGGAGAAGATGAAGATTCCGGCGGACCTTGAAGGTTCCGGCCAGACCTTCATCCTCTCCGGCCGTCGTTCTCAGAAACCAGCGGAGGAAGGAGAAGAGAGAAGTGAGAGCTTCTCTCACTAGAATCAGAGAAGAGAGAGAAAGGGAGGTGGAAAATGAATTGGACCGGTCCCTCTACGTTTTTATAAGCCTTTGAACCGGACCGGTCCAATTCCGGTTCGCTATCCTTCATTCTTGACCGTTAGATCTAGGTTTTTGATCTCTTGGGTAGATCTTGTGGTTCCTGTGCGTCCGGACCTCTTAAGCTTGGGTTTGGGCCTTTTATTTTTTCTTTTTCTGCGTTTCCCCCTTGATTCATGCTATGCACACCTCTGATCTTGTTATTTGCACCTCTACGCATGTTAATTTTCTTGCAAAATTCCTAAAACAATTACCACATGCTTCTTGATATATTTTTATTGTTTTGTGGTGTTTTCACGCTTTAAAATGAATAAACAGCATGTGCGTTGATTTTTTTATTGGATTTACATGATATATGATTTTTGCGAACTTTCTTGCACTATTTTGGATCCAATTTTTGCTCTATGGTGTTAATGTTTGATATGTGATTTTTGTGATGTGTTCATCTCTGAATTCATGCTATTTCTACATTCTTGCATGCCTAATTGTTAATTCTTTGGTTTTCAAACTCAATGGATCCTTTCTTGTTTTACAAATTAATTCCTAGTCCTCTAGTTCAAGTGCTCAATAATCTTACAAGTTGCTTACAATCCACAATGCTACAATTTTGTTTGTTAATTTCCCTTTGCAAGGTTAATAGCTTCTCTTTGGTCAAGTTTAGTTGCTAATTTTGAGATGTAATTTGTTGTTAAAATGTGTTGATTTTAGGGTTTAAGTGTGACTCATAATTTCTCTTTGATTCTCGAAATGTTTTCTTTAAAAAGGGGTGCTGTTTCGGGTAAAGGTTATAGGTCATAGGGCTTAGTTTAGATCTTGGGTTTTAGTTTGGTGTCATTTGCATTATTTTTGGTGTTTGTTCTTTTGCAATTTGCTTAATGTTTTTAGTTATGTTCACTTCATCTTTTTTCAATTGGTTTAGTGCTTTGTTAGTAAATTTCACCTACTATGCATTGCTACTCATGCTATCATTTCTCATTTCATTACTAACCATTTTGTTCTATGTCTCATGCACATTGCAAGCATTGCATCATTTTCATCTTTCTTCCCTTTTAGTCACTTTATGCAATTTGCTATTAATTCATGTAATATTCTAGGTTTAGTTTACTTTCTTTAATTCCATGCAAGACTATAGAATGTAAACTAGGACCCGATGTAAAAGACTATGGACTATAATGATGTACACCGACACACGCACCGACACATGCACACACGTTGTATGACTTTCCGCTAGATGTATGCGTAGGAAGCGTAAAACCTAGGAAAACTTATAATTTCTTCATCAAAAAAAAAAATCAACACATAACTCAAACTATTTTGCAATAAATTGAGGTCAAAACCTCACTTTTTTCTTTCATTTTCTTAAGACAAAATCAAAACTAGTGCTAATTTCCAACTTTAACTATTTCTTGTAAATAAATTGGACTAACCTCACTTGTTTTCAATTCTAATGCCTACACGGCCTCTTATCTCGTTCTTCAAAACAATTTTCAAAACTAAAAATTGAACCAACCCACAAAAAACATTTTGGAAGAGAACTACATGGAATTTTGATCCCTTAAAAGGGTATGTAGGCAAGAGACTCAAAATCTCTCCAAGTCCAATAAAATAAAATTCAATCTTCTTCCTCTCATTCTTAAAATCAACCTTTTTTCACAAAATAGCAATAAAAGTAAAGCATAAACGTAAAGCATAGTAAAACGGTTCCTATAGGATACTATAGTCATTACGGGTGCCTAACACCTTCCCGTAATGAAATCAGCCCCGAACTTAGGATTTCTAAGGTTTTTCTCGATTTTACCTTCCCCAAAAAAAATAGAGACATCAATGATTGAAAGGTTCAAATCCAATCAATGATTTGACACCCGAAAATCGCGATGACAAACGCATCTAAGACTGGGTACCTGCACTTGCCCACAAGGCGGCAATTCCAGCAGAAGGGGTGAGATTCACAACAATAACATTAATATATAAATCAAATGTCAAGATTAACAGTCATACATCCAACTCATAAACATATACATTTTATCACGTCATAGCATCGGTATAAACCTCATCATAAGCAGCATCACAAACATACATCAACATCTCAAACATCATCTCATATATGTCGTAATTGACTCGACTATATGCAACACCTAACGTCTCAACATCATGCATGTGGTACCATATGATTATAGCATTAATATGCTTCACCGTCGCTTTGAGCATAAAGCTCCACCGTCTCATAGTATGCAAATGCATGGACTCGTCACTTAACAACTTAATACGCCGTCTCAAACGTCATTTACAAATTATAGACTGACACATGCAGTTATAGTAATTCATGGCAGAACATCAACTCATTATACATACACATTGCAACACATAGCATCGTCTTATTCAAATAGCATCATGCTCATACATCACTTATATTTGACAATACATCATTTATCAATGGCCTAATAGAACCATCAGCATTCATCTTTACATAACTCATCTAAGGGTATAAAACAGCACTAACTCTTCCCAAAGGGTTCCTCTAAACGTCCTATGCGAAACAGCTTGCAAAACAACAAAACGTGACAAAGGTCAACTAACTCGCCACGGCGAGTAGATCTGCTCGCCACAGGCGAGTACTCGCATCAGCTCACTCGCCAAAGGCGAGTTGGGGGCGAGCTGGAGGCGAGCAATCCTGGGTGCTCTCGGCCTTTTTGACATTTTTCACCAAAAATCCTCATTTTAAGCTCTCTAAATCCAATTTGACCAAACCAACTTCAAAGGTCATCTCTATAAATATAAGGGCACTCAAAACCATCATCATTTGGGCCAAAGTCCTAAAATTAAGGGACAAGCTCGCCACGGCGAGCTATACTGCTCGCCTCGCGAGCAATTAAGGGGTACTCGCCACGGCGAGTGGTCACTCGCCACAGGCGAGCGATCTCAGAACCCACACGGGTTCAGACCAAAACTCACCAAAACTTGCCAAATCTCTCCAATTAAACCTCTAATTCATCAGCAATGTTGTCCTAGGGGATAATCTAGGTTCTGTATCAAGTTTCTACAGCCTTACAACTCAATCTCTCATCAATTCATCATAATTCATCACAACCCTAATTCTCAAAACTCCTCTCAATTCTTCCCAATCTCTAAGCTAATCAATAACAGATGATTTAACATTAAAATTACTGAAGTTAGGCTCACCCTTACCTGGAAAATTGTGTAGAATTGGAACCTAGCTTCTCTTCTCCCTTGAACCGTTCTTCTTCTCTTTTCCCAAAGTCTGTACGCGTTCTCAAAAGTTTCCTCTCTTAACCTACTTCTCTTATATACTCCCTCACAACTTAATTAATTCTCTCTTAACCCTCACAACTCCTCTTATTTATAAATATAACCCCATCTCTTAAAATTCTATTTTTCCAACAAATCTCTATATTTATCAAATAAATATCCATATAAACATCACTTATATTATTTTATTAAACAATAAAATAATAACACGTCACACGTCACCAACATGTCACAATTACGTCACAAAATCATCAAAATCCATATAATATATAAACATATACCATATCATCTAATAAAATAATTAAATAATTAGAGAGGGCGTTACACTCATGACCTTCAGAGGCTGAATTTCCTCAGAGTCTCAGTTAAGAGGGTCTGATGGACCTTAGCTTCTGAACATCTTCAGATTCTGAATTCACATTCAGAGGCAAGCATTAATCAGATACAAAATGCATTTTCAAATTTTTCTTTATAAAATCAAACCTTTCAACCATTAAAGATTTAATGAATATATCAGCCCATTAATGTTCAGTATCAATGAATTATATATCTAAAATACCTTTTGAACATAATCTCTTATAAAATGATGCTTGATCTGAATATGCTTGGCTCTTGAATGTAATATTGGAGTCTTTGACAAACAAATAGCAGCAATATTATCACAATAAATGGGAATACTGTTTTCATTAATCTGATAATCCTCTAACTATTGTTTCATCCAGAGTAGTTGTGTGCAACAACTTGCAACTAAGATGTATTCTGCTATTGTTGTTGACAAAGAAATAGTTGTTTGTCTTTTGCTAGCCCAGGATCACATATTCTCACCATAAAACTGACAGTTTCCACTGGTTGATTTTCTTTCAATCCTGTCACCAGCATAATCAGTATCATAGAATCCAATCAACTTATAATCTAAGGATTTATTATAAAACGTGCAAGATTTGTTGTTCCTTTCAGATATCTAAATATTCTCTTAACAACAGTTAAATCAGACTCTCTAGGATTTGACTGAAATCTTGAACACAAGCATACACTAAATAAAATATCAGGCCCAGATGCAGTCAGGTATAAAAGAGAACATATCGTACCTCTGAACAACTTATGATCTACCTTAGTTCATATATTTTCTTTGCTTAAGGTGCAGGTTGGATGCATTGGAGTGTTCATCTCTTTACAATCATCAAGCTTGAATTTCTTCATAAGCTCCTTAGTGTATTTGGATTGATGAACATACACTTGATGACAAGTCATCTTACGTTATTCCTAGCATGTTTTTTAGTCAATTTTAGTAGGTTTTAGTAGAAAAAAGAAGGAGTATTAGAACAATTTCGTATGAATTCAAGACTTTTGTAATGTTTTATATATTTGAGTTAGCAAGACCCCGAACGTAAGGATCACCGTGCGATCAACAAGTGCAGTTAGCCATCGGAGGGAAAAGCCTAAATAGGTACTCAGTGTTAAAACCCATTGAGTCAGGTGGTGCCTTACCTAATTAGAAACATCCCAACGGCCTCATCACTTGTATAGTCTGCCTAAGATAAATAAACGCGACATACTTTTACTTATTATCCAACACTAAATATATAGAGGGTATTCGAAGAATCCTAACCGCGGCTTAATTTTCTGCAACCAAAAACAGGTAAACTTGTTCAGTTGCAAACAGATAAAAATTGCAACTTAACTTTTATACCGTCAACCAACAAAAATAAGTAACGCGAATTGTTTGGACGAAACGACAATACATGTGGATACGACACTCTACTTATCACTTTATTACTTAGTAAACGATTTGGTACACTTTCCATATCCGACCATCAAGTTTTTGGCGCCGTTGCTAGGGATTGTTGAAATTTTCGACTAAAAAATTTTAATTACTTATTTTTATTTATCTTTTATTTTTTTGTCATTTAATTTTCAGTCGTTTATTTTTCTGTCTAGCAAGTCGTTTAATTTCGACTAAGCAATTTTTAGTCCTAGTTGAGTCATTTTATTTTCTAATTTTCATTTTGTTTATTTATTATAGTCATTACTAACATAGTTTATTTTTCGTTTTCCATTTAGTTTATTGTTTTCATCTAGTACTAACATTTTTTTTCCCATTTAGGAACTAACCCCATTCGTTTATTTTTATTTCTTTTTAGAGTCGTAGTTTAGTTTTTTTTTTCGCATTGTATTTTAGGGAGTCGTAGTAAAAATAATAAGTTGTTATAATATCTACATTAGATCGAGTCTAGTTTAATTATGTTTTTCTATTTAATTAGAGTCAGTCCATTTAATTTTGGCATTTAGAATTAGGTTTAGCATTTAGTATTAGAGTCTTAGGTGTTAATTAGTAATAGTTAATATAGATTGAGTCTGCATTTATATATTAGGAATATATCGAGTCTAGGGAATTAATCTTAGGATTTATAAAACAAAATAAAAGCAGCAAGGATAAGAGCTATGAGTATGGATCACCATACTACTCGCAAGGATCAAAACAAACGGTGAATCAGGCTAACACAATATGTAACACCCTAAAACCTCAAAATGTATTTTCTAAATTAAAATACAAACAATAATAAATCATAAAAGGGTGTCACACATCTTCTTAAATTAGAAAATACTTCATTTAAATATTAAACGACGCAGCGGAATAATTTTCAAAATATCAAAGAACAATTCACATTTTTAATTCCACATCGAAACTGAATTCAAAAGAATTTTAAAAAAACTAATCTAAAATAAAATAAATTCCCAATCCCTAGTGTCGCAAATCATAGCATCGACTCAATAAAGACTCCCAAAAGCGATAAGTAAACGAGTAGACTTCAAGCCATCCTCAGAGACTCACTGCTACTAAACTTCTTCTTCTTGAAAAATCTACACCACAAGGGTGCAGGCGCCCAACCCGCCTTTAGAGGGTGAGAATATATCCAACACAAGAGATGCATAAACACATGTATAGATTCAGATAAAAGAACACAACAATTACATTTAGACATGTATGCATCATAATAAGATAATATTCACATTTAAATATAAAATTTCATTTAGTAAAACTCAAATAGGCATCAATCAACATCTTATAATAACATGTAAGCATCAACAACATTTAAGGATCTCAAATTGACATTTAAAAATATACAAATCATTCACACAAAATCAAATAGAAGCACATCATTGAATATCACGTCTTTAAACAGTTACACAACTTTAAATAACACATTTTTTAATTTCACATCTTCAAATAGACCTGTAGTTATGTATGCAATATCCCTAACTCGACTCTATGCATGTGGTACCAAACCTACTCACCAATTTTATCCCACCATCTTTAAATACAACACCATCTTTAAATACAACACCATCAAAGTATTTTAAAAACAACACCATCTTTGAATACAACACCATCAAAGTATTTTAAATACAACACCATCTTTAAATACAACACCATCTTTGAATACAACACCATCAAAGTATTTTAAAGAGGTCATCATGTTTGAGTACAACACCATCAAAGTATGTTAAATCACATCGTTAAATAGAAACAATAATAAATCATACAAGGGTGTCAAACATCGTCTTCAATTCAAAAACACTTCATTTAAATATTAAACGTCGCAGCGGAATAATTTTCAAAATATCAAAGAACTATTCACATTTTTAATTCCACATCAAAACTGAATTCAAAAGAATTTTAAAAAAACTAATCTAAAATAAAATAAATTCTCAATCCCTGGTGTCACAAATAAGAGCATCGACTCAATAAAGACTCCTAAATGCGATAAGTAAACGAGTAGACTTCAAGCCATCCTAAGAGACTCACTGCTACTAAACTTCTTCCTGAAAATCTACACCACAAGGGTGCAGGCGCCCAACCCGCCACTAGAGGGTGAGAATATATCCAACACAAGAGATGCATAAACACATGTATAGATTCAGATAAAAGAACGCAACAATTACATTTAGACATGTATGCATGATAATCAGATAATATTCACATTTAAATATAAAATTTCATTTAGTAAAAATCAAATAGGCATCAATCAACATCGTATAACAACATGTAAGCATCAACCACATTTAAGGATCTCAAATAGACATTTAGAAAAATACAAATCATTCACACAAAATCAAATAGAAGCACATCATTGAATATCACGTCTTTAAACAGTTACACAACTTTAAATAGCACATCTTTTAATTTCACATCTTCAAATAGACCTGGAGTTATTTATGCAATGACCCTAACTCGACTCTATATGCATGTGGTACCAAACCTACTCACCAATTTTATCCCACCATCTTTAAATACAACACCATCTTTGAATACAACACCATCAAAATATTTTAAAAACAACACCATCAAAGTATTTTAAAAACACCATCTTTGAATACAACACCATCAAAGTATTTTAAATACAACACCATCTTTGAATACAACACCATCAAAGTATTTTAAAGAGGTCATCTTTTTTGAGTATAACACCATCAAAGTATGTTAAACCACATCGTTAAATAGACTCAACCATGAACGCATGAACACTAACTAATGACTTAATTAGTAATAGTTTATGTAATAGTTTATGGAACAACACCATTAATGACTTAATTTCCGCAGATCTTAGAATGTATTAATAGGCTTTTATGTAATAGTTTAGGTACCCGTGTGCGTGCTAATATGTATGCCTTTTATTTTGTTTTCTAGCCTAGGGTAAAGGTTTTTTTTGGTAATCCAACGTCACCATAAAATACCTACGCTTTATTTTCTCGCTCCGTTAGCTTTAATTTTAGTTTAGTCAAAATTCAAAAACAACAAAAACATTCAAATAACAAAAATATACAAAAGAAACTTTTTTCTCAATAAACCTTGGCTTAGCAAAGTGATCCTTCTTTTCATTTTATTTCTTTAATCAAACAATTAAATCAATCTAATTCTATTTTAAGTCATTTTCTTTCAACATAAAAAACACAAACAAATACTCATTTGCCACTTGGCTTTTTCTTTTAAAACCTTTTTTCAAAAACTAATAAAAAACACAAAACCAATGAAACGGTAATTTTTACCCCGAACTACGAGGTTCTAATCCCTCACGGGTACGTAGGCAAAGGACCTAGTCTTTCCGAATCAATAAAGTGTAGATAATTAGGTCTTTCTTTCTTTAATCATTTAAAATTCTATTTTTTCAAAACAAGCAAGTTATAGCACATAAATTAAATAAAGTCGAAAGGTTCTTGTAGAGTACTATGAACATAAAGGGTGCTAACACCTTCCCTTTATGTAAACAACCCCTGAACCCCACCTTTAAATAAAAATTTTCAATCAAAGTTGTGAAATAATTTAGTGAGTCAAAAGCTAATCAAATAGCCTTGATCTCCGAAAAATGACGCGACAATCCCAACTCGCCACAATGAATGTTTTCCCCGCCTAACGAGTAGACGTCGTCTCTCGCCACAACGAGTAGTTGTGTTCGCCTAGCGAACTGTTTAGTTGCGTTCTTGTTTCTTTTTCACTCGTTTCTGTTTCAAATTGGATTTTGTCATAAACATGAAAATTGTTGATAACCGATTTATCTTTTCAGTGGCTTTGAGTTGATGTGCAAATATGTTGTGGTTGATTTTATATGAATTTATTATGTTAATGTCGTTGCATTTAAGTTGTGTCATTGCATAGAATTGTCAAGCGAAGGGGGTTGTAGCCTGACAAGTCGAATATGACTTTAGCAAAGGGGGCTGTAGCCTGACAAGTCGAATATGACTTTAGCGAAGGGGGTTGTAGCCTGACAAGTCCAATTATGACTTTAGTGAAGGGAGTTGTAGCTCTATTGGTACCACATGCATAATTACATTGCATTTTGTTGAGTAGTCGTTGTTGCATTGTCGAGTCGTTGTTGTTGCATTGTTGATGTTGCTGCTGCATTATTTGAATGAAGTTAAATGATAATTGTTGTTGGCATTATGTGAAGTATTCTTAAAGATGAATTGTTGTTATTTTGTTTTGATTAATTCTTTATATGAATTGTTGCTTATTATTATTGAATGTGAAATCTCACCCATTCTGTTTGAATGTTGCCTCTACGTGGGTAACGTGCATATACTTAGGAGTAACTGCTGATGTGAGTTGATTCCTCGTGTCGTCTTAGGAGTCAAGCTCTGATATGTTACGGGATGGGGATATTTATATGTTTTGTTTTCCTTGTTACATATTACTTTTAAGTTGCTGTTGTTGAACCACTTGTGGATTTGAAACTTTATTATGTTGCTGACGTTGAGGCCTTAGTGCCGAGTTTCTTTTAAAACGTTGAATATTTTCCGCTGTGACATTATTTTGAATTATTGAAAGCAGTTGTTTAAATAAATTGTGAATTTAACTCTATTTATATAAGCAGTTGTTTCTTTTTCACCCTCTATTTAACTCTATTTATATTAACGAAATGTGACATCCTGTTTCGCGATGAAACTCTGATTTATTATATGTTATTTACATGTTTGGAAAACAGGGTGTTACAATTGGTATCAGAGCAGGTCGGTCCTTCCGGCCAAGTAGTTGAGTCATTTGTGTCGTTTGACGGTTGAATATTGTCGTCATGTTTTCTTATGATTGTTCGTTGTGTAATGAACAAAGATTTTACGGTGAACTTAGTCTGTTTACCGTTGAGTGGGATGGATGTGATACTAGGTATGAACTGGTTGGAGTTTAACTACGTTCATATTAACTGTTTTAGTAAGACAGTGTGTTTTTCATCTGCCGAAGAAGAAGGAGAAACTGAGTTCTTGACTACCAAGCAGTTGAAGCAGTTAATGCATGATGGAATCCAAATGTTTTCTTTGATGGCGTTCCTGTCTATTGAGAATCAAGCGGTGATTGATAAGTTGCAAGTGGTATGTGAGTTTCCAGAAGTTTTCCCTGATAAAATACCTGATGTGCCGCTAGAGAGGGAAGTAGAATTTTCCATTGATCTTGTTCCGGGAACGAAGCCTTTTTCTATGGCACCTTACTGTATGTCAGCTTCCGAATTAGCAGAGTTGAAGAAGCAGTTAGAAGATTTGCTTGATAAGAAGTTTGTAAGACCGAGTGTGTCGCCTTGGGGAGCGCCGATGTTGTTGGTTAAGAAGAAAGATGGTAGCTTAAGGTTATGTATAGATTACCAGCAGTTGAATAAAGTGACAATAAAGAATAGGTATCCACTTCCGAGGATCGACGATTTGATGGATCAGTTAGTGGGTGCACGTGTGTTCAGTAAATTTGATTTAAGATCGGGCTATCATCAGATCAAGGTGAAAGATGAGGATATGCAGAAGACGGCCTTTAAGACACGTTACAGACATTATGAATATACCGTGATTCCTTTCGGTGTTACTAATGCGCCTGGTGTGTTTATGGAATATATGAATCGTATTTTTCATACTTATCTAGATCGTTTCGTTGTTGTGTTTATAGATGATATTCTGATATACTCCAAGTTGGAGGAGGAACATGCCGAGCATTTGAGGATTGTTTTGCAAGTGCTGAAAGAGAAGAAGTTATACGCCAAGTTATCAAAAAGAGAATTCTGGCTAGAGGAAGTGAGTTTTCTTGGTCACATTATTTCTAGTAGTGGTATTGTTGTAGATCCATCTAAGGTTGAGGCAGTATCGCAATGGGATACTCCGAAGTCGGTTACTGAAGTTAGAAGCGTTTTGAGTTTGGCAGGTTATTACCGAAGGTTTATTGAAGTATTTTCCAAGTTAGCACTTCCGTTAACTCAGTTGACATGTAAAGGTAGAGCTTTTGTATGGGATGTTCAGTGTGAAAATAGTTTCAATGAACTAAAGCAACGTTTGACGACAACTCCGATTTTAATACTACCAAAACCCGATGAACCATTTGTTGTTTATTGTGATGCATCTAAGTTGGGTTTAGGTGGTGTGCTTATGCAGGATGATAAAGTGGTGGTTTATGAATCGAGGCAGTTGTGGATTCATGAACGTAATTACCCTACTCATGATCTTGAGTTAGCTCCAGTGGTTTTTGTACTTAAGATTTGGATACATTATCTGTATGGTTATAGATTTGAAGTGTTCAATGATCATAAAAGTCTGAAGTATCTATTTGACCAGGAAGAATTAAATATGAGGCAGCGAAGGTGGCTTGAATTGCTTAAGGATTTTGATTTCGGGTTGAACTACCATCCGGGCAAGGCTAATGTTGTTGCATATGTTTTAAGTAGGAAAACGTTACATATGTCTGCTATGATGGTTAAAGAGTTGGAGTTGCTTGAACAGTTCAAAGACTTGAGTTTGGTTTGTGAAATGTCGTGACAGAGTGTGAAATTGGAATGTTGAAGATCGACAGTGAATTTTTGAATAGTATCAAGGAAGCTCAGAAGGCAGATGTGAAGTTGGTAGACTTAATGGTTGGAAATAACCAGACGGAAGATAATGACTTTAAAGTTGATGATCAAGGAGTGTTGCGGTTTCGGAATAAGATTTGCATTCCTGATGATGCAGAAATGAAAAAGATGATTCTGGAAGAAAGCCACAGAAGTAACTTGAGTATTCACCCAGGAGCTACAAAAATATATCATGATTTGAAGAAATTGTTTTAGTGGTCTGGGCTGAAGCGAGATGTGGCGCAATTTGTGTATACATGTCTAATTTGTCAGAAGTCGAAAGTTAAACATCAGAAACCTGCTAGGTTGTTGACACCTTTAGATGTTCCAGAGTGGAAATGGGATAGTATATCCATGGTTTTTGTGACGAGTTTGCCGAATACTCCAAAAGGACATGATGCAATTTGGATAATTGTGGATAAACTGACGAAGTCAGCTCATTTCATTCCGATTAACATCAATTTTCCTGTATCTCAGTTGGCGGAGATTTATATCCGTGAGATTGTGAAGCTACATGGTGTTCCATCGAGTATTGTATCATATAGGGATCCAAGATTTATTTCTAGATTTTGGAAGAGTCTGCACGAGGCGTTGGGTTCTCAGTTAAGGTTGAGTTCGGCGTATCATCCACAGACAGATGGACAGTCAGAGAGGACAATTCAGTCGTTGGAGGACTTGTTGAAAGTTTGTGTACTTGAGCAAGGAGGAACTTGGGATAGTCATCTTCCATTGTTCGAGTTCACTTACAATAACAGTTACCATTCTAGCATTGGAATGGCACCGTTCGAAGCGTTGTATGGTCGGAGATGTAGAACTTCGTTATGTTGGTATGAGTCCGGTGAGAGTGTGGTGCTAGGATCAGAGATTGTCCAACAGACTACTAAGAAGGTCAAGTTGATTAGAGAGAAGATGAAAGCGTCGCAGAGTAGACAAAAGAATTACCATGACAAGCGTAGGAAGGACCTTGAGCTTTAAGGTGACCATGTGTTTTTGAGAGTCATTCCCGTGACCGATGTTGGACGGGCTCTAAAATCAAAGAAATTGACTCCGAGGTTCATTGGCCCGTATCAGATTTCGGAGAAGGCTAGGACGGTTGCATATAGAGTGGGTTTGCCACCGCATCTTTCGAACTTGCACGATGTGTTTCATGTGTCACAACTTCGGAAGTATGTTCCGGATCCATCTCATGTGATTCCAAGAGATGATGTGCAAGTAAGAGACAACCTTACAATTGAGACCTTACCAGTAAGGATTGAAGGCCGTGAAGTGAAGAAGTTGAGAGGCAAAGAGATACCTCTTGTGAAAGTCGTTTGGGGAGGAGCAGCTGGTGAAAGTTTGATGTGGGAGTTGGAGAGCAAGATGCTGGAGTCATATCCAGAGTTGTTTGCATGAGGTACATTTTCGAGGACGAAAATATTCTAAGTGGGGGAGAGTTGTAACGCCCTATTTTTATTATCTAATTATTTTGTCGAGTTTAGTGCCTTTTTGGTATATTTTATTTGAATAATTGCGTTGTGTGGGTTTTTGTGTTATGTGTGTGTAATATTAGTTGTTTATTAAAAAATTGTTAGTGAAGGTATAAAAATTAAAAATAGAATATTGAGGCAGTAAGGGCAGTTTTGGAATAAGGAGAAGTTATTTAGGTTAAGAATATAAGAGGAAGGGAATAGAAAGTCAGTATATGTAAAAACCAGTTTTTGTGAGAAAAAGAGAAAACTTAGAAGTCAGAGAAGAGAAGCTTGTAGATTTCAGAATTCAACAAACCTAAGGTAAGGGTGGGACTAACCTTCTATAATCTTAAGCATATGATTCTAAAAAGGGGAGAAAAACAAAGGAAGGGGGGGGGGGGGTTGAATTGTGTTAGACTTATCTTCGTTTTCTCTTGAAAACTCAGAACACTAATGATCAGAAGCAATTGAGACAACTTCTGAAGATGATGTTCAGGAGCGTATGCAGCGGAATGATAAACAGAGAGAAAAGAGAAGAAACAAGACACAAGCAATTTATACAGGTTCCTTCCAAAAACCGGAAGTGGTCCTGTCCCCCTTGCACTTCCAAGGAGAGTTCACTAGATGTAATATCTGATTACAAATGCTCAAGCACACAAGAAAGAGACTTCAAATGCTCAAGAACACAATCAAGAGACTTCTAATGCTCAAGCACACAAGCAAGAGACTTCTATCAAACAAAATTACAATGAAAATGTTTGAGGTTGAACACTTGATGTACAATCAGTGGTGTTCTCAATACAAATCAGATACAGACTCTTAAGACTTTTGAATTTCAAAGATATGAACTTGAAAATTGAAATTCTAAGTGAACTTTGGATGCCTAAACAATTTGACAAGTTTTGGCGCTTTCAAAATGTTGTAGAGTCCTTGTTGTTCTTCAAGTCTTCACTCCTTTATATAGAGGTGTGAAATAAACGTTGTAAGTGCCAATTCATCCAAAAAGAGTCGTTGCTGAAGCTTGATCTTTCACCAATGATTCTTTTCCTGATTAAGTTATTGTCCTATAAAGGATCAATTTCGAATCCATTGCGGTTGAGAGGGAACAAGGATGCAGGCTTGGTTGTACATGAGAGCTGTTATTCTTGTCTGGTAGCTGAGACAAAGAACAGAGTAGTGGAGAAGGTGGTTGTACAGTTCGTACAGAGTACAATGTCAACGCTTCTTGTTTCTTTGCAGCCAAATGACTTCAAATCCTTTTAAAATGACCGTTGCATTATTCCACTAGTCTTCTGCCAATTCTATGTGACTTTCGCTCCAAAATACAACACTTAAATCATAAAACCTTGAATCATTTTGCTTCTGGTGAAATACTGTTGCTTCTGAAGAATCAGCTTATGAGGACCTTCAGCTTCTGATGACGTCATACTCTTTAGGAGCGCAAGTCTTCAGGAGCGCCAATCTTCAGGAGCGCCTTAAGCTTCAAATAATGTTTCTTTTGCTCTTTATTTGTTCTTTCAGAACCTTGTTAAGATATAACACTTTGTCTATAGTCCTGTACACTTGAACAAACGTTAGCACTACCAATTGTCAATTTTTTAATACCTTGTTATCATCAAAACTTTTTAGGGTTTATTGTTAAACACATTTTGTTCCAACAATCTCCCCCTTTTTGATGATGACAAACAATAGTATTTAAAAACTTGATCAATTGTTGTTAATCTAATTAACAAGTTGACTTATAGGGTATGAGGTTTGTAAGCTCCCCCTGAGTCTAATAGTACTTTAAGGTGAGGTTTGTTAGCTCCCCCTGAGTTCTATCTTGTTGATTAAATTCATTTAACACTCAATAAGTTATTTTGAAATATTAATACTCCCCCTATTTAAAAGGTTTGAGAACCTTTTTTTTTCAAAAAAAAACTTAATGGGGTTCAGAGCCTTTAAATACTATCACACTTACTCCCCCTTTTGTCATTAACAAAAAGAAATAAACAAAAGGAAGAGATGAGAAAAACATAGCGTATAAAAAGATTCAAAGCATAAACAAATCACAATGAGACAAAAAAAAATATGCGATGTAAACAGTCATTCAGAAGCTGTTTATTCAGTCAGAAGCATTTAAGTTCAGAAGCATGTAAGTTCAGAAGCAATGCAATATTCAGAAGCATACAAGATAAACAAGAATCAAGATAAATAAAACACAACAACAACAACAAAGGTGTGCAACTAAGGGTTGGTTTGTTTGCTGGTGTTTTCAAGAATCTTCCTGAGCAGCTCATTTGTTTCCTCTTGTTTCTTCTGCATTTCTGCTTTGAATAGCTCATAGCTTCTGGTCAGATTTTCCTCTCTGATTCTGGCTTCTTCCAACTTAGCATCTGTTTCAGCTTTATGTTCCAATAAAAGTAGCCTCTGCTCTAACAAGTCTTTCTCAAGCTTCTTATTCTTTGCTTCCAAAACCTTGTTCCTCTAAACTAGAGCCAGATCAGGAGCTGTTGACTTCAGATTTACCTTGGTCAGAAAAGACAAATCCAGGTCCTTTGGGTGAATGTATTGAGGGAGAAAATCAGTTGCTTCCCTTCCTCTTACACTCAATGAGGATCTTGCCCAAGTTCCCAGTATCGTTGCTTCCTCAAGATTTTCATCAATCCCATTTAGCCAATCTTGCAGCTTCTGCTTTGCTTGCTCCTAAGCTTCAACGCATGTAGAGGATAAGGCATTCATCACATTTACAACTCTTTCCTTTAGCCTCCTCCACTGCTTGTCATAGCTTTCCCTGTGACTCAAGTCATTTCTGGATGAAATGAGCTTGATCATTTTCTCAGCTATGTCTTCCCACACACCTTTTAATACATTAGAATCTAAGAATCTGGTGGGTAGTGAAGGTTGTTTTCTAGGTCTGGGAGCAGCAACAGGTTCAATTTGAAGGTTATTTGAGGTGAAGGATTGAGAATTGCTAGAAGATGATTGATCAGGAGTAGACTGTTCAACCTCCATAGGTGAGTGTTGATCAGCCTCTTCATTGAGATCTTCAGAAGTGATCATATCATCAATCTCCATAGCATTTTCAGAGTGAGTGGGTGCAGGAGTATGGTCAGATGTAGTTTGTTCAAGAACAGTGTGTTCAGGAACACTTTGTTCGGGTATTTGTGGTTCAGGTGAATGTTGTTGTGGGCTTTCTGAAGCAACTTTAGAAGTTGTTACTTCAGAGGCTTTTTATGGGTTTAGATCAACATTTGGTAATTCACCTGATAAATTTCTACTAAGATTATTTAAAACAGAATCATCTTTAGGTTTTTCAGGAAGGATCATGTTGAGTGGTTGAATTGTTTGTGGTTGAAGTGGATGAATAGGAGGTAGTTTACTACTTTTTATTTCAAGCAGCTTACCAATCCTAACTCCAATAGGGGGTTCCATTGGTTTGAAAGGGGAAACAGGTTTAGAAGGCTTTTTATGGAGTTTGGGTTATGGTGATTGGCCTTTGCGAAGAATGCTTATAGGAATATCATCCATATCAGTAGATGAGGATGATGAGGATTTGGATTGTGAGGAGGTTGAATCAGATTCTATATGTATCAAATGTTGTGTAGAAGAAGTACCTGACATAGCTTCTGATTCAGGAGCCAGCAGCAGATTCTCAGCTTCTGCAGTCACCTCCATCTGAAGTTCTGCAGTAACATCCTTGAGCAACACCAAAGAAAGGACTTCAATATCTTTGGCTAACTCCAGGACCTTCTAAAGAGCTTCAGCCTCTGCTTTCTTCTTCTTCTTTACCTCCCTGGTAAGCAGTTCAGTAGCATCAGCTTCGGCTGATCTTACAGCTTCTTCATCAACCTTCTTTGACATCTCTTGGACTTCAGCAATCTTCTCAAGATATAATTGATCACAATTCTCAAGACCTATTGCTTTAAGTTCTTCATCCCTTTGCAACTTGTAAAGAGCAGCTTTTCTCTTCTTCTCAGCCATTATCTTGTCACCATGCTCTTTACATGCCTTTTCCATTTCAGGAGTCATGACAATCATTGGACTGACTCTTACAAGATTGCTTTTATATGGTCTTTCTTCCTCTGCTTCCATAGCTGCAAACTCTTCAGAAGTGTAGACAGACTCTCTTAGCTTTCTTAGCTTAGGTGTTCTCTTCTTCTTCTTCTTCAGAAGAGTCTGTTCAGGAGCTATTGTGGATGCAGAAGCAACTTGTTTGCCACTTCTGGTCTTCTGTTTGATAATTGCTTCTAGGTCCAGGTCCTGAACTTCTTCCTGAATAGAAGGGACATCAGAAACACCATCTTTAGGTTTCTCAGGAGCTTTTTCTTTCTTAGCCTTCTTAGAAGGATTTTCACCCTCTAAGTACTCCTCCTGAGTAAGCTCCTTTCTCTTGGCTTTCCTGCCTTTCTCCACAGGCAGGTTGCTTCCTGGCATGTCTTCAGGAACTTCACTGAGCCCAATTCTCTCACCAGTGTTTGCATAATGGTCACTGAGAAGTGCCATTTGCACAACTAGTGAATCCTTCTTGCATATTGGTGGGAAGTTTGCCATTAAATCTGACACCACCATGGATTCACTCAAGTCTGAGCTGAGAGGAGTGAATCTCTTTATTAGTTGCATATGCTTCAGGGTCTTTCCATTTATCACCTTGCCGACCACTGTTTCTAGCATCTGATCAATGTAGAAACGTGTTTGACTAAGAGCTTCAATGATTCCCCCTTGATGAAAGATTTCAGACAACAATCTTCCATAAGGAACCCAAAATCTGTCTTCATTCTGACTCTTCCATAGTTCCTTGACCATGTACTTGAAGATGTACCTTGGCAAGTTAACCTTTTCACCTTGAATAATGTGGTGAATGAAGACTTTGTGAGCTAGGGAGGGTTGATCACTACCACCACCTTTTGGTAGCAGATTCTCAAATTGAATCTTCAGAAGCATCTTCTTCTGCATATCTAAGTCACTGTACTTTCCACCCTTTGTGGAGTTAAACAGGGTCATATTTACAGTGTCTTTCCAAGAGCTGGTATGAGGGTTAGGAATCTCAATCCCAGAGTAGATACCTTCAACTTTAACACCCAGAATAGAAGCTATGATCTGTTCGGTGATTTTAATAGGGACACCCATCACACTTGACCTTATTTTAGTACCGTTGAAGGGTTCCAGATGCATTTCTTCCCTTGTCTTTCTAGCTAGTTCTGGATAAAGAAGAACCAGATTCCTTTCTTCTTCTTCAGCAGCTTTCTTGTCGTAGATACTCACTCTTACCCAAAAGTGCCTTACAAGAGCTTTGTATGTTGGACCATTCAGAAGCTTGAAATACTGTAGCCAACCTTGTGCAGCATAGAATTCTTTAATGTCGCATCCATGAAACATAAGCGACATAAAATCGATCGGATTCTCTAGTTGAATATTTAACTGATGTTCTTGGATTTTCATTGTAGATCCACTGAGTAAATACGCAGCCCTTTCTGGTTGTTGAGCTACTTGCTGATTCAGATTACTAGATTCTTGAACGGAACTAGAGGATGCCATTGATTTGATTGAAGATGATGAAGTTTTAGGGTTCTAGGTTGAGATTGTTTCTTAACAGATACGAAAGCAAAAAGAGAAAGTGTAGGTAGTGAAGTGAGAAGTGTGTGTTTTGTTTAAGTGTTTTTAGTAAAAACGTTTGAATACACAGGGGACAAACAAACACATCATTAATGACAGTTTGGGGGCGCGAGATAGTACTACGAAAGCATAAAGATCATCATTGCCCTTTTTGTTATACACCAATACATTTAGGCCATGTTATCAGATTTCAGATGAGCTGTATAAGTTAATGGGACAGGTGTCACCAGAAGCAACTCCAGAAATTCCACTAACTCCTACTATTCAGAAGCACAAAGATTCCGCTTCTGAAGTTTGAAATTCTGATGACTCATTAGGAGCACATTTTCCTCAGAACCTCACTTAAGAGCTTCTGATGGACTATAGCTTCTGAAGTGGCTTCAGAAACTAAACTTCTTATTTAGGAGCAAGCAATTTTAATCAGACACATAATGCATGTTCAAATTTTTCTTTATAAAATCAAATCTTTCAACTGTTAAAGGCTTAGTAAATATATCAGCCCATTGATTTTCAGTGTCAATGAATTGTATATCTAAAATTCCTTTTTGAACATAATCTCTGATAAAATGGTGTTTGATCTCAATATGCTTGGCTCTTGAATGCAGAATTGGATTTTTTGATAAACAAATAGCAGTAGTATTATCACAAAAGATGGGAATACTGTTAGCATTAATCTAATAATCTTCCAACTGATGTTTCATCCAGAGTAGTTGTGTGCAACAGCTTGCAGCTGAAATGTATTCTGCTTCTGCTATAGACATAGCAATAGTTGCTTGTCTTTTGCTCGCCTAGGATATCAGATTATCACCCAGAAATTGACAATTGCCACTGGTTGACTTTCTTTCAATCCTATTCACCAGCATAATCAGCATCACAGAATCCAATTAGCTTGTAATCTGAGGATTTTCTATAAAGCAGTCCCAGATTAGTTGTTCCTTTCAGATATCTGAAGATTCTTTTAATTGCAGTTAAATGAGATTCTCTAGGATCTAACTGAAACATTGCACACAAGCATACACTAAATAAAATATCTGGCCTAGATGCAGTGAGGTATAACAGAGAACCAATCATACCTCTGTATAGCTTCTGGTCTACTTTTGATCCTTCATCTTCTTTGCTTAAGGTGCATGTTGGATGCATTGGAGTGTTCATTAGCTTACAATCTTCAAGCTTGAACTTCTTCAGAAGCTCCTTTGTATATTTTGTTTGATGAACATATACTCCATCTTTGCTTTGATTAATTTGAATGCCCAGGAAGAACTTCAGCTCTCCCATCATGCTCATTTCAAATTCATCCTGCATTAACTTAGAAAACTCCTTGCAAAGAGATGCATTAGTAGAACCAAATATTATATCATCAACATATATTTGCACAACAAGAATGTCTTTCTCAAGGGTCCTTCTGAAGAGTGTTGTATCAACTTGACCTCGTTTAAAATTATTTTTAATCAAGAAATTACTTAGTCTATCATACCAAGCTCTAGGAGCTTGCTTCAAGCCATATAGTGATTTCTTTAGTTTATAAACATGGTCAGGATGCTTCAGATCCTCAAAACCAGGAGGTTGTTTGACATACACTTCTTCTTCTATAACACTATTGAGAAATGCACTCTTGACATCCATTTGATATAATATTATTCCATGATTAATTACATAAGATAAAAGTAACCTGATGCTTCCAATCTTACAACTGGAGCAAATGTTTTAGTGTAATCAATGCCTTCTAGTTGACTGTATCATTGTGCAACAAGTCTGGCTTTGTTTCTGGTTACTTCACCTTGCTCATTCAGTTTGTTCCTGAATACCCATTTTGTTCCAATAATGTTCTTCTGAGAAGGTTTGGGTACTAGATCCCACACATCATTTCTTTGAAATTGATTCAGCTCTTCTTGCATTGCTAAGATCCATCCATCATCTGAAAGTGCTTCATCAACTATTGTAGGCTCAATCATTGATATCAGTCCTATCATAGATTCTTGTTGTCTGAAGTGTGATCTTGTTCTTTTGGGACTTTCTTTACTCCCAATGATTTGATCCTTAGGATGAGAAGACTTGTATTTGAAAGTGTTGTTGGATGAATCTGCTTGCTGTGAGCCATCTTGTGCTTCATCAGAAGCAACTTCATCTTGAGCTTCTGATGTGGGTGCAGCTTTTGGACTATCTTCAGATTCAACTATCTGATCAGGTTCTGGAGTGTCTTCAGAAACCTGTATCTCTGCAGAACCTTCATCTTGCTTTGAAGTTTTATCTTCAAGCTCTTTGTCATCAAATTTAACGTGCATAGATTCTTCAACACAGAGTGTTTCTGAATTATACACTCTGTATGCCTTTGACCTTTCAGAGTAACCTATAAAGATTCCTCTTTGGGCCTTGGCATCAAATTTCTTTAGGTAGAGCTTGTTGTTTAGAATGTAACATGTACATCCAAATTGATGAAAGTAAGAGATATTGGGTTTTCTTCCTTTGAAGAGTTCATATGTTGTTTTCTCCAAGATAGGTCTGATGTAAATCCTATTCTGGACATAACACGCTGTATTCACAGCTTCTGCCCAAAAATGTTTTGCCAAATTGTTTTCGTGGATCATGGTTCTGGCCATTTCTTGCAAAGTTCTATTCTTTCTCTCTACAACCCCATTTTGTTGTGGAGTTCTAGGAGAAGAGAATTCATGGGTGATTCCATGTTTTTCACAAAAAGCTTCAAATGGCTCATTTTCAAATTCACCACCATGATCACTTCTAATTTTCAAAATTTTGGCTTCTTTTTCAGATTGAATAAAGGAGCAGAAGTTACTGAATACATCATATGCATGATCTTTGCTTTTCAGGAATTTCACCCAAGTCCATCTGCTGTAATCATCAACAATGACTAGTCCATACTTACTCCCATATAAGGATGCAGTGCTAACTGGTCCAAATAGGTCAATATGAAGTAGTTCTAAGGGTCTTGAGGTGGAAACAATGTCTTTAGCTTTGAAAGATGATTTAACAATTTTTCCTTTCTGACATGCACCACAGAGTGCATCTGAATGATAATCAATGTCAGGGAGGCCTTTGACAAGCTGTAACTTGCTAAGCTTAGAGATTAATGTCCAGTTAGCATGTCCAAGCCTTCTATGCCACATCCATTTCTTATCATTCATTGACAGAAGGCAAATTACCTTCTGATCAACCAATTCAGAGAAATTAATTTTATAAACATTTTCAACTCTCTTTCCTTTGAACACTATGGATTTATCATTCTTGTTGATTACTATGCAGTTGGCTTTTTCAAATAAAACATCATAACCATTGTCACAGAATTGACTGATGCTCAATAGGTTATGCTCAAGCCCATCTACCAACCACACATTATTAATAAAGGTAGAGGAATTACCAATAGTCCCCGTACCAATAATCTTCCCAGACTGGTTGCCTCCAAACTTTACATTTCCTCCTTCTTTCATTGTGAGGGATAGGAACATTGACTTGTCTCCTGTCATGTGCCTTGAGCAACCGCTATCCAGGTACCATGACTTTTGCTTCGATCTTGCTTTTAGACAAATCTGCAGTATTGACAATTTCAGATTTAGGTACCCATTGTTTTATGGGTCCTTTAGGGTTAGAGCTGGAAGATTTACTCACCATTTCCTGTTCCTTAAGATGCGCTTTGGGTAGCTTCTGATTAATCATTACCTTAGGTTTTTCAACTTTTGGTTTTGATACTTCAGAAGCAACAACTGCTTTTCCCTTCTAAACCTTAGACTTAAGGATATCAGATTCTGATTCCATCAGACTCTGAGGAACAGGTTCTGATCTCTTCAGAATCTTAATCTTTATGGTTTTAGATTCAGAATTTACCACAACCTTAGGCTTGAAGTTCTTTGGCTTTGAAGTAATCTTAGCCTTAGAACTAGAAGCTTCAGGTTCTGATTGAACAACAGTTTCCATTTTGGCACCTTCAGGAACAAAGAAGGTTTTCAATCCTTCCTTAATGCATTCACAATATGCTTTAAGATTGGTTTCATTAGATTTAGCTTCTGAAAATCCAATCCCTTTGCCATTGTTTTTGTAAATGCTATAAATTATAGAAGCAATTCTGCTTCTGTCAATACCAGAAATAATAAAATCCTCAAGAGCAATCTCATGGTTACTTAAAGAATTTCCATCACATTTTTCTTGTAACTTCTGACACAAGAACTTGAGCTTGTCTTCATAAGTTTTACATATGAAGTCAAAGCCTCTAAGTCCCTCTTCAGAAGCTTTCAGATCCAATAAAGTTGATTCTTGTTGCTTCATCAGAGCAACATATTTTTCTTTCAAAACTTTCAACTCATTGGTTCTCAGTTCAAAATGAGTGAGGAGGTCTTTAAGCGACTCTATCAATTCTTCTCTAGGGATTTTGGAATATACCTCATTTTCATCTTCAGAATCTGATTCAGTTTCAGTTTCTGAAGTTGCTGTAGCTACTAACCCAACAACTAACTTTGCACCTTCATCAGATTCTTCTTTGTCAGACTCAGATTCACTATCAAAATTATCCCATGTGGCCATCAAACTCTGCTTTAACTGTTTCTTGAACTTGCTTGACTTGAATGTTGGCTTCTTTGACTTTTCCATTGACTTTTCCTTCTGAAGATCAGGGCAATCAACAATGAAATGACCAGGCTTCTTGCAATTGAAGCATCCCTTCTGATCTTCCTTCTTTGAGCTTCTGAAGCTACCTCTTTTGGACACAAACTTCTTGTTCTTTTTGGCTAGATACTGAAGTCTGTTTGAGAGCATATCCATCATCTCAGTAACCTCTTCATCAGAATCTCCAGTTGGTGAATCTTCTTCTTCAGACTCAACCACTTTAAGAGCTTTTGATGATTTGCTTTTAGATGGAAGAGCTATTGATTTACTCTTTTTAGTAGACTCATGTTCATTAAGACGTAACTCATGAAGTTTGAGAGAACTAACAAGATCTTCAACACTTAAAGTGTTTAAATCTTTAGCTTCCTCAATGGCAGTCACCTTTGGTCTCCATCTGGCAGGCAGACTTCTAAGTATCTTACTCACGTGATCAGAAGCAACATAGTTTTTCTTCAGTATTTGAAGTGCAGAGACTAAGGTTTGAAATCTTGAGTACATCTCCTCAATACTTTCATCATCCTTCATCTTGAACAACTCATACTGATGAACAAGCATCAATGCTTTAGCTTCTCTGACTTTCTTGCTTCCTTCATAGCTAGCACATAAAGATGAAAACATAGCTTTTGCAGTTGATTTATCACTCATCTTCATGTACTCTGCTCGTGGTATAGCAGAAACCAGAGAGCCTTTGATCTTATGATGTTTCTTGTACATCTTCTTCTGAGCAGGAGTATGAATTTTTCTATCAACAGCAGCTCCTTCTTCATCAAGGACTAAGTCACTAACTCCATCTTCCAGAATATCTCATAGTTCTTCATCTAAGCCCATGATATAACTGTAGAAGTTGGTTTTCCACCAAGAAAACTCTTCAGGATCTCCATTAAACTTTGGAACCTTCCCTGAGTCAGTTTTCTTTTCACTATAGTCATAGGAAACAACATGATGATTACCACCAGAACCAGCAGAACTAGAACTAGAAACAGATGATTCAGCAGACATGTTTTTCTCAGATCTTGGACTGTTACACTGTTAGGTGTTGACAACAAAACCAAAGCTCTAGATACCAATTAAATGGGAGAAAAACACAAGAAGGGGGGGGGGGGGTTGAATTGTGTTAGACTTATCTTCGTTTTCTCTTGAAAACTCAAAACACTAATGATCAGAAGCAATTGAGACAGCTTCTGAAGATGATGTTCAAGAGCGTATGCAGCGGAATGATAAACAGAGAGAAAAGAGAAGAAACAGGACACAAGCAATTTATACAGGTTCCTTCCACAAACCGGAAGTAGTCCTGTCCCCCTTGCACTTCCAAGGAGAGTTCACTAGATGTAATATCTGATTACAAATGCTCAAGCACACAAGCAAGAGATTTCAAATGCTCAAGAACACAATCAAGAGACTTCTAATGCTCAAGCACACAAGCAAGAGACTTCTATCAAACAAAATTACAATGAAAATGTTTGAGGTTGGACACTTGATGTACAATCAGTGGTGTTCTCAATACAAATCAGTTACAAACTCTTAAGACTTTTGAATTTCAAAGATATGAACTTGAAAACTGAAATTCTAAGTGAACTTTGGATGCCCAAACAATTTGACAGAGTTTTGGCGCTTTCAAAATGTTGTAGAGTCCTTGTTGTTCTTCAAGTCTTCACTCCTTTATATAGAGGTGTGAAATAAACGTTGTAAGTGCCAATTCATCCAAAAAGAGTCGTTGTTGAAGCTTGATCTTTCACCAATTATTCTTTGCCTGATTAAGTTATTGTCCTATAAAGGATCAATTTCAAATCCATTCTGGTTGAGAGGGAACAAGGATGCAGGCTTGGTTGTACATCAGAGCTGTTATTCTTGTCTGGTAGCTGAGATAAAGAACAGAGTAGTGGAGAAGGTGGTTGTACAGTTCGTACAGAGTACAATGTCAACGCTTCTTTTTTCTTTGCAGCCAAATGACTTCAAATCCTTTTAAAATGACTGTTGCATTATTCCACTAGTCTTCTGCCAATTCTATGTGACTTTTGCTCCAAAATACAACACTTAAATCATAAAACCTTGAATCATTTTGCTTCTGGTGAAATACTATTGCTTCTGAAGAATCAGCTTCTGAGGACCTTCAGCTTCTGATGACGTCATACTCTTCAGGAGCGCAAGTCTTCAGGAGCGCCAATCTTCAGGAGCACCTTAAGCTTCAAATAATGTTTCTTTTGCTATTTATTTGTTCTTTCAGAACCTTGTTAAGATATAACACTTTGTCTATAGTCCTGTACACTTGAACAAACGTTAGCACTACCAATTGTCAATTTTTTAATATCTTGTTATCATCAAAACTCTTTAGGGTTTATTGTTAAACACATTTTGTTCCAACATGTTGTTGTTGTTGAGTTTTGAGAATATAGGAATTAGGTCTAAATTCAATAAAAATTGTTGAAAGTGTAGGTAATTCCATGAATTAATGTAAGGAAGTGATGT
Organism: Medicago lupulina; assembly: GCA_958299785.1. Taxonomy (NCBI): domain Eukaryota; kingdom Viridiplantae; phylum Streptophyta; class Magnoliopsida; order Fabales; family Fabaceae; genus Medicago; species Medicago lupulina. Next base: position 47,369,098 of record OY283141.1, on the reverse strand, counting down.
CTAGGTTGTAGAATAACAATAGGTAATGTTTCCTATCAATTTTGGGGTTTGGGGTTGTCAAAATTAGGGTTTCGAGTGAGAACAGAGGTCTGTTCACAGACCTGTCTGTCGTCGCTCGCCAAGACGAGTGCTCAAACTCGCCTAGCGAGCTGATTGAAGGTGAGAAAAAACACAAGAAGGGGGGGATTGAATTGTGTTAGTTATTTCTTCGTTTTCTCTTAAGTTAATACACACAGACCAGAAGCAATTATGAACAGCTTCTGAAGTGATGTTCAGAACCAAAATGCAGCGGATAAAAACAGAGAGAGAGAGAGAGTGAGAGAAGAAAGACACAAAGCAATTTATACAGGTTCCTTCCACAAACCGGAAGTAGTCCTGTCCCCCTTTCACTTCCAAGGAGTGTTCACTAAAATGTAATATCTGATTACAAATGCTCAAGCACAACTGCAAGAGACTTCCAATGCTCAAGAACACAATCAAGAGACTTCTAATGCTCAAGCACACAAGCAAGAGACTTCCTATCAAACAGAATTACAAGAAAAATGTTTGACACTTGAACACTTGATATACAATCAGAGGTGCTGACAATATAAATCAGATACAGACTCTTTGATACTTTAGAATTTCTAAGATATGAACTTTGAATAAGAAATTATAAGTGAACTTTTGGATGCTGAACAATTTTGACAGAGTTTTAGCGCTTTTAAATTGTTGTAGAGTCTTGTTGTTCTTCAAGTCTTCACTCCTTTATATAGAGGTGTGAAAATGAACGTTGAGTTGCCAGCGCATCCAAAAAGAGTCGTTTGAAGCTTTGATCAATCACCAATGATTCATTGCCTGATATGTTTATTGTCCTATGAAGGAGCAATTTCAAATTCATTCCATGTATGAAGAAACATCGTTGCAGGCAGAGTTGTTATTCTTGTCTTGTAGCAGAGACAAACTCTAGATAGTGGAGATAGTGGTTGTACAGTTCGTACAGTTTGTACTTTGTCAACGCTTCAAAAAGAAACAAGCAGCCAATGCTTTTGAATCCCTTTGAGTTAGCCGTTGTTACTCTTTTCCACTCTCTCGCAAATTAAATACGACATCCAATCCATTGAATAACATTTGAATCTTCAAGTTTGCATATCCTTATGAACTTGCTTCTGGTGATATACAGCTTCTGATGAACTTGCTTCTGATGACGTCATCACTTCAAGAGCGCTATGTCTTCAGGAGCACTTCTACCTTCAGGAGTAGTTCTTCTTCAGACGCTTTTAAGCTTCCTTTTTGTTCAATTCTTTGCTCTCTTTTGTTCATTCAGAACCTATGAATGGTCTCAAAATTTTTGTCTATGGTCATGTACACTTGAACAAATATTAGCATATCCAATTAACAATTTTTTAATACTTTGTTATCACTCAAAACTTTTAAGGGTAATGTTAAACACATTTTGTTCCAACAATCTCCCCCTTTTTGATGATGATAAACATTAGTATTTAAAAAAATGTTTAATTGTTGCTAATCTAATTAACAAGTTTAACTATTTAGGTATGAGGTTTGTAAGCTCCCCCTGAGTTCTATTCTTGTTAATTAAATTCAGTAAAAACAAATTAACTCGTAAAATTAATCTCATCAGGAAAATTATCAGAGCAAAGAACAGAAAGTGGTTCTATTAATTTAAGTTCCTTGAAATTAAAGTAATGGGGCTCAGAGCCTTTAAATACTATCTATACCTCCCCCTTTTGTCATTAACAAAAAGTAAATAACATAAACAAAAAGAAGAGTTGAGATAAACGTTAAGATAGTTCAAAGTCAAAATATACTACTCCTCTTTAAAATCTCATAAGAATATAAAGGTTCAGAGTATACAAAAAGTTTATAATCAATTAGAGCACATAATTATCAGAGCAAAAAGTTGTAAGCAAATTTCAGCAATAAACGTTAGATAATATTCAGGCATTACAAGTTCAGAAGCATAATCAGAGTAAAATGAAAGACAGAAGTTCAGAAGCATTCAAATAGTACAGAAGCAAAGATTAAAAAAAAGAAGTAAAAACAAGCAAAATTGTGTGCAATCTAAGGTTAAGGCTTGTTTATGTTTCATCATCTATATCAATTGTTCCATCAGCTTCTGAGTCTTCTCAGATTGAATCATCATCTCTTTCTTGAACTCTTCATTTCTCTTCAGTAGCTTTTCTTCTCTGACCTTTGCCTCTTCCAGCTGAGCATCAGTCTTGTTTTGTATTCTAGAAACATCAGCTTCTGCTCCAGAAGCTCTTTCTTCAGTTGGTGATTTTCCTTCTCCAGAAGTGAATTCCGTTGAAGTAAAGCCAACTTAGAAGAAGCTTCCTTAAGGTTCAGCTTAGTTACCCAGTCCAGATTCAAATCCTTGGGATGAATGCTTGATGGTATGAGACTTCTTGCTTCCAAGCAAATAGGAGTCTTCACCCATGTACTTAATATCTTGACCTCATCCAGATTTGAAATAACTCCTTTGAGCCATGCTTGAAGCTTTGCTTGTGCAATATCTTGTGCATCATAACTGTCTTCGTGGATTAGATTGTTTCTAGCTTCAATGAGACTGTTCAGCTCTAGAAAGATACTTTCACAAACATGAGACAATATTGTTGAATTAAGAAACATTGTTGGTGGTGAGGGGACATTTGTTCTAGCTGGTTTAACTGGTTGTATGGCCAAATTTGATGATGAAGGCTGATCAATTTTGGAGTGCTCAGTTTCATGAATGATTGTTATTGATGGTTGAGTTTATTCAGGTGGTTCAGATGCATTTTGAACAGAAGCAGTCTGTTCAGAAGCATTGTGTTTCGGGACACTTTGTTCAGGAACGTTAAGTTCAAGAACAAGTATTTGATCAGATGTAGGAACAAAGTTGTTTGTGGGTGAGTTTGGTGGTTGATGTTGAGGGATTTCTGTTAGAACTTCATCAGAAGCTATGTCAGAGGCTGTTTGTTGGTTTGATACATATTCAGGCAATTCACCTAAATAGTGGCTTTCAAGGTTTGATAAAATGGTAGTTTCAGTAGTGTCAAGGTTTTGGTTTATTGGTGAGTTGGGTTTTGATGATAAATTTGATTCAGATGCAAGATCTGTCCCTACAGGATCATCTCCACCTTCTGCAGCAGCAGGTATGAATTGAATTGCTTCAATCACTAGTGGTTGCAAAGGATGATCTGCAGGTAGATACTTGCATGCATCTATGCGTCTCTGTTGCATATCTATCATCCTATCTTGAACAGAGGGAAACATAGGTTCAAATGTATCATCATGCTTTTGTGAAGTTTTGGTTTTGGACAGAGTTTTGTTAATTGAAGATTACATCTTGCTTAAAGGAACATCATCTTCATCAGATGATGATAAGATATATGATGAAGAAGATGAGGAAGGTGAATTGGTTTGGGTGTCAGAACTGGATCCTAATTCAACAACATCTATGTTTGAATTTAAAGCATCAGTCATACCTTCTTGAGCTTCTGAAGTCTCAGCAGCTTCTGAGGTGCCAGCATTTCCTTCCTTGGCTTCTGTAGCTTCAACTATCCCCAGAACCTCAGCTTTAGATGTTGCAAGCTCTTGAATTACTGCAGCAACTTCTATAACTTTATGTGCAGCTTGAGCAGCATCCTCCTTCACCAAGCTGGAGGCTGGAACTGTTATCTGACTTGCAAGTTCCACAGCCCTTTCAACAGCTTCATCATTAATTTTCTTCCTTCTAACTTCTCTAGTCACAAGTTCAGTTGCTTCTTCTTCAGCTTCAATGTACTTGGACTCTTTTAATTTTCTGACAACGTGCTTCCTTTTCTTCTTAGGAATAACAGGTTGTTTAGGTGCAGATGAGGAAGTGGTTGCATCTTTTCCACTCCTTTTCCTTTCAGGTAGGAATTGGTCAGCTTGAAGGTCTTCTACCTCCTCCTGAATTGATGGTACGCCATAAGTGGTGCCTTCAGAAGCACTTTCCCTTCTAGCCTTCTTTGCCTTGGCTGGCTATTCAGAAGCACCTTCAAGGTACTCTGCATCTGAAACAGGCTTCCTCTTGGTTTTCCTGCTTTTGGCCACTATGATTTTCCCTCCATACATAGTATCAGGGACATCTTCCAACCTGATCTCCTTACTAGTGCTCTGAAGATGATCAGCTATGTAGAAAAGTTGAACATCCAGAGGGTCTTGCTTGCAAATTGGTGGGAAATCCTCCATTAGATTTAAAGAAATCCTTGATTCCTTCATGTCAGACTTAAGCTTGATTACTGCATCTGGCTTAATCAGCTTCATGTTGGCCAGAGTAGCTCCATTGATGATCTTTCCAGTCACGGTTCCAAGCATGTCATCATTGAAACCTCTAGTTTCACTGAGACCTCTGAACATACCTCCTTGATAGAAATTTCTGAAATGAGCCTCCCATAGGGGACCCAGGATCTGTTGTTTGTTTGGCTTTCTATGAGTGCTTTCACCATATGCTTGAAAATGTATTTGGGCACATTGGCTTTCTCTTTCTTCAAGAAGAAGTGGAGAAATACCCTGTGTTCCAGTGAAGGTTGATCAGAACCGCCTCCCTTTGGTAGCAGATTCTCATTCTGGATCTTCAGCATCATCTTATTTTCCATTGTCAGATTGATGTATGATCCTTTCTTTTTGGTGTTGAACATGGTCTCATTAACCACTTCATTCCAGGGGCTCTTTTTGTTGTTGTCTAGCCTATCCTTGAAGTTCCCTTCTGATGTCCTCCCAATCACGTAGGCTATGGTTTCTTGATTGATGAAGAAAGGGACTCCCATAATGCTTGATCTAATTTTTGTATCCACAAAGGGTTCCAAACCCATTTCTTGTCTTGATTTACCTTCCAGTGAAGGATCAATGAGTACTTTCTGATCTTCTTCGAGCTTAGCAACTTTCTTATCATAGACTGAAGCTCTTACCCAGAAGTGTTTCACTAAGCTTTCATAAGTAGGTCTATTTAACATGATGAAGTAGCTTCCCAAATTATGAGCTTCGTAGTTGTCAACAATGTCACACCCATGTTGAATCAGTGATGCAAAATCCACATGCCTCTCTACTTGGACTGTTAGATCCCATTCCTCTAAGGACATTGTTCTTCCTTTGATTACATAAGCTGGTGCGGCTTGAGTTGATGAAGTTCCTTGAACAAATTCTTGTACGGCTGAGCTTGAAGTTGCCATTGATTGAAGATGATGAAACTTTTTAGGGTTCTAAGTGTTTTTAGTTTTGAAAAAGAGAGAGCTTTTTTTGCAGAGAGAGTTTGAAATTCAAAAGTGTAAGAAGTGAAGTGAGAAGTGTGTGAGTGATTGAGTGTATTGAGTAAACGATTGCAATTTCAGAGGGGACAAACAAACATATCATTAATGACAGTTGGGGGCGCGAGGATAGTACATTCAAAGCATAAACATCATCATTGCCCTTTTAGTTACACACTTATACAAACAAGCCACGTTGGCAAACTTCAGATGCGCTGTCTAGTTAAGTGGGACAGGTGTTGCCAGAAGCAACTCCAGTAATTCCACTAACTTCCACTATTCATAAGTACAAAATCCAGCTACTGAAGTTAAGATGCTAATGTCATCTTCAGAAGCACATTTTCCTCAGACTCTCAGTTAAGAGCTTATGATGGACCATAGCTTCTAAGGTTACTTCAGAACCTAACTTCTAGTTCAGGAGCAAGCAATTTTAATCAGACACAAAATGCATGTTCAAATTTTTCTTTATAAAATCAAATCTTTCAACAGTTAAAGGTTTAGTGAATATATCAGCCCACTGATGTTTAGTATCAATGGATTGAATATCCAGAATCCCTTTTTGAACATAGTCTCTAATAAAATGGTGTTTGATTTCAATGTGCTTGGCTCTTGAATGTAGAATTGGATTCTTTGACAAACAAATAGCAGCAGTATTATCACAAAAGATGGGAATATTGTTAGCACTAATCTGATAGTGTTCCAACTGATGTTTCATCCATAGTACTTGTGTACAACAACTTGCAGCTGAAATGTATTATGCTTTTGCTGTAGACATTGCAATTGTTGCTTGTCTTTTTGCTAGCCCAGGATATCAGATTCTCCCCAGGAACTGACAGTTACCACTTTCTTTCAATCCTGTCACCAGCATAATCAGCATCACAAAATCCAATCAACTTGTAATCTAAGGATTTCCTATAAAGGAGTCCAAGATTGGTTGTTCCTTTCAGATACCTAAAGATTCTTTTAACAACAGTTAAATGAGATTCCCTAGAATCTGACTGGAATCTTGCACACAAGCATACACTGAATAAAATATCTAGCCTGGATGCAGTGAGGTATAACAAAGAACCAATCATACCTCTATACAGCTTCTGATCTACCTTTGATCCATTATCTTCTTTGCTTAAGGTGCATGTTGGATGCATTGGAGTGTTCATCAGTTTACAATCTTCAAGCTTGAACTTCTTCAGAGGCTCCTTTGTGTATTTTGTTTGATGAGCATACACTCCATCTTTGCATTGATTGATTTGAATGCCAAGGAAGAACTTTAATTCTCCGATCATGCTCATTTCAAATTCATCCTGCATTAACTTAGAGAATTCCTTGCAAAGAGATGCATTAGTATAACCAAATATTATATCATCAACATATATCTGCACAACAAGAATGTCTTTCTCAAGGGTCCTTCTGAAGAGTGTTGTGTCAACTTGACCTCTTTTAAAATCATTTTTAATCAAGAAATTACTTAGTCTATCATACCAAGATTTGGGAGCTTGTTTCAAGCCATATAGTGATTTCTTAAGTTTCAAATCCACTAGCGGTTCAACAACAACAACTTAAAAGTAACATGTAACAAGGAAATCAAAACATATAAATATCCTCATCCCGTTACGTATCAGAGCTTGACTCCTAAGACGACACGAGGAATCAACTCACATCAGCGGTTACTCCTGAGTATTTGCCCGTTACCCACGTAGAGGCAACATTCAAACAGAATGGGTGAGATTTCACATTCAATAATAATAAGCAACAATTCATATAAAGAATTAATCAAAACAAAATAACAACAATTCATCTTTAAGAATACTTCACATAATGCCAACAACAATTATCATTTAGCTTTATTCAAATAATAATGCTGCAACAACATCAACAATGCAACAACGACTACTCAACAGAGCTACAGCTCCCTTCGCTAAAGTCATAATTGGACTTGTTGGGCTACAAACCCCTTCGCTAAAGTCATATTCGACTTGTCAGGCTACAACCCCGTTCTCTAAAGTCATATTCGACTTGTCAGGCTAAAACCCCCTTCGCTTGACAATGCTATGCAATGACACAACTTAAATGCAACGACATTAACATAATAAATTCATATTAAATCAACCACAACAGATTTGCACATCAACTCAAAGCCACTGAAAAGATAAATCAGTTATCAACAATTTTCATGTTTATGACAAAATCCAATTCGAAACAGAAACGATTGAAAAAGACACGAGAAGGCAAAATGGGCAATCTGCCACTGAACAGTTCGCTAGGCGAACACAACTACTCGTTGTGGCGAGAGACAACGTCTACTCGCTAGGCAGGGAAAACATTCACTGTGGCGAGTTGGGATCTACTCGCCGGGCGACCAAAAACACTCGCTGTGGCAAGTTGGGAACTACTAGCTAGGCGACCAAGTACTCTCGCTGGGCGAGCGATGACATCTGCTCACTAGGCGAGTTTGAGCACTCGTCGTGGCGATCGACGACAGACAGGTTTGTGAACAGACCTCTGTTCTCACTCCAAACCCTAATTTTGACAACCCCAAACCCCAAAATTGATAGGAAACATTACCTATTGTTATTCTACAACCTAGACATCACTTCCTTACATTAATTCATGGAATTACCTACACTTTCAACAATTTTTTATTGAATTTAGACCTAATTCCTATATTCTCAAAACTCAACAACAACAACATGATTAGACCCTTTTTAGAATCATATGCTTAAGATTATAGAAGGTTAGTCCCACCCTTACCTTAGGTTTGTTGAATTCTGAAATCTACAAGCTTCTCTTCACTGACTTCTCACTTTTCTCTTTTCTCCCAAAAACTAGTTTTAATGTATACTGACTTTCTATTCCCTTCCTCTTATATTCTTAACCTAAATAACTTCTCCTTATTCCAAAACTTCCCTTACTGCCTCAATATTCTATTTTTAATTTTTATACCTTTACTAACAATATTTTAATAAACTACTAATATTACCAACACATAACACAAAAACCCACACACCGCAATTATTCAAATAAAATATACCAAAAAGGCACTAAACTCGACAAAATAAATAGATAATAAAAATAGGGCGTTACACACTCTACTTTCTTATTCTCTCTAAAAAGCTATTTTCTTCCTAAATATTATTTTCTTTCACTCTTTAACCGACTAACCAATCCATCTACTTTCCACTTGCCTATTCTCTCAATAAATACAAATAATTAAATTGCTAATATCAAACAAATCAATACTATTAATAATATTAAAATTAATATCATCTAATAATAATACTAATAAACTAATATTAAAAATTGGGGTGTTACAACTCTCCCCCACTTAAAAGAATTTTCTCCCTCGAAAATTACCTAAAGGAAACGGTCCGGATAAAATTCCTTCGTTCGGCTCTCTAACTCCTAAGTTACACTCACCTTCCCACTTCACCTCCACTTTGCTAATTCCCACCATTAATCAATTAGAACGAGTGTCAACAGTATTTACATACTTGTCGAATACAAAGGGATTTAATTAGTTAAAACTTAGTCTGACTGGACCAACCAGGCTCTGATACCACTATGTAACACCGTAAAACCCCAAAATGTATTTTCTAAAATAAAATACAAACAATAAAAATTCATACAAGGGTGTCACACATCTTCAATTCAAAAATACTTCATTTAAATATTAAACGTCGCAGCGGAATAATTTTCAAAATATCAAAGAACTATTCATTTTTAATGCCACATCAAAACTGAATTCAAAAGAATTTTAAAAAAACTAATCTAAAATAAAATAAATTCTCAATCCCTAGTGTCACAAATAAGAGTATCGACTCAATAAAGACTCCCAAAAGCGATAAGTAAACGAGTAGACTTCAAGCCATCCTCAGAGACTCACTGCTACTAAACTTCTTCTTCTTGAAAATCTACACCACAAGGGTGCAGGCGCCCAACCCACCACTAGAGGGTGAGAATATATCCAACACAAGAGATGCATAAACACATGTATAGATTCAGATAAAAGAACACAACAATTACATTTAGACATGTATGCATCATAATCAGATAATATTTACCATTAAATATAAAATTTCATTTAGTAAAAATCAAATAGGCATCAATCAACATCTTATGATAACATGTAAGCATCAACAACATTTAAGGATCTCAAATAGACATTTAGAAAAATACAAATCATTCACACAAAATCAAATAGAAGCACATCATTGAACATCACGTCTTTAAACAGTTACACAACTTTAAATAACACATCTTTTAATTTCACATCTTCAAATAGACCTGCAGTTATGTATGCAATGTCCCTAACTCGAATCTATATGCATGTGGTACCAATCCTACTCACCAATTTTATCCCACCATCTATAAATGCAACACCATCCTTGAATACAACACCATCAAAGTATTTTAAAAACAACACCATCTTTGAATACAACACCATCAAAGTATTTTAAATACAACACCATCAAAGTATTTTAAATACAACACCATCTTTGAATACAACACCATCAAAGTATTTTAAAGAGGTCAACATCTTTGAGTACTGCAACAGCCCGATTTTCGTTATTTAGTTTTTAATTAATTTACGTGCATTTATGTATGCTTATATACGATTATTTGCCCATTTATGCATTTTCTTGAGTTTAGTGAATAGGAGGGTATTTTGGTCTTTTGGTGAGCAAGGGTAAAATAGTAATTTTGGTTGAGAATTAGTCGTAGCATTTTAAGTGAGGACCGGTTGTTTGGCAAATTGTTAGTTTGTTGTAGTAATTAGAATTAGTGTCGGTAGTTGCTAATTATTTTATCTTTAGTAAGTTAGAAAACTAGTAGGTGGAATAATTAGAAGTGAACCCAATTAACACTTGGTGGGTTAGGCCTAGTGGAGTGTGACTATATAACCCAATCTTTAGAGAGAAAATAGGGTTAGAAACATTTTCAATTCACTAAAAGGCTAGAGGAGAGAAGAGGCTAGAGAAAGGGTTGAAGAGGAGAACATAAAGAGGGGAAGAATTGGAGCTAAAGTGAAGCTTAGGACCTAGCTGCCGAAGAGTAGAGGTAAGGGGGCTAGTCTTCAAACATAATCCCTTTTCTACCCATTTCTCATAAGTGATTATTGAAATAAGTGATTTTTTGAATTTTAGTGACTGAATTCGTGTTTGAATGTTGTTGATAATGAATTCATATGTCCAAAAATCATTATGTTGGTGTGTTGTGTTTTTGTGAAAAATTGATGAATAATGAAGTTGTGGTTTGTTGAATCTGAATGATTTCATGTTAATTGTTGTTGATGATGTTTTAAAAACATGTTGTTGATGATTTGGTGTAAAGATTATGCCTGTTGGTGAATTGGTGATGAAAGTTGTTGTTGTTGTTGTTGAATATTTATGAACATTTGGTGAATTGTTGAATTTTGACAAAATGGTGTTTGAGTCTTGAGTTTTGAGCATCATTGAGTATGTGTTCATATATATGACCTGTAAACATTAGTTGGGATGTGTTTTAGGTGTGGAAAGATCAAAATTAGAGTGTTTGGGAAAAATGGTTGGATATTTCGAAGTCTCTGTTTTTCTGAACTAGTTTTGTTTTCTGAACTAAGTTAGCTTTTGATCTGTTTTTGCTTCTGAACTGTTTTTACTTCTGAACTATTTTGCTTCTGAACTAAGTTAGCTTCTGAACTGTTTTTGCTTCTGAACTAAATTTGAGCTTCTGAACTATTTTTGCTTCTAAACTAAGTTTTGGCTTCTGAACTAAATTTGAGCTTCTGAACTGTTTTTGGCTTCTGAACTAAGTTTTAAGCTTCTGAACTGAGTTGTGCTTTTGAACAGAACTGTTGCTTCTGGACAAAGTTCGCTTAAGCGAGCTGTAAGCGAGCTCCAAGCGAACGAGCCCAATATGCTACTGTAACGTGGTCGCTTAAGCGAACCAGACTTCACTTAAGCGAATAGCACCCTGTTCAGCTACACTTGATTTTCTTTGAGAACTAGAGTGCTTTTTTTTAAAGATGGACTATGTGTTGAGTGCATATACGTTGTTGTTGGTGACTATATATGTTGAGTGCATATATGTTGTTGTTGGTGATTATATATGTTGAGTGCATATATGTTGTTGTTGGTGACTATATATGTTGAGTGCATATATGTTGTTGTTGGTGATATATATGTTGAGTGCATATATGTTATTGTTGGTGACTATATATGTTGAGTGCATATATGTTGTTGTTGGTGACTATATATGTTGTGTGCATTGGTGATTATATATGTTGAGTGCATATATGTTGTTGGTGATTATATATGTTGAATGCATATATGTTGTTGGTGAATTCTTTTACATGCTATTGGTGGTGAAATTGTTGGTGTAAGCATGTAATGGAATATGATTGGTGTCGAGTCCTAGTTCTCACACAGTTGGTTTGGTGGCTTTCATCTCCAGAACTTGGATGCTGCAGTATTCCTTATTCGGGGTGATTTGACGTGTTTATAAGCGTCAGGGGCGATGGCCTTGGAGATGAAAGCAAGTTGGTACCACACGTAGTTGAGTCGGTCTAGACACATTGTATGTTTTAGGAAGAGTCATGATTGACATGAGTTAGCGTGAATAATTGTTGGTGTATTTGTGTATTTCATTGATTGTTGTAGTTGAAACCTTATGCTTAAATCTTCGTGAATGAGAATGCTTATGTTCATACTTATTTATGCAAGATATTATTATTGATGCATAATTAATCCTGTTTATCTTTTGATTATGATTGATGTGAAACTAACCCCCAGTGGTCTTGGTGGACCGCTGTTTACACTGATTTTTGGTAAACAATCGCTGGTTTAAAAATATTTAATTGCAAGATCAACCATTAAATCTTAGTACGTATTTGCATTTATGATTTTGATATATTGATATTGTTTTTGTAGAATTTTGATGATGAAAAGAAAGGAAAATGATCGAATTCAATTTGTTTGAATCCTTTCGAAACTGATGTAAATTAAAAGAGATAAATTGCTTTAACGAAAATGAATAAATTGCAAAAGCATTCAAGAAAATGAACTTAAATTGCATTGATTAAATGTAAATTGGTACACAGATTCATACATTGCAACTTGTGACTCGTTTCTCGCTTCCATACGGATAATTTGAGTGTAAGTGTTGTGTATGAGTAAATTGTGACCGTTTTTCCTTTGGGAAAAATACTATATATACTAATAGGAAATAACTACCTAAATTCGAAATAAACATAACTGCTATGAATCATTCGATTTGAATTTCGAATGTCTTTTGAAGAGTTTTCCGTTGCCTTGATGTTCCAACCGTCGAAATAAAACCCTTACTTTCGAATACTCCCAACAAGTCTAACTTCGGTAGAAATATAATGAAATAAAGATCTTGATCAGTCGGTCAACCCGTTTGACCCATTAATAATAATAGCCTCCAAAATTTTTGGATAACAAATTGCCCCCCAGACACGTCATTTTCGACTCATCCTAAGATAGGGAGAAGATGATGTTTCTGATTTCCAATCGAAACATATAAATTCCTGATGTCACAGCCTTGAACATACTTCATGGAAACCTTTATGGTGCCCCCACCATGGCTAGTGGGCCACGTTTTTAGTCATTGGGAACTACCAACTTCTTATTTAAATAAAACTTAACTTTTTAACCATAGGATGTTGACATCTGTCCAGATCAAAGGTTATAAAGCAAAACATATAGCTTTACCCTTTTATGTTTCCGGAAAAAGTTTTCACTTTTCATTGTTCAACCTTCTTCTCCGTAACCGCTCCTTTCCAAAAACCCTTACGCATTCTCAAAATTTCTTAAGATCTTTGATCGTTATTTTTACCGTTTCTACCAACAATTTCAAATCATGGCGCATGCAGAACAATCAACTCCAAAGACTTCAACTCAAGGAGAAACAATTAATTTCTCAAAGGAAATTCCAAGTGGTCATCTCCCACTCATCAAAGAACCAGACATAAAGGAAGCTGAAGACAAAATCTGGAAAACCCAGGTAATTATTCCTTGCCCTAACTCACCACATGCATTTTTAGGACCCTTTCCAGATGACACCGAAAAACTAGAAAGCCTTAATGTGGTCTTTCCCTGTTTTGAAGAAAGGTCTCCTTTGATTTTCACCCAAGGTCCTTACGACCTAAGTTTCTTAAAATCTAAATTTAGAACGGAACCTCGGCACGAAAACAATGAGAGGTATCTGTGTTGGTTAGAAAAGGTGGAAAAACAAAAAGGTCAGTTTTGGAAAGAAATGGGAATTTTTAACCTCATTCAGCTGTCGAAGTAGGGACCAAAATACCATAGTGAAATGATAATTGCAGCATTACATTTCTGGAATCCTTCTACTTGCAGCCTCCATTTGAAATGTGGTATGCTTACACCTACCCTGCTGGACGTAGCAGGCCTTACTTGTCTTAAACCGATTGGCCAAACCTTCGATCCAGATGGTCATATTTCAGAACTTTCCTTCGAATTCGCCAGACCTGCATATGGTAATTTTATACTTGATCACCATATCACTTCAAGCCCTGAAGTATCTGATACAGAGCATATAACTTTTCAAACATACTGGTTGTCTATGTATATATTTTGCTCGAGATCTCTGCAAATTCCTAAAAAATTCACAATCCTTGCTATACAATTGCATGAAGGAAGGGACATTCGTTTAGGCAAGCTCATTTTAGGATCCTTGTATGATCATCTGAATCAGGCAGTTGCAAGTATAAAGGAATTCCAATATAGCGGCAGTCTTATCATATCCAGCCCTGTATGGTTGTTTCAATTGTGGCTTTTGGCTACCTTTAAAACAAAATTGGCGATCACCCTTCCTAACAGACTTTCGAAGGCACATGAAGCAAGATCTATCGAAGGAATAGGTCTAGCCATGCTTCAATATGGCGATAGGAGCTCACCAGATTTGTTTTCACTCGCCTACAACGCTTTTCTGAGTTGTGATGTATTCACACCTTCTATGGCACCATTCACAACCAGAGCCAGAGGGCCAGCTTGGTTTACCAAACCTTTTCCGGCTACTTCGATTGAAGATGAGGCGGACACAAATGCTATATGGGAAGCTTACCTTACTCTCACATTTCTTTCAAGCAAAGTAACGTCTGGTAGCCCTTACGAGATCTACGGTTATCAACCTAACCATGTAGCTAGACAATTTGGTCTGATCCAACCAAAACCTAGCTCCTTGTATCAGAGTGTGGATGACTTGAGGCAACCCTTGATAGAACATGTGTGGAGGGTAGCCTTACGTCGAGCTCAGGAGAAAAAACTTTTTTTCAAGCCCATATCTTATGTTTCATCTTTTGCATGCACTGAAACATTCTACCGATGGTGGCGAGACTATTATAAGCGCCAATCCACTCGGGTAGACCCTGATTTTTTGCTTCCTCAACTGATGCTTGCTTTTAATGTGCAGAGAAAATCGAAGAAGAACAAAGGTACGCATATTCGAGAAATTCAGGCTTTTCAAAAATTCTTTCAAATTGCATATGATCCTTTGCATCTAAAAAGGATAGTCAATTATGCTGCTCAAACTTTACGAGATAAGATTTATGAAAAAAATCCCTTCCACGAAATTTCCACCTTTTACCCCTAGTAAATATCTTGTCGTACTACATTTCAAAATGAAACTTCCGGCTTTGCCCACCAGCAAGTTAGCTCTCTTTTTTAGGCCGCCATATCCAAAGTGGCTACCTTGTGATTCACTGTTGGGCATGAAGCAACGTTTAGTAACTAGGGAAAAGGACAAGGTGACTTGGACCAAATACCATTTAAGTAATTTTAAAGGCTCCCTTCATTTAGGCATGCCCCATATCGAAATCATTTCTCCAATAGGCGTAGGTATGGACACTTTTCGATTGGTAGGATCAGTGTATAAGCATTTAGAGAAACGTACTACTTATCTATTTACCTTTTTGTTACAGCTCTTCCCCTACAGTCAGAAGATGAAGGACCTGACGAGGACGAAAGCACTCGTAAACCATCGAAGTCCAAATCAGAGAAATCATCAAGAAAGAAAAAGATCCCAAGACCCGAGAAAAGGAAGGCCCCTCATTCCCCTAGGGCAACTCCTAATGACACTCGAGAAACTGCAACCGTAAGTTATTTCTTTTCGACCGTTGATTTATAAATCTGAAAAACCAGGCCGAACTCATGCCTTGATTGATCTGCAGCCTGAATATTTCCCAACTGCTACCGGAGTCACCACGACCACTGAGGCACCAAAAACCCAAGAAAACCGAAAGAAAAGGAAGCAGGAAATTCGAAATGTGACTGTCAAAACCAACTCTGCTGACAAGTCTCCATGCGAGTCAAGCTCTAAAAAGAAGAAACACATGAATTCGAACCCTAACAGTGCTCACTCCCATGTTCGAGACAACGGTTCGAAGGTAAAAACTTTCCTTATCAAAGCCTGTCTTCATTTGAGATTTTCGACAACCACAATTTGCTTACCAATCAATGTTTTTCTTTATGTAGGGTATCGAGCATAGTCAACTCGAAAAATCCTAGCATGCACAGCTTGTTTGTACGGAACATGTTAGCGCATCACCAATTGCTGATGAAGACGAGGGTGTTGAGACCAGCAGTCCTTCGCCTCAATTCAAACCTATTTCTCACTGTCCGCTCTCAACCGTGCCTGATGAAGGTGTGGTTGGGGCAACCGTCGTCGAAGACAGCGATCTTGACGTAGTAGCAGACCAATACATCCTTGCTTCGAGAGAAGAAAACACAGATCTGGCCTAGCTCAACGTTCCAGGTGAAAAATCTTTGGTCGAAGCTTCGCTAGCGAAATTCGTTCAGTTTGTCAAAACAATTAGTCAAGAAGAACTCGACCAACTTGAGAAGGCCAATCCTCTAGACGCATTTGACGTCTTGGCACAAGATGTTCTTCTGTCTCGTAGTACTAGGAAATCTCCCCATGTCTCCACTGAAGATGTGTCAGATATTTCGAAGGAAAATCTTCTTGCAAAACTCCGAAGTAATGTTTTGGAGGTCAACTTATTCGAAGCTATCGAACAGGATAATAGCATCATTGTTGAAGTGACAGACTTACTTCGTAGAGTGACTTCTCTCCTTCCCGGATCGAAGATTCCAAAGTTCTCTCGAGCCCTAGCACCTCTTATGGAGAGTGCTGGCTAGAGTTTTCAACAAAAGAGAATGGTCCTAGCCAAACTCAAAGAAGACACCCTTCGTTATGATCAATTTTTAGATGAAGTGGCCGCTTTCAAAGCCAAACTTGAAGTCTTCCGACAAGAAATCCCCCTTAACCAACGCAAGGTAGCGGAGATTGACTCCGCTATTGCAAAATATCAGGCAAAAATTCTAAATTTGGAGACTCAAAAGAATGAACTCTTATCCCAAGATAATCTCATGAAGCAAGAGGCTCAGGTGGCTATCCAGAAAGCCAAAGAGTCCAAATTGTCTCAACAAAAGATAGCTTCTCTTGCGGAGGAAGACAAAGATTTCGACGAAAAACTTAGTGATTACAAGAATCAAATGACCAAACTTATTTCCACACTTGTAATCTAACAATTCTTCGTGTATTTGAACTTTTTCAACATTACTTCAATCCTTATGTTATGTAACTTTGCCATTGGTTTAGCCACCATTTTTGACAATTTTAAAATTTTCTCTACACCATTTTTGTCAAATCATGTGAGACTATTGGATTGACACTTGAAACAAGTTTCAATAAAATGTAATGATGAGAAACCCAAAAGTCTATTTTTTGTGAAAACACCTACAAACTAGACCAGTCTAGGGAATCGTAACTTTTCACATTATGGAAATAAAAACACACAAATTAAATAAGTGTTTTTTTTACCACTTTCACCCTTTTCCAGACAAATCTGCCACTGTTGATTTTTCTGCGTGTGTGCATCCGGGCAGGGCAAGTAAACCGTACCAATGCCAACTCCTTGTAACTTCCTTGCTTATAAATCTTTCAACTTCTCTAGCATGTTTTCATTATCTCCATTCGCTATTCTTCCTCATTTAAAACAAATTCAAACACAAAAACTTCTTCCCCCCCTTTTTTTTTATAGAAAAGAAAGTCTTACCTAGAGATGGATCTTCTGTCTGATGATCTTTTGATCAACATTACATCAAGAATTGCTGCCCACAGTATGTATGATCTTTTTAACTTCCAAAGAACTAACAAACGACATGCATCGCTCTGCAAAGATCCCATTGTTTCCAAGGTTGTCTATACTGATTGCATTCCGCTTCTTACTGATCTCGACCTAACGCCTGAGAAACTTGCTTTCATGAACCGTTTATGTAACGCCCTAGTTGCTATTTAATTATTTTTGGTTGATTTTAAGCCTTTTATATGATTTTAAATGATTTATGTGATTATTTGATGTGTTGTTATTTACTTATATAGTTGTTTTATTATTTAATAGAAATATAGTGAGAAATAGAATTTAATGGTGTTTTGGGGGTTACATTTTTAATTAATAAAATTTAGTAGGAGTTAAGTGAAATGAAAAAGGGAGTTAAGGAATATTAGTGGGAGTTAGAGAAAGTCAGAAACATTTTCACGTACAAAGAAAACCAGAGTTTTGGGAGAAAGGGAGAAAAACCAAGAACAAGGGAGAAGAGCCAAGAGGGAACCTGATTCTGTAAGCTTTGTTCATCTAAATTCAGGTAAGGGTGATACTATCTCTCAATAATAGTATTATTATAATTCTGATTTTGGATTTAACATGATGTTAGTTGGAATTGATAGAATGAGAGTTAGGTTTTTGGAGAAAATGCAATTGTTGAGAAATGAATTGAATTGCTGATTGATGTTGTGGTTTTATGTTCTTTGTGGTGCATTGTTGTATGTTGAACCTGTAAACAATTGTTAGAACACGTTTTGGGTGATTAGGGGTTAAAAATTGGGTTTTGAATGAGATAGGGTTAGAAAATCTGAGAGCTTTTTCCCAACCCAGATGAATGGTCGCTTA